>PYSS01000071.1:83293-198278 GCA_003049465.1 Magnaporthiopsis rhizophila | reverse complement strand
AAAAAAAAAAAAAAAAAAAAAAAAAACGGGCGAGGTGGAGACCAACGCCCAACCGTCGGTCCTTCCTTTTTTGGTTCAACGTTTTGGTTCACGGCCTAAAGACTCGCCGTCCACGTTGTGGCTCGGGCATAGGGGTTTGGGAGGCGGGTGGAGAGTATAACGAAAAGCGACTCATCAGATGCATCGGCAGAATAAGCTGGGCTGAGAAAGGAAAGGAAAGGAAATGGGAAAGGAAAGGAAGCTGGAGAGGAGAGGAGGTGGAGAGGAGAGGAGGTGGAGAGGAAAGGAGGTGGGAGAGAAAGGAAGTGGGAAAAGGAAAAAAAAAAAAAAAACTAGAAACGGGCGCGGTGGAGACCAACGCCCAACCGTCGGTCCTCCTTTTTTAGTTCAACGTTTTAGTTCACGGCCTAGAGGCTCGCCGTCCACCTTATAGCGAGGGCATGGGGCGCTGGTCGATCTGGGAGGCGGGTGGACAGTATTCCGAAAGGAAGCAACAAGCAGCATGCTTTTATGAAATGGGAGATAAAAGGAAACGGGAGAGGAAAGGGAGTGGGAGGGGAAAGGATGGGGAAAAAATGGGAGAGGAAAAGAAGTGGGAAGGGGAAAAAAAAAGAAAGTTGCAGAGGAAAGGAAGTGGGAGAGGAGAGACGGGCGCGGTGGGGACCACGTTGGTCTTTCCTCTTTTGGTTCACGATCGTGAGGGCTCGCCGTCCACCTGAACACTGGGGCAAAAAACGCCACCTACCATAAAAGCAGGCAGGCAGCCACGAGAGTGAGGTGTCCTTTTTTTTTTTTTTACGGGGATGAGGCTTGAGAACAGCAGGCGCCCATCTAGACAGGTACCTCCCTACGTAAAAGCAGTGGCTGGGTACCACGAAACCAGAGGCGGGTGTGCCGGTGGAGAACAACCGTTGGTCCTTCCGTTTTTGGTTCACGATCGTGAGACCACCTGAGTGCGAGTGACCTTTTTTTCTTTACGGGCGTGAGGCTCGAAGAAGAGCAGACGCCCATCTGGACAGGTAACAAGCGGGTGTGCCAGTGGAGAGGCAGGCAGCCGCGAGAGTTAGTAGCCTTTTCAAGGAGGGCGTGAGGTTAGAAGAACAGCAGGCGCCCATCTAAACATGTACCCTCCTCAGGGGCAAGAGGCGGCAGCTGTTGTTCCTTTTTTTTTTTTTTTTTTTTTTTTTTTTTTTTTTTTTTGGTTGACGGCCTTGTGAGCCCACCTGAATACTGGGCAAAATCGCCCCCCAGACAGTGAGGTGTATCCCGAAGCAGACGCCCGATCTAGACAACCCAGGTACCTAAGAAAAGGATGGCAGTTCTTCAGTCCCTAGACGAATGTTTTACTGGCTGAATCGGGTGTGCCTTAAAAGCGGTCTCGCGGGTGTGCCAGTGGAGACCATGCCCGACCAACCGTCGGTCCCTTCCTTCTTTGGTTCGCGGCCTGAAGGCTTACCTGAATACTGTGGCAAATATACCACCTAGATAGCCACGAAAGTGAGTGTTCCTTCAGACACCCGATTTAGACAGGTATCCTCCACACGTAAAAGCAGTGGGCTGGTTACAAAAGGCGGGTGTGCCAGTGGAAATCCACGCCCAACCCAACCGTTGGTCCTTCCTTTTTTAGTTCACGGCCTAGAGGAGAGCTCACCACGGCATGCCACTTGAATATTGGGGGGAAAAAAGAATAAAAAGAAAAAAAAATGTCACCCACCATGAGAGCAGGCAGGCCAGCCACGAGAGTGAGTGTCCTGATCGCCTGATTTGCTTCCCTCGAAATCAGAAGCGGCATTTTCGACTGGGTACTCAAAACCGTCAGGGCCTGCGACGGCAAAGGTGCTCGCTAGCAAAGTAGTTACACCACCATCGAGCAACAGCCAGAAGAAACGCCGTGGCGAGGCCGACCCCGCATGGCTAGCTCGGATTCGGCAAAAATATGTTTACTGGATGTACTGGCCTAACAAGCTGGGAAAGGAGATGGTGCGAGGTCGTCCGCCATACCACGGATAGGTGGTAGCTTATTTGCCTCCAAACCACAGTGCATTATTTCCCCTCGCCCCTTTTCAGGTTTTGCAGTGGACATAATCAAACATGGTTAGCGTTACATTTTAAAACACGGGTGGAACCAGATGATCGAGAACAACGATGACAATATCCAAAGCAGCTTTTACGGGCGGCAAGCGCTCGATATTGGAACGTACAAGCTATCAGCACGCAACAGTTGCTTGGGACTGGACCGGGGTGACATTGCGCGGCTAAAATTACCCTTGCTTACCCCGCGATCCCGACCATTTACGCGCTGCGCCGTATAACTGGCTGGGAATTGCCCCCTTTTCCGGGCAGAATTATGAACCCAGTAGGCAGGACCAAACCATTGCCAGCCATTTCCCACATGCAACTCCATCTTAAAACCTCGATTCCCGACGGCCCCTGCACAGAACCTCATATTCCCATTTATTCTTATCGCCATGGACCAGACTCGGGCCCACACAGCGGCCCAAAAGCGGCCGCCGTCGCCAGCGCCAAAGATTTAAGGTAATAATCTCTCGCGGCGCCAGATGAAATCCTTTGCTGACAGTTGGCAGGAAAACAGCCGCCCCTGGGCCCACGTCCCTTTATACTTGCAGGAACGCCATCTGCACAGATATGCCTTCTGTCCGTGACTGTATTGGACGATATCCTAACTGTTTTGCAGCAGCCACCAGTGCCCGCCCAGAATCGAGGTCGCAAACGCGAGCAATCTGTCAACAACGCAAGCCCCGACAAAGGCCAAAAGCGACAACGGACATCATCAGCCCCTGCTAGGACCACGTTCGGCGAGCAAGCGATTGGCAGCGGCAACGATAACAACCTCACCGACCCGATTGCATTCTGGGCGGAGAAGGGAAACTGACCAAAAAACTTATTCGAGCCCGAGAAGCACCCACCGCGTTTGCCGATATCCTTTTGATCGTGTCATTGGTGCGTAAACCTTTTATTTTGCGATCAGATGCCACAACCGGCTTCCATGTGACAGCCGATGACTCGCTTTATGGCTTCCGGCTGCTGCCGATTACCAGCCCGTGCATCCCGTTGATCCGCTTTGGATCATTTAATTCCCGCATCAACGCGAGTGCTGCATATAGCCTGCATTTTACCGATGACGCACAAAACTGCGGGGCACACACAGGTGTTAATCATTCAGGAAAGGTTTATCTTTCAAAGGTGCCAAGCCACCAAGGTGTGGCGCGGCAAAGCACCAAGTTGCACAAGGTCGTCTCTTTATCCGCCCAGCTATCTGTTATCTTCACGTGACTTGGGTCTGGCTGGCGCCCTGTCTTGGCCCGCCTGGAGCTTGCTTTAATAAGGGATAAGCCCTGGATTGGCACCAGCATGCCCTTTGTTATGCATCTCGGTTCGGTCCTGCAAGGGGCTGCGCTTCGAATGGGACGTATGCCCGGCTGGCATGTAAGCGAAGATTGAAAAAACGCTCCCTGTCGCGTAACATCGGGACGCGGAGAGCGATCATCGAATTCGGTATCGATTGGGACAGCCCGAGGCGCTTTGGCGCTTTCTTCCCTAGTAAGGATGGGGAACGTGGGAACGTGGCTTTCAATTTCCATGCATGCTATTCACAGGGGTGGCCACTTTGTCGATCCGCCTTCCAGGGCTACAGCAATTGGCTAGTGCTTATGTCTGGTCCCGGCACCCCAATATCAGGCAGGACTTGACAGTCTCCAGCCGACGCGCCGTCCCCGGCTTCCACTGGTGTTGCTGCATCCCTTCCTGGAGGAGCGGGAAAAGTTGACAGCCCAACAACCGAAGGGTATCAACCGCTTGTGCCCGCGGCTCAGCGGAAGAGCACACGGCCAGATACTGCGCTGCCACACCCTGGTCTGGCACTCGCAGCTGGCCCCCTGGGGCGAGGCAGCCATTAACGCAATAGGACAAGTCCGAACCAGGATACAAGGGCAAGGAAGCTGGATTTTTGCTAATCCTGGATACCGGAAGCAATCCGCTGGAGGGTGTGGAAACGGGCATCACCAACAACGACAAGGGGGTGGCCAAAAGGGTTAGCGTAGAGTGACCGGCCTCTTGGGATTCGATCCGCCATGGACACGTTGAGGTGACTGGACATGCGGCTTCGTCCTATTGGGTGAAAGTAGGCGACCTCAAAATGAGCGTTTGTTGGTCACCGCTAGGCCCTGGAGCCACACTGATCATCCCTGTCAAGGAGGGCATACAACATTCGAAAGAGCTGATCGCGATGCCAGCGGAAAACGGGCGTGGGTGGTCCGGCCGGCACGGTAAACAACCGCAGCCTGGACCTGCCTGTTGCATATTAGTGGACAAGGTAACGCGTGGGGTGTAAAGTGTGGGAGTGAGAAAACACATCGGGTCCGGGTGGAAATAGAAGGCGCCTAGCGGCCGAGGTTTTTGATTGATGGCTGATGATGGACTTTAATTCCGCATTCTCTTACCGGCGGAAACTTGGAAAGGTGGATATGAAGAAGGGTGTGGCCGTAAAACTTACAGTCTCCTATCCCCGTTGTCACTCTGACCATCTGCTCCTACGGTGTGGAAACCGGAGTCGGCACCGACAGCGCCCGAGCCGGCGACCAACAAGCCATCTCCCGGACCCTCACCGTCGGGCAACATGCACGGCATCCTGAACTCGCCCGGCTCCACGACGCAGCACCAGAACGGCGCACAAACGGAACCCCCACGCCCCGGACCCGGCGAGTCCAGCGGACCCCTAAATGCAAGTGCGGCCCCTCGGCCAGGCTCCCGAGAAGGGCGGCCATGTCCTAGACTAGACTCTGGCCAGAGGGGCATAATGTCCCTGCCCTCGCCATCGTTTCCCTTCCCACCCGGGCCGGGGCCTTCTCCATCCCCATCACCCCTAACGGCGCCCTTGACACCGCGCCTTGTGCCGGGGTTTCAGTCGTTGTCGTCGTACGCGGCAGAGCAGCAGCAGCAGCAGCAGCAGCAACAACAACAACAACAACAACAACAGTCGCAGTCGCAGCATGGTCAGCACAACCCGACCTCCCCCGAATGGCGGATCCTGCCGGGTATCGGTCGCTCAGTCAGCCTAGGGGGCCCCAAGGCGATGAAGGGGATGGACCAGCAGAGGCGCTCGGATATGGACGCCCCTCCGGGCCGCGAGAAGGCGCCGTCCTGGCTCAGGTCGGTATCGCAGCCGCTGCACGGATCGAGCGACCATGAACCCCCACGTCCGCCTGACGAAAACAACGACGACAGCGACGATACCACAGGGCCGGACGGGAAACGCGCCAAAATGGGGAGCCCGCCGAAGCACAAGAGGTGGTCGCCACCGGGCGGGCGCCATCAGGCGGACTGGCATCGGCAGGGCGGCCAGGAAGGAGAAGGAGGGGCGATTGCGGCCCCCAACGCCAGCACCCTGGTGCGAGACTTTATAACAAGCGGCGGGGCCGAGAACGGCACAGGCCTGGCGCTCCAGATCCAGCCCGAAAGCGCCGAAGCCATCCGCATCGACGTGGACACGCTCCACGGGTCCAGAGCGGCCTCTGACAAGAGGAGGCGCAACGCGGACGCCTCGCGCCGGTTCCGGGACCGCAAAAAGCAAGAGATTGAAATCATCAAGGAGCGGAACGCGGAGCTGCAGGAGCGGCACGGCGATTTTAAAACGCGGCTGGAGGACGTGAGCGCGCGCCTGTACCGGGCCGAAACCGAGCGCGACTTTTACCGCGGCGAGAGGGATCGGCTGCTCGGCCTCATCCGCCGCCATCAACCGGAGCTCCTGCGCGAGGCCGAGCAGACGGCCCCCTTGGCCAGCCCGACGACCATGTGGTCAGCAGCAGCAGCCCTGCCGGGCCCGGGCCCGGGCGATATGCAGCACCACTACCCACATGTGGCCGGCTCGCGGGGCGCGTCGCCGTGCGACGCCGTCTATTACAGCGACGAGAACCCGCACCAAGGGCCACAGCACCGTATCACGTACGGCCCTGGGCATCCGTACGGCGCCGCCGCCGCCGCCGCGGAAGCAACAGCAGGAGCCACGCCGTCTCGGCCGGGCCACCAGCCGCCACACCGAGACCAAGGGCTGCCGCCGCTAAAACTGGACCATCCCGCCGGTCCGCCGCACCGAGACCAAGGGCTGCTGCCGCCGCTGAAGCTGGACCATCCTGGTGGTCCGCCGCACCAAAACCGAGGGCTGCCGCCGCCACACCGAGACCAAGGGCTGCCGCACTTGGGCCCTCCGTCACCCGCAGGCCTCTCGCCACATCCGCGAGACCCCCCCTCCTCCGATCCTGCCCGTTGAACCGCCGTCCCACGGGCCGCAGCGCGGCCACCATGGCCCTGCAGCACCCGCAGCCGCACCACAGCTAGCGGCAGGGGGCGCTCTGGGCCTATGGAGACGGGCTGGCCTACCGTACGTCCTTTGCTGTAAATCCCGCCCCGCCCTTTTCATCTTTTTTTTCTCGTTTGTTATCTTTACTACTTTTTTATTACTATTATTATGTTATTTCGTTTTAAAAAAGCCCGCGCAGCTTGAGGTGGAAGATTCAGGCCCGTACGGCACTTGGCGGTGTTCTGTTTTTTTTTTTTTTTTTTTTTTTTTTTTTTTTTTGCTACCCTTACCGTGTTGTCAACCTAGAATAAGCTTGTTTCTCCATGCCCGGGCATGTTTTGCCTGCACGTGTATTTTGATCAAATGGATCCCCTTTTTAGGGCTGGGAAAAGAGCATAATTATCACGCAGCTGGGTGGCTGCAAAGAAAGAGGGTTGTTTATTATAAGGAACCGGCCTGCTGGCCCTAAGCCGTCACGCCTCACATTCTTCCCGGCCATCATGCAGGGTCTCCATATCGGGCTCCAGCAGATCCTCGGGCTCGAACAGGTCCTTTGGCCATTTTCCTTTCTCGGCCCAGAAGGCAATCGGGTCGGTGGGATCGCCGCTGCCAATCGCTTGATCGTCGAACGTAGTCCTGGCAGGAGCCGTGGTGATATTATTCTAAAGGATGAGAGAGAGCGAAGCTTTCTTTTTATATACACGATTCAGGGGTCACTCCTGAACTTCACAGCACCCGCGTCGTAAACACGGATCCTTTACGTGCCGTAAGTAACGAACGATATTCGCTACGCACAAAATGACGAGGGTCAAGAGCCGAGAGGGAATGCCCCCTCTCCTCCCTTTCTTTTCACGCCCCTCTGCCCGCTTCTTCTCCCCCCTCCCCTGGCTTTGTATCGTTGCATGTAATTATATAATTGCTGCATGCATGTACGCCTTTTTCATTTGGATGCATGCTGTTTTTACTCGGGTGCGGCTTTTTTCGTTTGCTTTTCATTCGGATGCAGCAGTTGCTGGCTGGCCATCGCATCTGCGCGGCCTTGGCGACATCGAGGCTGCGAGGCTGCCACACACTGCAGCCAAACAGCTTTGGCCATAGCTGCATGCCACCACATGCATGCCGGCTAAATAGCATCGTGCAGCCGGGGCACTTCCCCGTTATGCAAGTATGTCGTGCAGCGTTTGCAGTCGTTTCAGTTCCTTCGAGAACAGTTCCACGTTTCAGGGTCGGCAAGTCTGCGTTTCGAAGCGAGCGTGCTGCTCGTGACTCGGTCGCCGCCGCGTGAGGAGCAAGTGGCCATTGGGCGGGAGGGGGCCAGGCCTGGGCAAGCGGTTTCTATTGTTAAAAACCGTGGAATAGTCAGGTTGGGTATAAATAAATAGAAGCTGCATTTCGAGGCCGATGTGCATCTGTGTAGAAGCGAGTGGCTGTGGGGGCAAAGGTAAATGCCTCCTCGTCGTAGAGGAAGACGGTCGCACATGCATCTTTTCGGTCGGACCAACACCCGGGTGACGAAATCCCCATACGTTCACCAGGCGAAGCGTCGCGTCCGTGACACGGGCGTAGATGCCGGTTCTCAAAATCCACGCCGACCGTGATTCACAACCAATTCAGTGAAGGGCGACAACGTTGAGTAGACCTCGCATGCGACCTCATCCCCAGCGGGCTCGTCCTGGTCGTCATGCCCGTCTCCACGTCGTGGGAGCATGCGGGGGTTCCATCAAAGAGGGTGGGCGTTCCAAGGGAATAGTACAAGGCTTGTTCCGGTTGTGGATAGTGATTGTCCGTCTTGGATCGACCTTGTCCGGGAGTACCAGTTTTGTCCCACCAGGATGATCTGGGCACTGGGCCCACGGCAGCAATGGGACGTCCGGGTTTCGGCAAAGGCCGGAGGAATCGTGTCGATGGTGGTCCGCCGTCGAGGATGGCGTGTAAATTGTCGTCGTCACCAGGTCGGGGTTGCGCAACTGGTAGCTGGGTTTGACCTGATCTCGGCCGC
The DNA here is from genome assembly GCA_003049465.1 of Magnaporthiopsis rhizophila. Taxonomy (NCBI): domain Eukaryota; kingdom Fungi; phylum Ascomycota; class Sordariomycetes; order Magnaporthales; family Magnaporthaceae; genus Magnaporthiopsis; species Magnaporthiopsis rhizophila. Next base: position 189,963 of record PYSS01000071.1, on the reverse strand, counting down.
GTCAAAATAAAAGATGTAGAGACACCAGGCTGTGGCATGGACACAAGAGAAGCCGCCTTTCGAAGCGAGTGGCCATGAGGAAGCAAAAGGCAAATGATTTGTCGTCGTGCTTGGCCGGGTGAATATGGAAACATGCGGCTATGAAGAGAGGAAAACTGCCTTCTGCCACGTCTCCCACGCCCGCCGGCATCCGTACTTTGACGTAGATCTCCTTCTGGTTGTCCGAGATGAACGACGCGACGACGTGGTTGTTCCGCACGCCGCGGCGTCGTGCGGTGGTTCGTTGCCCTCTGGATCGCCCCGGGGCACCTGCGACCTGCGCCGTGCCGTAGACCTCCTTCTCGTCGTTCGAGATCTCCGCCCAGCTGCCGGAAAGTTGTACGAACTAGGTCGTTTGGAGCAAGTAAAAGTCGTAACAAAGGTCTCGGTCGGTGAACCGGCCGAGGGATCACTAAAGAGTTGCAAAAGCCCCCAACCCCCTGTGTTCCCCATCCGAGATGAGTGGGCAGGGGAGGAGCAAGGGAAAAGGTGTGCATGGCATCCCGCGCTCAACATGCAAATATCCGTTCTCAGCCCCATCAACTCGACAAAACGAAGCGTCCACTGGAACTGCACCAAAATCGTGAAATGTAAATATATATATATATATATATGCAGAAGAGGCCTAGGCCGGGTATAAATAATGAAGAAACTGCCTTTCTGAGCAAAAGTGTGCATCTCGAGAAAATGTGAGGGCGAATTGCCGTGGGCAAGGGCAAAAGTGTAGATGGATTCTCGGGTGCTGGGCCGCGGCCAATATGAAAGATGCAGAAAAGGCTAGGTTGGGTATAAATAATAAGAAAAACTGCCTTTCAAGTGCGCATCTTGGGAAAAAAGTGAAAGCGAGTAGCCATGGGCCGGGCAAAGTGTAGATGCCTTCTCGCGTGCTGGGCCGCGCCCAGTATGAACGGTGTAGAAAATGTGGACTGGGTATGAGTGCAAAAGATGACTGCTTCTCGAAGCAGGTCCGCACCTTGTGAGAATGTGAAAGCGAGTGGCCAGGGAGAAAGGGAGGTGAGGTGAAAATGCCGTCTCGTCGTGCTCGGCTGCATCGAATGTAGGGTGAAAAAGAAAAAGAAAGCCAGCCCGGGTATCAGGTAGCCGCCCTCAGGTGAAATCATAAACCAAAAGACTATCCCCCCCATCCGCCCGCTCCTTGAGCACAATCACCATCTCGTCGTCGAAGCCGACCCAGCCGCGCCGGTCGTCCCAGGCCGAGGCCGACGGGGACCTAGCCGCGCGGACCTGGACGCTGAGGCCACCACGGCAGCTGCTGCTCCCCTCGAGCTCCCAGACGCGCATCTCGTCGCCGCGCGCGCTGACGCTGACGGCCCGGCCCCGAGCCGTCACCTCGGCGTCCGAGATGCCGCTCGTGTGGCCCCAGAGCCGGACCCCCCGCGACACGGCCAGCGAGGCCGTCGACGACGTGACCAGGTGCAGCACCAGCGTGTTGTCGGGCAGCGTCGCGAGGAGGTACGGGTGCGTGTAGCTGAGGGCCGTGGGGCCCGAGTCTCGGTCGTCGTTTGCGGGCGTGGCGGGCATGTCGTCGTCGGACGATGACGGGGGTGTTATTTGCTGCTGCTGCTGCTGCTGGCACCGTGGCCTGCTGCCCGCCGTCGACATGGGCTGCGTGTACGCCAGGCGCGTCGAGCCCATCTCGGGCGGCTGGTCGGGCGTGCCCGTCTTGACGTGCAGATCCTGCACCCCGATGGACCACCCCTGCCGCGTGGCGACGGTGTAAGCGATGGACGCGATGGTCGTCGTAGCCCCGGCCCTGCGGACCGAGAGGGCCAGCGGCGGCTCGGAGGTGTGTGATGTGAGCGAGGTCAGCAGATGCGGCGACGGCCACTTGTTGTTGCCGCTGGCTTCAGCCCCCGAGGCGGAGTCGGGCCCCTCAAAGGCATAGAGCGAAACAAGCACCGACTCGGTCGCCGTCAGCAGGAATGGGTGCGAGTAGGCCATGCCGACGAGCCGTCCGCTGCTCGAGGGCTCGTGTCTGTACTGTGGCTCTAGAACACTTGCCTCCCCCCCTCGCTTGACGTCGAGGGTCCAGACGCCGAAGCTGCCGTCGCAGAAGCCCAGCGCGATCCTAAGCGTCTGGCCGTCTGGGGCCAGGTCGTCGTCTACCGCGAGGCACGACGGCATCCCACCTGCGTCGTTGGTGTTGTTGTGGGCGGCGGGGGCAGTGACGGGGTGCTGTAGCGACGTCTGCGCCATCATCTTGCGCGTCTTGAGGTCCCAGGCGCGCAGGCCCGACTCGGCGTCGGCCGTGATGGCGATGCCCTCGACCACCTTGACCAGCATCCTGTGGTGGGTTTGCTTATTGTTGCCGTCGCCCAGCCTCAACTCCTTGACGGCGCAATTACCCTTTGCCCAGTTGTGGCGAAGCCTGAATTGACGCTTCCAGTCGACGGGCTCTTGAACCTCTGTGCCGTCCTGTGCGGATGTCTTCTTCTTTGCGAGCCGTCCTTTGACGTGCTCAGCCTCGAGGTGGTGGTCGCGCACGATCCCACCTCTTCTGCCGTCGGCCCACAGAGCCCTGCGGCCGGTATAGTGTAGCTTGTGCTGCTGTCGCTGGGCAGTCTTTGTCTTGCCGTCGGCACGGAAGCCGGGGATGCGAAGGGCGCGGGGGAGGACAAAGCGAGCGTAGTAGAGGGCCTTCCAGAGGTGCGAGTCGCAGGCAAGACGGCCGAAGCGATGCGACACGAGCGAGACGTCGAGCAATTGGGGCACGTTGAGGAGAGAGAGGATGCGCACGAGGAGCTCGTCCGAGAGGCAGGAGATGCGGTCGCGCTGGGCAGGGAAGGGAAGGGTCAACGAGGGAGTGTCGAGTCTTGCTTTCTTAAAGGGCTGTAGGTCTTGCAGCATCGCCCCGTCGCGCGCGTCTTCTTCTGCCGCCTCGGGCGAGGCCCGCGGCCTCTTGAGCGTCATCCCCGCGATGCTGCGCCCAAGGACGGCATTCAGAGCGGCCGGGTAGTGTTGGGGATGGGGATTAGGAGGGAATTGGTTTGTTGAAATGTGATGGTTGAGTGAAGGATTCGTGGGGCAGAAGACGCTTAGTCACGGCGATTTGGGACTGGGTTTTGTGAGCAGCGCCTTCTTTGTCTCGGACTCTGACGTATCTATAATATCTCCTTTGGGATCCGCCACAGTGGGGGACAAAAAGTATCGACGGCCCTGGTTGCCTCCGTTTGAAGGCTACCCCCAGGCCATGTCCGTGTGAACGTATCATCTATAAAATTCAAATAAAATTGTATGCGTATAAATTGCTTTTTTCATGTTTTATAGTCAGGATTTATAGTTATAGGAATTGGAGTAGAGTTGAACGTGTAGGCGTGCGTTGAAATACGAGGACACCACCCGGGCTGCTTCACCCTAAACAGCACCCGGCTTCTTCATCAGAGCAGCCCTCTCCTCCACCATCCTAGCCATGGCCGCCCCGTTCTCGGTCCCGAGCGCCGCAAACCCCGCAGCGACGCCGTTCCTGTCGTCCTCGCCCATCTCCTGGCTCATCTTCCACTTGCCCTCGAGCCGGTGAAGCTTGATCTCGATGCCGATGATGTTCTTGCTCAGCAGCTCAACGTACCGCTCGGGCGCGTCCGACACCTTCCACGGCGGCGGCCTGCCGTTTTCGGGCCCCGTGTGGCCGGCGACGTGCGCCTCGGCGTGCCGCGACAGGTCGTCCACCTGGCGGCGCAGGAACGCGGTCGTGTCCGGGTCGGCCGAGTCGCAGAAGACGCGCGCCCGCCCGTACGCCTGTGCCGCCGCGTAGTTCCACGTCGGCACCACCTTGCCCGTCGTCGGCTTGGTGGCCACGTAGAACTGGGGGCGCACGTAGGCGTGGTCCGTGGCCGTGAACAGGACGCTGACCTCGGTCTCGATGGGGCCGTTGGCTGGGCGGCCGTCGCTGCTGTTGTTGCTGTTGTTGCTGTTGTTGCTGTTGGAGGAGACGACGGCTTCGGCCAGGGCCTTGCTGTGCGGGTTCATGCGTGCCAGGTGGCCGCGGAGCGTGCCCAGCTCGGCCTCGTCCGCCTCGTCGGCCACGTCCAGGATCCATGCTATATGCGTGCACTGGATCGTCGAGTGGTTGGGCGACGGCAGCGCCGTGACTAGCACCCCGAGCGGGTTGTCTCTGATGAGCTGCCGCAGGGTCGGCACGTGGGGCTCGACGTGCTTGGGATGGAGATGCATGGTCTTGGGCCGTGTGATCCGTCTGTATATAAAACGTGTTGGCCTCTGATCAGACTTTACAACGCCCAAGTCACGCAGCGCGGCAATGCGAGCAGCAAGAGGGGTTATTATAGGTAGCCTTTCACCAGTTAAATCTATCTCACTACCAGCCCCGGGTGACTCGTACTGATCTATATATAGCCGTGATGTCCGCGGAGGACGAGCAGTCATCTTTGTCTGCTCCGAGTTTGCCGGTAACGGAGCACGCCGCGCACTCTGCATGACAGACTTTGGAATCAGACCATCCAACAAATCTAATATGTTCTTTGCCATTGGCTCGGCGTCGTGAGGGAGTATCTATTGGGTAATACGCAATACGCGCACGCCGACGTAAGACGGGGGGCCAAAACACATCTCGGCAAGACTATTGTCTGCCCAGGAACCAGCAGCAAACGCCCCTACAGGCCATACCGTGGTAATACCAAAAAAAAGGAAAAAAAAAAGGAAGAAAAAAAAGCTTCCCGTCTGTATTATTAATCCCGATCACACCCTTCGCCCGGCCCCGATACCCGATGGCAATGAGCAGCCCTCAGCAGGAGGATGGCATTCCACTAGGCGGTCCCGAAAATCCTCTTGCACACCAGCTCGGCGCCCGTCCGCGAGCAGTCGGTCAGCCGGCCTCCCTGCTGGTCCTGGTGGATGTCGACAATGACGGCGGCGTTGATGTCGACGCTAGACGGCGCCTCGCCCGCCAGCCCGGCCGTGGCGGCCATGTCGGAGAAGGTGGTGGTGTTGAAATCGACGAGCGGCACCGGCAGGCCCGTCGACTGCTCCAGCACAAAGTCCTCGACTAGCCACGACGCCTCGCGGCGGCACAGCTGGCCCACGCCGTTGGCGGCGTCAAACGTCTGCGTCGCCTGCAGGCCCGTCGACAGGTTCTCAAACGTCACGCTGGCGGCGCTGGTGGTGCCGTTGACCTTGGCCGTGATCCTGACCGTGTCGCCCGGCTCGGCGCCGAGGGGCCCGGAAAAATCGACGGACCGACCGGGAGCCAGCTGGTACCAGGCGTTGTACGACGTGCCCTCGGGGTCCCAGAAGATGTCGACGCCGGCACGCAGCGAGGCCGACGGGCAGGCTTTGGCTCCGTCGATGCCGATCCAGAACGCGGCGCCGTACGTGATGGGGTTGTTGCCCGTCGGGCCCTGCGTCGGCTGTCGGGCCTGGGGCACCTGGAACGTGCCGGTCGCCGACACGATGTTGCTCGCCGCGATGGTGGCGCCGCCAACAACCGACTGCTGCTGCTGCTGCTGCTCGTCGCCGGCGGCGGCAGCAGCAAACTTGGCGCTCTTGAGGGCAAGGATGCTGCTGGCCTGCTGCTGCTGCTGCGGCATCGGCGACCGCGCCACCTGGTGCTTCTGGGGCCGATGCTGCGAGTAGCTCTTGAGCATGTTGGCGCTCGCCCCGGTGGCGGCCAGGGCGGCCGTGGCGACGACGGTGAACTTCATCGTTTTTGTGTGGTGAGATGTCAAATGTCGTGAAGGTAATGGAAACCGTAGGCGATTCAAAGCGAGCGACTGTGTTCCAAAAAAAAAAAAAAAGCGAACCGCGAAGTTGAATGGTTAAAACGGTGTCGGTGTTGTGATGGAAGAGTAAAAGAGCGAGGAGAATAAAAACCAAATCCGAGGGGCGAGAGCGAGGTCAATGCAGCTAAGCACTTTTTGATCCAGGAAGGATGCACCATCAGCACTCTCCTTTAGGACGCGTCTCATCGCGCCTGCCGTAGCACCGCAGTCCTTGTCCGACCCCGGCGGCAGGAAACCGAGGGATTCGTTTGGATCGTTACCGCCAGGGCCCCCTCGTGGCAAACATGCAGGTCTGCCACGGCTGCCCAATACGAGGGCTGCGGCCGCAGCCACCCGCTCGCTGCAGGAGATCAACGGTGCACGCGAGGTGGGACCGCTGCTGGGCGATGGCGCTGCGGGTGGGTGGACGCCGATGCGACGCTGCTGGGCGCGGTTGGCGGCAGGTATAGTGTAGCACGTTGGCATGGGGAGCAAGAGTCGACCTCGAATGCAAAGGAGAGAAGGAGTCTGCATCGATGTGGGAATGCCTCAGCCACGCTCCGCGTCGTCACGTGTGCTGCTGCCACCATTCTCGTTGTTCAAGCTGTTTCCTAAAACGGGTTATTTTCGGCTCTGTATTCTTCCTGTCAAACAGGTCTACGTCACTGCCAGACCACCTCAACGAAAGGCCTGTGAGAAAGCCTCGCTTGTGACCGACTCGTACCACCACGTCGTCACTGGCCAACCAGCGCTTCGGTCGAACAGCTTTGCGCTAGGTATCCTGATGGCATGGATCCATTTCGTCCGTGCCATCTGTCTGTGAGGATGCTTTACCCCAGGCGGCCCACGCTCTTTCCTCTTTGGGGCCGGTTGTAACAATGCTTTATTTTAAACAGCGTCGCACCCTATATCGCTGCTGCTATGCATCTATCCCGGCTTGTTGAAGCTTCACTCCGGCAGCCTCCGCCTATCTGAACCCGTCCCAGATCGGTCCTCCAGGGATCTGGTACGTCGTGGCCTTGGAGCTGTAAATATCAATCTAACACCCCATCATCACCAGGTCAGCAAAAGCCATCTCACACACACGCTCCTCTCGTCCTTCCTGCATGCAAACTCACCCTCACCCCTGGGTCGCTCATCGGCGCATAGGTCGGGATGGAAAACTTGTACTGGTCCGGCGGCTGCGCGTTGCCGTCGCCCTGGATCTGGATCTGCGCGCACTCGGGGTAGAACTGGGGCGTGTTTGTCTGGTGCAGGGCCAGCAGCTCGTGCCTGATCAGATAGTTGCCCGGCAGGATGTTGGACGGGATCTTGGAGCTCCATTTTCCCGTCTTCAGCACGATGGCCGTGCCCCAGTTCTCCGAGTTGAGCTTCCCACCCCACATGCCCATCTCGTCGATCTTGAACCACCCTTTACCGTCGCCGCGGCAGGAAGATGACCCAAAGTCCCCCGTGCACCGGTACAGCCACACCATGACGGGGCCCTGTGCATGGGTCCACTGCTTCCAAAAGGCGGTGATGTTGGTCCCCGCCTTGGCGGTCGCGAAGAGGTCGGCCTTGGTGCCTCCGTTGCAACGCATCATGGAGCTGGACGGGTTCATGACGGGGTCGTAGTTGGGCCACTGGAACTGGATCGTCTTGGGCGACTGGTTGGGCGAGAATCCTTCGTACCCCGGGTACCGCGTCCCGCCGATCTCGTAGCTGGTCACGGCGCCGTGGGCGGCTGCCAGGGGGGCTAGTGCCGCCAGGGAGGTGAGGATGTCGAGCCTCATGTTTGTCCGTGTCCGTATCTGGGGGAGGGAGGTGTGGATGGGATGGGAACTGAGCCGAGCCAAGCCGGAGAACGAGAGACTCGGGGGCAGGGGAACAGGGTCTATATAGAGCAACCCTCTGTCCGGACTAGGCCGCTTTGGTTTGCAGGCCGGCTGACCACGGCAACAACGGCAGACGGCAGAGCCACCCCCGATATTGACAGTGGTGCCCACATCACATCTCAACGAGGGATTTGTATAAACACATGTTTGGAATCAAAATGCATCGGCGGGTCCCCGTCTCGGCACTTGGCCCAATCGAGTCCGGGGCTTGTGGTGATGGTAAGGTGTGACTGCGGCGGGGAGAGTATCCCCGTGGGGAAACGAACCCGTGCCGGCGGATCGCGGGGCGTCATTCGCGGACGGGGACATGGGGGAGTGGGATGTCCTTTGTCTATTTTATATTGCGGGTAGCGGGCGACATGCCGTCGATCCCCAGCACCCAGTGGCCTCTTGATGCAGATAGGCATCCGGTAAGCCGGAGGAAGTAAGCCGGAGGAAAACAGCTTATTGACTCGCTCACGCACTCGTCGCTGGCCAAAGCCTAGGACCTTCCGGTTCCAAGTCGAATACATAGGTAAGTGCATAGTTACATGCCCTGCGCTGATGAGGCTCGGACTTTTTCAAGGTCGCGTGGACGAAGCTGCCACCCTTTTTTCATGTCTCCCACACTCTATAGCGGGGAATGATATAGCCCAATATCGGGATAAATTGCGGATGGTGATGTTGCCTCCGGGCCGGTTAAACTCGTTCAGGTTCCACGGCACACGGGTAGACCGCGCCTCGCTTCCGAGCGGCAGGCCAGGCATAGCTTTGCTTGTCGTCGTCGGCTTGGCACGAGATCGGCCACTTTTGTTCCGGTCTGCAACAGGGTTCGATTCTCTCGGGAATGCCTCGGAAGTGGCAGAGCCTTGTATGTACACTCGACAGTCCAAACCCTGTTGTCGCGCCTGATTCCAATCTCGCTGGTGAAGGAAGCCGTAGACCAAAGAAGAAAAAAAAAGCCCTCTTGCGGGCAACATATAACAGGAGGCCTAGGCCGATGGTGTTGTAGAAGACAAGTGCAAATCCGACCTTGCACGAGGAGAGCTATACAAAATCCTATCCTGAGCCAAGCGAAAATGGAAAAAAAATAATAGAAGAGTGGAGTGACACGTAAACGGGCGAAACTGGGGTGTAGAATGACGCGGGTGTTGTTCGTTTAGTGGTCGTGCGCAGCTCCGGGTATCATTATTTGTCAAAGATAGAGCCCCCTTGATGCTTTGATGATGACGATGACATGTGCTGTGAGGCAAAACTGTGGATGATGGTGGGACAAAAGGAAATCCTAAATCGCAACCAACCAAACAATCTCTGCTGGGTCGGTCCCAGGCTTTGTCAGCGGGAGAAAGAAAAAACAGCCGGAACAAGGCTGGTTCTGAGGATGACCATGATGATGGTGTATCCATGGGTATGATGTCTGTGAATCGCAAAGGAAAAGCCCATCCGTCCGAGCCCATACCGTAAACCAACCGACCAATGCAATCCATCCGAGAGTAAAAAAAAAAAAAAAAAAAACACAGTACGTGGCACCTGATATAAAACGAACCCAACATGCTCATAAATAGGGATAGGAGATGTGCCTAGTGTCATGGGGTAGACGTCGTAGTAAGGAATCGAATGAGACGGGAGGAAAGGGAGAGAGGCATGGAAATCACAGAAACTTGTGCATCCAGACCATGTCCAGCCAGTGCACCCGGTCGTAGGCCGTCCAGAGCTTGGAGGCCTTGTTGACGTCAATCTTGCAGGCCTGCTGGGCGTCCGTCTTGCGGAACTCCTTGCCGATGCGGGCGCACTCGAGCCGCCGCATAAAGATGCGCCGCTTGCTCGTCAGATACGTGGCGCAGTCCAGCCGCAGGGCCGCCGCCAGCAGCTGCTCGTCCGGGTGCAGCCGGTGCACATGCGGATCGTTTGACAAGTCCAGCGCGTTGCCCTTCCAATCCACCTTGAGGCAGTTGGGCCGGTTCGGGGGCAGCGACGACAACGGCGGGCAGTAGTCGGGCAGCGCCGCAAAGTCCTTGTCCTCACGGTTCTGGCCCATAGCCTTGCCGTTGGCGGCCCCGACGTAGCCTCGCCCCCCGCGCGGCTCGGGGCTCATGCTGGCGAGCCTCCTACGCAGCAGCGCCGCCGCCGACTCGCGCCGCTGGCGGGGAGGGGCAGCCTCGGTGCCCGTCTTTGGCAGGGGTCCCGAGTGAGGAGGCAGCCTCTGCTGGTGACGTGCCGCAGCAATGGGACCCGAGGGGGAGGAGGGTGGGTACGAGTAGTTGCCCCTGGCGGCGGCGGTGGCTAGGGGCTTGTAGGTCGGGAGGAGGGGCTTCGGTTTGGTGACCCGCGTGGGCGCCAGGCGCTTCGTCTTGGCCGGCAGGATGGGCTGAAACTTGGCCCTGGCCTCGGCCGCCTTGATGCTGGCCCGCTTGTCCGCCATTAGGATGGCGCGCTCCTTGCGCAGCCAGGCGCTCGGGTTCTGCGTGTAACTCTCCATGACTGACGACTTGAAGTAAAGCGCCAGCTCGTACTCCTCGCGCTCCGGCGGCGAAGTGACCTTGAAGAGATAGGCTGGGCGTGAGGCGACATGCTGGTCGACGCTCCTCTTGGCCTCGGCGACCACCGGCGCAGCAGCAACAGGCGACGCATCGTCCGCAGCCTTGAACAGCGGCTGGTGCGAAGGGGTGGGCGAGACCTCGGCGACGACAGGGTAGAGGATCGGATCGTTCTGAGGGCTCTCGCGCGGCGCCGGATCGATGGTGTTTGTCGACTTGGCCAGGGGCGAGATGGGTGGCGACAGGGGCGGGTCGGGGCCCGTCCGCCTCTCGTCGGACTGGGAGGCGGACTCGGGGCGCATCACGGTGGGGGTGGCCGAGAGCGCGCTCTGGCTGAAGGTCTCGAACGGAGGCAGCTCGGGCGGCGACATGAGACTGAGTATATCGAGCACCTTCCTGCTCTCCATGGCTGCCCGGGTCTTGGTCGGGGTGCTGGTTGTGAGCAGGGCGAAGACGGGAGTGGACTGGGTCCTGACTGCAGACGTTGTCTGGTTGACCATGGTCGGGGAGAAGAGCAGACTGTCCCTCAGAGAGGAATCCATGATGGCGTGGGGGCGAATCACGGCGACTTATACGCGAAGCTTGTCGCAGGCAGCACCGCACAGTGCAGGCAGGCAGGGGTGACGAAGCAAGTCGGAGCCAATGGAATTATCTCCGAGAGGCCCTGGTCTTTTGAGGCAAAGATCAAGTGCGACTTCTGAGCCAGCGTGCAGAGCGTGTTTGGCTGTGGTTGGCCGAATTGGGTTTTGTAAGACGGATGCGGATCTGGGGAAAGTGACTTGTTTGCGCCGCAGCCGAAGAAGACGCCAGCGAAGAGCCAATGCCAAACGGTGGGCAATTGACGGGATTGAGAGGCAATTGATGTAGCAGGCAAGAATGGGCAAGGAGATGGCAGTCAAAGGAGGACGGTTGTTGGTTTATCGCTGGCAGGTTCCAGACGGCTGCTGATGAATGCAAACACGGTTGGGCAGCAGGGGTGGTCTTGGCTCCTTTTGTCAGCGTGGGGAAGGCGCGAGCGGTCCGCCCCAGAAGTGCATGGAAGGTTGGGTGTGGCGAAGGCAATCCGGGTGGGCTCTTTTGTTCGGGCGAACCAGGGCCTGCGCAAGCGAAGCGGTGTAAAAAGAGAAGGAGAAGAAGAAGAAGAGAAGAGAACAGCGGGCACGAGGGATGGATAACAAAAGAAAGGGAGAGCGACGCGAGGGGCAAGGCAGACGGGGCGCCTGAAGGCAACGATGGATGAGGATGATGGATGGGGTGTGTGAGCAAAGTCATGGCGACACACACGGCGGGCAGTGACAAATGACTGATTTGAGTGAAGCAGACACTGGGGTTTGACTTTCAGGCTGGGTTGGGCTGTGCCCAGGAGGAGGTAGGTACTTGGAGTAGGTACCTTCACCGAGGGAGCGGAGCCGGGTCGCTGGGAAGGAGTACTTGCACCGCAGGAGGCTGTGGTAGTTGACACTGTGCCGTACCGACCGAATCGAGCCAAGGCTGGTGGGCTAGTGCCAATCGACACACCCTGTCTCGGGAATGAGCACATGGGCTGCAGTATCTCGCTGCCTGTTGAGCTGGTGTCGGGGAGAGAATTGATTGTCGGTCGGGTAGGCCAGCCGCTGGATTGCCGGTGTCGGGTCCAAGGTCCATTCCAGCACCAGCAAATACAGCATCGACGACGAACAGAGAGAGAGATAAGGTACACACCCGAACAACGTGGATGACATTAAGCAGCGCGGGACAGGCCCCCCAAAAGAAGGTGGCGTGTGGGGATGAAATGGACGGGTGATGGAAGCAAAAAAGAGTCACAGCCGAGCCCCACATCCCATGTCACGTCCCTGCGTGGTCAGAGGTCACCGACAAGGGCCAGCAGGCGCCAGATGCTGTAGGATGGGACGAAGGGCAATTGAGCTTGTCCATGACGGCAACAGTTAGTGGCCACAGCAGGCAGCACAGACAACGGAGACGGCGTCCACGTACCGCCGCATCTCCAGCGCACGTCCAGCTGTCCCGCAGGAACTGTGCTGCCGATGCATTGATTGCAGCCCGAGGATAAGTAAACAAATAAGTGAATAAATAAATAAGTAAATAAATAGATAAATAGGTAAATAAATAGATAAATAAGTAAAAATTCAATCAAAAAAAAAATCAATTCATTTCGTCCACAGCAAATTGGGGGTCGGGTGACCAGGTCCTTCGTCCAGCCAAAGGGTGTGGGGATACTGGACTGGGCCAGGCCATGGCTGGCTACCGCCGCCTGGACTCGAGCCAACTGACGGGAGGAGGGGCAACCTAAAGTCCCGAATGCCGACTGATGGAATGTCTGTGCTTTTTACCGTCAACGGATTGCACCAGTACAAAAGAGCCATTGAACCCAATCGCCGCCGAGTCTTGTCATCATCGATTGCTTGGGATGAACAGGGCGTGAGAGTGAGCGAGTGAGCCAGCCAGGCCAGGCCAGGCTCCAGAGGCAGTTACGCGTCCAGGAATTGGCCAATAAAAACCTGCGACAAGGGGCGTAAATCAAGGCAATTCACGTGTTTGTGAGTCACCCTTGGACGAGGCAACCCTTTCTTAATGATCGTTGGGCATTGAAGTGAGCTGCGTGGGCAGACAAATCAGATGATGGCATTGGCAAGACGCCGCGTCAAGCCGAAACACTTTTGTTCTGCCGCCTCCTGCTTTTTTTTTTATCGATAAAGTCCCGCGTCCGGGGGGTGTTGATGTACTCCGTGTGGGCACGGAGAGGTACTTATCTTCAGCTGCCGGCTTCGTCGGGAGAGCCAAGCCATCTCGACAAGCTGTTCGGAACAAACGGATTTAACTCGTGAGAGACGTACGGCACGCACAAAGTTCACAATGCCAGATTCGCTTTCGGCCTCGGACGAACTGTCAATGAGAGAAGTGAGTGCACCGAGACCCCGAGCAGAGACGGGAGACTCGATCCCTTATCGTGTGGTAGCCTCTGCTCTGCTCCCCGCGGCGGGCACCGCAGCTGATCTGCGTCTTCCCGGGTTTCCAATTGGCAAAAAGGCCCAGGCACCGCAGCAGCAGTGCCGTCCCCTCCTTGCAGCCAACAACCCCTTGCCCTTTCGGATTGGGCCTGCAAGGGAGTGGGGGGAAAGGCCCCATGCTTCTAATCTCTTCGCATCTTTTTACGCCCGTGGTCGAGGTTCGAGAACGTGGACATTTATGACTTGACAATGTGAAATCCGGCAGCAACGTCCAGGCTACAAAGAAGGCATCCGCATAAACTTTTTTTTGGCATCTGCCACAAGTGCGGACTGCCTCGACGCTTGCTGCCACACTGATCATGGATGCAGGCAGGCAGCCGCTGTCCGCCGGCAGTGGGAGGTTTTAGCGTTGTTGGTGGCATGTGGGGTTAGCACAAAAATGGAGGGGGCGCTTGACGGGAGGCGCAGGCAGGGTTCCAAGTTGGGCGTTTTGTCGGGGCGGTTGGAACCTTGGGCTTTCCTTTCTTCTCCTCCACGCGCCGCCGTCCGTGCCCACTCGATTCTGGCCTCGCAAACATGAACCATCAGCACGGGGCGTCTAACACCACCCCCGCCAAAGTACAAGGAAAACGAGGGGTAGCGGCGGGGATGGTGGCTGAACTGGGACATCCCAGACAGCACCACCTGACGACACCCCACGCCGGCCGTGTTTAGCATGATCACCTCTTGCAGCCCTCGTGGACAGGCCTGCACTGAGACAGCAAGTGTCAATTGACCACACCCGGGATGTCACTCTATGGAGGGGTCCGGGGGTCGGCGATTGTCGTTGAAACTTCGGACTTGTTTTTTTTTTTTTCTTTGCTTCTGCTTTTTTTTTCTTTGTGAATGGCGACCCCACAGTTGGGCATTAACAGCCATGCCCCCAGATCACAGCTCGGCCGCCAGCATCGAAAAACGCATGGCCAGCAGCTACGTCAACTGCAGCCTCCCGACCGGGAGCGCAGCCGCTGATGTGAATGGCGGTAGGCTTCTTTGGACCGCGTTAGTACAGTAATATGTATGAACAGCGCCGTCCTATCGGTACCTGACATGTATGTGACTAGGAGGAAATGTTAGGTGGGGCTTTCGCAGACGGCGCTAGGATGGTCGCGCCGCACCCGCCGTTCGTCCGGGGGATCTTTGATGGTCGTCACTCTTTGTCCCCATGTCCTGTGCTCGCTCCCGACAAAAGTCCTGAACGCGTCCTGCATATACAAACAGGCCTGCAATTCCCACACGGGAGGTTGGAATATCACATCCTGGGCAAATCTAGGACAATCTTTGTACTCTCCACGGCAGCAGCAGGGCCCCCTCACAGTCGTGTGAAGGCGTGCAAAGCAGTGCGGGTTTGATTGGTTTCTGGCGTTGGTCGAAATGCTTTTGTGGGGGGGGGGGGGGGGGGGGGGGGGTGGGGGGGGGGGGGGGGGGGGGGGGGGGGGGGGGGGGGGGGGGGGGGGGGGGGGGGGGGGGGGGGGGGGGGGGGGGGGGGNGTTTTTCCTGGCGAGCAGGAAAGCCGGCCGCTGTTGTGTCACAAAGGGCCAAGTTGTATCAAGAAAGGCCAACACAGGATAGGCGGTAACACGGCAGGGCAGGGTTTCTTATCGTTTATGGATGTGAGGCGGGGTTTTGCCGAGTGCTCGTTTCTTATCGCCCCTGGTTGTGAGGCGGATGCTCATAGGTCGAGAGTGCGTTGCCTCGTTTCGACGCGGGCACACAGCATCGAGAAAAAAACAGCGCCGGACCGTTTACTCCACTCCTCACCGAATGATTCACCGGCGTCTCTGTGCTACCAATATTACCTTGATAGGCCCCCTGCTGTGCTACTCTATACGTGATCTCACTTTTACTGCGCTGCACCATGTTCACATGGGCAGGTCAGTCTTTGTCGCCTCTGCAGACAGCCGTCGCCGACGTCTGACACGCGGGGACCTCGTCCCTGTGTGATAGGAGCAGGGGCAACAAAAACAAGGCAGGTGTTCGCGAGAAGCACCAACAAGGCAGCTTCAGCCTCACCCTGAGACGAACGACCAGGCAGAAGCGGCACATAGTATTCCACGCACCGTTTGTCCTGCATCCGTTAGATGCTGTCCGCCGAGAAAGGGAAAGGATCCCCAGTTTTATCCTTGGTGTGCTGCTTATAAACGGTGATTTGCGGACGGGCATCGAATGACACTTGAGGGTGATAGCCCTACATTTGACATGAGTTTTCCTCCCTCTCGCCTCGCCAGGTCGCCCAATGAGTCGTCAGCCTGCCATGCGGGTATGGGCCACCGAGAAGGACGGACGGCTGGCTGTCGAGACGCGCTGCCCTGCTGCTGACATGCGCGTGCCCGTCGATATGCAGACGTGTCACCCAGGTGAAGTATGTAGCCACATAACAAACATGCACCCCTGCACCGCAACAGGTGCGCCGCTTGGATCGCTCGCCACATCAGGACCACCTGACAAAATGAAAGCCACCAGAAAGTTAAAGAGATAATTCCCAAAACGTTTCGCTATTTTTCTGCCTTTTTTTTATTCGACGTTTATTGTCTTTTTTGTTTGCGTCGGCTTTAACGAGCAAGAAGTATTTCGAGTGGCGCGCTGCTGCGAGGTGCATGTTCTTATGTTGGGGGCCGTGTTAGGCGGGCGTCCCCTTGGCAAACGTGGTCAATGAGCTTGCCCGAGCCAGAACGAAAGAAAAGGACCGCCAACTATATCCGAACGCTCGGACGCGACGCCGGGGGTATGATATCGGCGACCATCCTTCTGTAATACCGGTTCCCATGCACTGAGGCCAAAGGCCCGAGCGCGATCGGGAATGCTTGATCTGCCCGCCGAGACAAACCGCCGGCGCATCAGGCCAAATCGAGTGAGCCCATTGACTGAACGTCGCGACTCCCGCGTTTCAGCCGGCCCCCTCTCTGACCCCTTCTTTTTGCCTTTTTGCCCGCTTTGTTGGTCTATCTAGGCAACTCCCCGACGTTACTTAACTACCGACCTCTATCCAAGAGGGCAAAAATCAACAAAGACGTGGCGCCAAACTCATTTTAAGCCGCAACGTGGTCTTTGTACAAGTCCTGCGGTTTGCGCGCGGTCCAGGGAAAATAGAAGCCGAAAAAAAAAGTCTCAAAAAGGAAATTGAGCCGCACCCTCGATGCCGTCGCATTCTGCACAGGCAAGCCTCCGAGGGCATGACTCTGTTCTGGTACGGTCGTCGCACGTGCTCTGCTTTTTTTCTCCTTCTCCTGTTGTCCTGACTGGGTGATCCTGGAGCAACTCGTCGAAACATGACGCGCCTCCCCTGTCGCCCTCCGCGGAAGCCGATGCAAAAAAAAAAAAGAAAGAAGCCACTCTATTCAACTTTCCTGCTGCTGCTATGCTCAGGAGTCGATCGCATTGATCAACCTGTTTGCTTGCTTTTGGTAGATCGGTGCCTGGTCGGTTGATTGAATCATCGCCCGGAGATTTCCCCTGACGGGGATTTGTTTTGCAAGGGCGAACCCGTTGTATAATGCTCCGTCTCGACTGCACCTTCCTCCTGTCGTCGCGGTTGGAATAAGCTTCGCCCACACCTTCTCCAGTTTCTCAGGTACCCCATCTAGCGCCACGTCATCTCGGCTGCAGCGCTTGTGCCTCAATTCTCAATTCTCAATTCTCAATTCTCAATTCACAATTCTCGACTCCTCTTCTTTTCGTCAACTACCTCCAATTTGTCCGTTTCTTTTTCTCCTCGTCTTTTTTTTTTTTTCTTTTTTTTTTTTTTTTCTTCCTCTCTCATCCAGCCACCCACCCTCCCTCACATCAGATCAGATGGACACTTCGCCTACAAAAGACATGGGTGACGACGGTGACGGCTCACTGCGGCGCGCGGTAAGGCTGTTCTTGACCTCATCCTGCAGCCTCGGGGTTTCTTTGCGCACCCGACGAATCGGGCGAGGCTAGGCTTGCTTCGGACAATGGAAACAAGAACACACGGGACTGATGGCATCCGACATTTCTTTGACATGCTCAGTGCGATCAATGTCGAGTCAGAAAGGTGCGTACCTAGCTTCGTGGTGGCTCCGTGGCTGTGCTTCCCCGCCCGTCGATCGACGATAAACAAGCGGACGGATCGGGCTCACACGATCTGCCGGGAACGTCGTACCCTCCCGGCCGGTGCCGTACAGATCCGATGTGACAAGGCTACGCCATGCTCCAACTGCACGACAGCCAGGCGCCAATGCTCGTCAACCGGCATCGGCCAGCGGCCCAAGGAGCCGCGCCAGAGGGTGTTGATCTCCACCCAGTAGTAAGTTCCCGGTGGTTTCTCTTTCTTTTCTTCGCTGCTGTTTCTTTTCTTCACTCTTCTTTCTTTTCATCCGTCCCCTTCCCCTTTTCAAGCTTTCGGACACCGGGGCGCCCGGACTGCCGGATCTGCGGGATCCCTCGCCCGTCCCCGCTGCCGAGACCGTCACCCCTTGCCCCAAATGGATGTTGCATGTGGCCTGGTGCCCATGTGTGCGGTGACTTGCCATGGTTGGTATGCTTGCCAAGAAGACTTGTTGAAATAAACTCGATGGTCAGCTGAGCCGAACCGACCTTTTCCAACGCCAACGCCACGCCAGTGCTTGGGCTGCATCTTGGCTTGCAGCATGCCACCCCGTCTCCCGTCAAGTGCGCGTGCTAGCCCTGTTTCGTTGAGGCTCCAAAACTAACCATGGCTTCCCGTTGGCGTCGCCCCCACACGCAGCGAGAGGAAGATTGACCAGATCGACGAGCGGCTAGGCCGTATCGAGCAGTCCATACGCAGCCTCATATCGCTGATCCAGAATGGCCACCACGCCGCGAGCGGGGCCTTGTCATCGGGCATGTCGTCGGACTTGGCCGATGTCCGGGCCACACCGCCGGCGTCGTGCCAGTCGCGCGATCTGACGCCGTCGCTGGCCGAGGAGTGCGGCACTAGCAGCTGCGGACCCGGCGGTGCTGGTGGTGGCGGCCCCGGCGAGGAGGGGGGCGAGTGCGGCGACGACGACGACGAAGACGGCTACGCCGAGTCGCCATTCGAGGGCGAGTCGTCCATCACGGCCCACACCGTGTTCGCGTCCGAGTTTTTGCACCACGCCGTCGGACGCACGTCTCTCGACTCGAGCCTGGACCCCAGCATGCACTCGGCGCTGTCGTCGCTGCAGCAGATTGTGCACATGCAGCGGCGCACCTCGACCATGGCCGACATCCGATTCCCCAACCAGAAGCCGCTGCCCAAGGGCGGCCTCAAGGACCTGGCCATGCCGCCGCTCAGGGTCGTCGTCGCGATCCTGAGGGAGTTCAAGGCAAATGCCGCCTCGCGTTCGTCGTGCCCATGTGTCCCTCCCGAGCCCCAGGCGGGAGGAGGAGGGGGACCGTCGTCTTCGTCGTCGTCGTCGTCTTATTGTCGCGGCGGCGGCGGGGGCGGCGTGTTCTCGTCCTCCAACTGCTCCCCTTGTTGCCCTACCGACACGATCCGCCTCTCCAACCACCTCAGCCTGCCGCTGTCCACAAAGACCCCGTCGTCTCGTGGTAGTGGTGTGGTGGACCCTCATCATCCTCACCTTCCCCCACCACCAGCAGCGGCAGTGGCAGCAAAGAACAAAAGACGCGAGGGGCTAACGCGGGCCAACCACCCCTTGACGCTGCTTCCAGAGTTCACGCCCGTCAGCTTCACGCTCATGTGCTCCTTCATCGGGGTCGAGGAGTTCACGGAGCACTGCCGCCGAGTCTACTTTGCCACCGAGGACTACTCGCAGGCGAGCTTCATCATCACCGTGGCCGGGCTGTTTTACATCATGCAGGAGCGCGCCTGCACCGAGCAGGAGCGCGACCCGGCCCTGGCCGCCGACTACCAGCGCTACGAGGCCATGTGCCGCGACAGCCTCGAGACGGTGCTGGCGCACTTCAGCCTGATCCAGCCGGCCAGGCGCGAGAATGTCGAAGCCCTGCTGCTGGGGTCCAGCTACGCCGTCGAGATCGCCAAGCCGTCGCTGGCCTGGCAGCTCAACTGCGCCGCAAGCCAGCTGTGCCTGACCATGGGCTACCACCGGGCCCTGCCGGCGCCCTCTGAGAGTCAAGAGCTACCGCAGTCGTCAAGAGGCTCCTCGATCGGCGGCAGCGGCAACAACAACAACAACGGCAACAACAACAGCGGCCTCAGCAACCGAGACGCATACGAGCAGGCCAAGCGGCTCGTGCTCTTCTGGTTCACGTACACGCTCGACAAGGGCCTGGCGCTGCGGCTGGGGCGGCCGTCTGTGATCCGGGACTACGACATCACGGTGCCCTGGCAGGTCGGCCCCATACGCGAGTGGGAAGAGTACCGCGACACGCTCAACGTGTGGATCCGGCACGCGCGCGTCCAGGGGCGCATGTACGACGAGCTCTACAGCCCCGCCGCCCTACAGCGTCCTATGGACGCGCGCGTCCGCACCGTCGTCGAGCTGGTGGCCGAGCTGCGGGAGCTGCGCGTGCTCGTGCCGGCCTTGCGCGCAGACGACAAGAAGCCGCCGCCCGACCCGTCCAAGCCGTACGAGACGGCGCTGATCGATATCTTGACCAAGTCGGACGACGTCTCGTTCTTGAGCTCCATTGCGCTCTGCTACCGCGCCATCCCGCCCGACGTGCCTGTGCCTGCGGGGCCTGGTAGTAGCGTGTCTGCCGGCCACGGCCACCAAGGCCGTGGCGTCTCGAGCACCTTCAGCTTTGAGTGCATCGACGCTGCACGCGAGTCGATGGCGGCGCATCAGGGATGCATGCAGATGATGGCAGAGAGCAAGGACATGGCGGCAGCCTATGTGCACTGGTACGTTTTTTTTCGTCTCAACATCTTCCTCTTTCCATTGGAGATAGCTAACGCAGACATGCACTTTTTGCGTAGGACCATCCTGTACGCCCCATTTATCCCCTTCATCGTCCTCTTCTGCCACGTCATCGAGACGGCCGACATGGCGGACCTGGGCCGGCTGCACAGCTTCACGGCCGGGCTCGAGGGCCTGCGCGAGGTGTCGGAGCCCATCAGCAAGCTGCACCGGCTCTGTAACGCGCTCTCCAACGTGGCAAACATGTACCTCGAGACCAAGAAAGCGGCGGCGGCGACGCAGGCGCAGATGGGCGTCAGCGAACCCGGAGGTGAGGTGGTGGGCGGCGGCGGGGCGCCCGCGCAGGACCAGACCATGTACCCGGTCGGCATGGAGTTTGACATGTACCTGCGCGACCTGGGTTTCATGCCAGGGCCCAACGGCGTACCAGCCACCGCTGCCGACGTGGCCGGGGCGGTGAGCGCAGGGGCAGCAGCAGGGGGGCAGATGCCGGCGGCGGCGGCTGGCGGCATGGAGATGTTCCACAATGCGCAGCTGGGTGATTGGTTCTCGACCAATTTGTCCATGATGGGCATGTTGGAGAGGGACCTGTCGGGGTTCAGTCCACCGAACAATTGGCCTGCGACGGCGAGTCCACACGGGCAGCAACAGTAGTCGCTGTGCTGGTCTGTTGTTGTTTTTTTTGTTCGTTCCTTTTTTCTTGGTGGTCGCCCGCCGGCGTGTGCTGCGTTGGTGTTTACTGTATATTGCTGTGAGGGGCATCCGGGATGTGTGAATTGGTGTGCTTGGTCGAAATTCTCAAGTTCGTCGTGTTTTGTCGCCATATCCAAGTCGTGAACTGGGCGTGCATTGTGAACCGGGCAGTTTGCAGGGTGGGTGGACCTTGGGTCAGTCGCTGTCGGCTGTCAAGTCAAACCGACCTACCCTGTAGCCACCCTGTACCATTTCACCTGGTCTAGCAGAAATTTCACCTCAATCGGTCGGAATCCGGGGGTCGTACATTTCGTAGCCCACGTCGTCGTCGCTCTCGGGTTCTTGGTGCTGGTCGCCCAGCGATACGGTGTCTGATGTGTCTGACGGCGCCAGAGTCGATGCCACGGTCGCTGGGGCGGTGGTGGTGACGAAAGATGGGGATGTGCTCGCGATCTCGATAGCCTCGGGCGTCCGGTCACTCGTCTCGCCTGCGGCCTGAGCTTCGGGCCCAGGGGCGGCGGGCTGATCGGCGCGCACAAAGGCGGCGGTCTTGAAGCCCGTCTTCTTGAACCCGCTCTTTTTGAATGCCCCGCCACCACTTGCTCCTCCTCCGCCGCCCTCGGTCTCGATCTTGACGCTGACGATGGCGCCGTCGGCCTTGGCCTCGGCCTTGCGGGCGCGGGCGGCGGCTCCCGAGTCGCGGACCATGGCCTTCATGTCCTTGAGGCGCTGCTTGTGGGAGTGGTCGTAGGACGAGAGGTGGGCCTCGTAGTCGTTCATGCGAGAGTAGCCCTTGGTGCAGAGCTGGCAGTAGAAGGACTGCATGGCCGCGCGGGCCGACGTGGTCTGGGCCGGCGGGAGGGTTTGGTGTCGCTGTGGGAGTCAGTCAGGGATGTGGCGACGGGCGATGGGATGGCGATGGGATGCAGGCGATGGGAGCTTACCGGCGCCATGGTGGAGGAGGCGAGAGGTGATCAAGGAGGGAAGAGGAGGTGGGTTCGGCGAAACGAGCGTGGCTCGTCGTCGACTTTTGAGGTTGTTTGGGTGGTGAAGCATGCTCCAGAATCAATTGCGGGAGAATGCTGGCGGCTGCTTGACCCACACGTGGGATGTGGGGTGACTGATGTCAGTGGCAGGTCGATGGGCCTGGGGCCCGCCATGTGTCCCACCAAAACTGACGGGGCCATTCAGGTGCGCAGGATTGATAGCCCCAACAGCAAATTCCGGCAGAAACTCGACGATCAGACCGGTCCTGAGAAGAAAAAGAAAAAAAAAAAAAAGTCCAGTTCCCAAGGCGGGGGCAGCGACACCACAGCCATGGACCGCTACTCCAGGTCCTTGCGCCGGAGGGCGTCACAAGACACCATCTTCTCACTACTAGAGCTCGAGCCGTCGCCCATGGACAGCGAGAAGGACCTGCCAGAGCTGCCCGAGAAAGATGATGCCAGCTCAGGGTCGACAAGGTCCCGGGGCGGCGTCAGCAGCACAGGCAGCACAACCGCCTCGCTAGGCCTGAGCGGCACCGGTCACGGCCCGGTATGGTATTGTACGGCCGGCTCCCTCCGCGTCCGGTGTCGGTGTTGATCCTGCCTGCCAGCCGGCTGACACGCTTTGCTCGCTGCAGTAACAAGGATCCAGCGCTGGTCGTCCTACACCTTCACAATCTTTGCCTCGGTGCACCTGGCGACGACTTCTCTTGTGCCGCTCGTCACGCAATCCGTCGCCGCGTCCGAGTCGTATCTTCTGCTCTCGCGCGAGATTTACCAGACCCGGCTGTCGGAGCCGCTGCTCGTCACCATCCCGCTAGTCGCGCACGTCGCCTCGGGAATGGTGCTCCGCCTGGTGCGCCGCTCGCAGAACCTGCAGCGCTACGGCGGCGCCACGCCCGCACATGCGCTGCTGCCGCTGCACCACGCCTCGGGAAGCAGCAAAAACTCGCAGCCGCCCCGCTACAGCCCCTGGCCGACCGTGTCGACGACGGCATTGGCGGGTTATGGCGCGGCGGCGGCGGTGCTGGCGCACGCGGGAGTGAACCGCGTGCTACCGCTGCTGGTAGAGGGCGACAGCGCCGACGTCGGGCTGGCGTACGTGGCGCATGGGTTTGCGCGCCACCCGGCGGTGAGTTGGACTGCGTACGCGGTGCTTCTGGGCCTGGGGGTGGGCCATGCTGTTTGGGGCTGGGCGAGGTGGCTGGGTGTTGGACAGGGGGCGTCGTGGAGCGGTACCTTGGCCAGCCGGTCCGAGATGGTTGATGGGCGGGTGCGCAAGCGGAGGAGGAGGGCTTGGCTGCTGATCAACACGTCGGTTGTGCTTGTTGGGTGTGTGTGGGCTGGTGGGCTGGGCGTTGTGGCCAAGGGAGGGCTGACGCCGGGGTGGGTTGGGGAGTTGTACGACGGGTTGTTTCAGAGGGTGTATCTGTGATGGGGTGGGCACGACACACAAAAATTAAATGAGAGTTGGAGCCCTTTTTTTTGGTGGTGGTGCCGAGTCTCGTTTGGTTTTTGGCTACGTAGTGGGTTATTTGGTATGCCTTGGAGGTGGTTCGAGTCTGGGCGGCCAGCTGGTCGTCAACCCCAACCTCTTGATAGGCGGATTGACGTTGGGATGGATTGGGGATGTGTATGGTGGGTTGTTTCAGAGGCTGCGTCTGTGATGGTGGGTTATTTGCTCCGCCTTGGAGGTGGCTCGAGTCTGGCTCGAGTCTGGCTAGCAAGCATGTCTAAAAGCAGCTGGTCAAACCTCTCCGATAGGGACGCACTGACACGAAGGATGGGATTAGGGATGTGCATGATGGGTTGTTTCACAGGGTGTGTCTGTGGTGGTGGAGGAGGGTTATTTCGGGAGTCTGGGAGGCAGGCGCGTCCAAAAGCAGTTTGGTCGCCAAACGCCAACCTCTTTGATAGGGAGGGCCGACGCCGGGGTTGATTAGGAATGTGCATGATGGGCGCGTCTGGAGGAAGGGCATGGGTCTGTGTTGGCGTGTTGCTTGCTACCTCGGAGTGCCCGGTTGTAGAAAGCAAAGCAAGCGTGTCCGTCTCGGTTCGTGCGAGGAAAAAAAAAAAAAAAAAAAAAAAAAAAAAAAAAAAAAAAAAAAAAGAGTTCGAGTCCGGTCTGTGGTGGTTTGTCCAACCCAACCCTTTGATCTGTCCAACGCACGTTGGGTGAAGGAGATGTGGGGCGGTCGACAGTGCACCAATCCATCAAAAAGACACTGTGAAGTGTTCAAATGTCGTCATAGTTCGACCGTCGGACCTCCGAGCTAAGCGCCTTGTGGCTTTCTCGGAAACAAATCCCGAGGCTGAAAGTCCATCCCATCCCTTGCGCCAACAGACAAGTGGCGCTCATAGCCTGCAGTGGGAGTTTTTCTTGGCCGGAAAAAATAGTCGGATGCAGGATCATGCAAGGGATTAGAGCTGGTGAAATGATTGTCTTACCTTGCCGCTGTCAGCTAACAATGCCATGCGCGTTTGGGCAGGCACTTGGGTAGGTATTCAAAATGGGCTGCTCTCGAGGCCTTGGGTGCTGGTGGGTTGGCTTTCCTTGCCATCAACACGGTCCTTGAGTGTCTGTGCATAGAAAGGGGCCGTCTAGATCGTACGCGTACGGCATCTCAACAGCCGCGTAAAAACAGCTCTGTCTTTTACTCCAGCTCTGTCTTTTACTCTAGCTCCATCTTTTACTCCAGCCCTGTCTTTCACTCCAGCTCTCCCTCCAACTCTACAAGACCATAAACCTGCAAACAAACCAGCAAAACTTCCACTCCAACCTGCGACCTCAGCAGCCATGTCCATCAACGGCACCACCAACGGCACCACCAACGGCACCACCATCACCGACGAACAACGCCGGCTCAACTACGAAGAGCGCGCCAAGATCCAGGCCCTGCTCGAGCGGCTCAAGGAGCGGTACGAGAGCCACGTCAACATCTGCAACGAGCGCGTGCACATGTACAACGAGCTGCTCCGCGACTTTGAGCAGACGCAGGTCGACATCGCCGGGGCCATGCGCCGGTTCGAGGAGAACAACCCGAGCGAGATGGAGCGCGACCGCATCAGGAGCCTCGTGGACGCCAGGCTGCGCGAGATGCTCGCCAACGTCGAGAAGATGAAGGTGCTCGCCGAGGGCGGCAGGGCCGACGTTGAGGCGCTCGAGGTCGAGATGAAGGGCATCATTGACCAGCTCAACAATGTGGCCGCTGCGCTGTGGTCGGATGATGAGGATGAGGATGGGGACGAGGGGCCTTGGTGAGGGAAGGAATCGTGTTGTTGTGAGACAGACAGACAGAAGATAATATCACACACCCTTATTCCAGCCAGTACGGATCCAGCTTCTCGAGTACGTCCAGGCCAACGTTGATGAAGCTCTTCCATAGGTCGATCTCGCGCAGCCACGGCTTCCCTTGCATGGCAAACGTGACCCTGGTCGCCGTGCGCAGCGGCTTCGTCTGGTCCTTGCCCGTGACGAGCATCGGGTCGCCGCGGTGCGCGACTCGGTCGTCGAGGAAGGCGGCCTTTGTTACCCTGTCTTGTCCACCCTCTTTCTTGGCCCTCACCGGGTCGCGCATGGCCGGCATCCTCGACCGAGCACGTTAAAGATGGCCCAGTCGCCCGCCGGCATGTCCTTGGGCGCGAACCGCCACCTCCACACGCGCTGCCGGTCCGTCACGTCGTGGAACGCCAGCCTCTCCTGCTTCTCCCCCAATCGTGTCGGGCCAGAAATGCGGCGCCGACCAGATGCGCAGCACTGCGAACCGGGCGTGCTTCTTGTTGTAGTCGTCCCTGCCGCGAAGGCGCGCGCCAGCGGCAGCAGCTCGGGCCAGCTCCTGCGCTCGAGGTAGAAAGGGGGCAGGCTCTTCTGCTTCCCCCCATCCCCTCGCGGTCCATCACCTCGACCCTGCCCGCTTCCCCGCGCTCTGGAGAGAAAGGGTCCGCGTCGGCCAGGTCCGGGAAGAAGGCGATCCTGTCCAGCATCTTCTTCTGTGCCGGGGACGCGCCCTCGTCCGCCGTTATCTTGTCCGCCGCGTATTCCCAGATTGGGGGGCGGTCCTACATCAAGACTCGTCTCCCTCGTCGTCTTTTTTGATCTCTGATGGCGGTACGACGTCGTCGTCGTCGCCTTTGTCGTTGTCATAATCTCCGACTTCCTCGTCAT
This sequence comes from Magnaporthiopsis rhizophila, assembly GCA_003049465.1. NCBI lineage: Eukaryota > Fungi > Ascomycota > Sordariomycetes > Magnaporthales > Magnaporthaceae > Magnaporthiopsis > Magnaporthiopsis rhizophila. Next base: position 164,162 of record PYSS01000071.1, on the reverse strand, counting down.
CATCCCCCCTGTCGTCCGTGACAAAGGTGCCTCTGCTACCCTGTCGATAGAGCCGGCCACGGTCTTCGTTATAGACCCGGGCAGCTGCCACTCCTCGAGCAGGTCGATGGGCGAGCGTATCTCCTTGAAGGGCGTCATCACACCTCGTCCTCGGCCGCATCGGCATCGTTGTAGAGGCCATACTGCCCAAATGGATTCTCGTCTGGACCGTGCTCCGTGTACTTGCCGTTCTTTGGCTGGTACAGGGCGAAGCGGGACTCAGTGGGGTGCGTGAGTATGTCGAAGACGCTCTCGTCGTCCTCGGGCATGGGGGGTGTCGTGTCGTATGTGGGGTTTTGAATGGTGCGAAACATCATCCCCCCATGGATGTCGCTGAGAACCTTGGTGACGCCGCCCTTCAGCCATCGTCTGATGTCCTCCTTGATCTCAACGTTGCTCTTGTCCGCGTCGTCTGCTTTTGTTTTGCCCGTACTGGGCGGCGCCTGGACAGGGGGGCAGGAGGGGCATGGGGGACAGGGGGGTCTGGCTGGGCTTGTTTCTTGGCCACCATTTTTTTTCCCACCTCTCTTCTTCTTGCTTTTGGCTTTGCCCTTCGTCTGAGATGGGTTGCCGGCACCTTCATCCTCGCGCTCACCCTCTTCTGCGTCGTCTTCCCCACCGTCCTCGAGGTTTGCCACGCCTTTGCTAATCTCGGCGTCGGCGGCTGAGGTTTTGGCATCGGCTTTGCAGCCGCCATCCTTAGAGCTGGTCCATGACGGGGACTCGAGCCAGAGAAAGTGGCGCAACAGGTCGAGAAACTTGTCCCCGTCTGCCTGGACGACATCCTCGATAGGATCCCAATCCTTGTCGTCGTCTGGCCAGTCGGCCACCGACTCCCCTTGCCGTTCTTTTCAAGCCTCGTCGAGGAAGGCCTCCTGGGCTAGCCGGTCCTCCTTCTCCTTGGTGGCTCGCAGTCGCGCCTCGGGCTCGCGCCAGTGTCGCCTCCAGAGGGCAGCCTCGTGCTTGCGGCAAACGCTCGAGTCTCTGAAGCAATTCGAATCTGCTCAAGCATGGCGACTCTCGGGAACTCGCATTCGAAGCCGGTGCTGTTGTCCCGATCCGGTGACCGCGGAGGCTAAGCCGCGCTTCCCTGAAGAATGCAGTAACCTGCTCGTTTTCACGATCTTCACGCCTTTGGCGCCGAGCTTGGGACGCAAATAGCGCGTTTTTCTGCGTTATTTCCGGGATTGCTTTGAAGGATTCCAGGTTGATTGTGGCAGTTAGGTGCAACCTATTAAAATGATATAATTGGTTAGGATATGGTCGGATTTGAAGTTTGCCAAAATGTTGGATAGGTGCTGGAATTGTGATATATGTTTGGTAGGGTGGTATCCTTTATTTGTGCTGTTCCCCTTTTGTTTTGCCGAGTGACGCCTTTTTTGGTCGGCTTTGCGATGCGTGTTATATCAATCTTTGCGAGTTTTGGATCTGGCTGCCTTCTCGAAGCAGTTATCCGGTGCAGGAGGGGAATGCTTTTGGTATTTGCGCTTCTCCTTCGATGAACGATGTTCATCTGTTTCGTGCGCATAGCCTTGCCCCTTTCGATGCTGCTTATCGTGATGGGCTGGATCGAAACCATCGGTCGGCCGTTGTTCTTGTCGAGGATGCCATTCCTGATCCGAAGAGTTGTTTGAAAGCTGTGATACGCTTCTCCTCCTTCTTACGGCGCGACTCCTTGTCCTCCTGGGCCTGGCGAACCCACAAGAACCGCGTCTTACGTTCGTACAGCACCTGCGTGCGGCGCTTCTCGAGGGCCTCGAGGGCTCCCAGGGTCGTCCGACGACGAGTGACGAGACGGACATTGTCGAGCAGGTCGTAGATGTCGACGAGGTGCTTTCGCACCTCTTCGGCCGTGGCTCGTCGTTCACGTCTTCAAACGTGTTGGCGGCCAGGGGGCGGGGGCATGCTTCGAGGTAAGCAGGACGCTCGGCGTCGAGCTTGTCGAGGTGGGCGTTGCGGCGCTTGTACCCGCGGTATAGCGCCGTGCACTGCCTGGCGTGGAGCCGGCGGAAGAGCCCATGGCCGTGTGTGGCCTCCTTGGTGCAAGGCACCGCGGTTGACGCCTAACGAGGGTGAATTTGGTGTCAGCGGAAATAGGCAATGGACAATGGACAGTGGACAGCGGGTGAAGGATGCGGTTGTAAATGTCTCAACATACCTGGCATTGGGACGCCATTCTTGCCTTGTTGGTCGCTCTGGCGATGGACGGCGGCAGATAGTGGTGTCAAAATTGGGCTTCTTGTCATCCTCAAATTTGCTCCTTTTCAGAGACGATGGGTGAGCCGAAGGCAACACTTGCAGAACGCGTCCAGTTGGATAGAACCTTCCTTTTTTGTGCTGTGGGACCCCACCTATATTGTGGTCAACACCAAAACACGTGAGTGCCCTGATGGTGCCACTTGCCTCCAGCTGCGGATGACGTCCGCTCACTTGCAAACTCTGAATTAGAGTCACGTGTATTACAACCCTAGGAGAGACCGAGACAACAGGCTATAGTAGCCAGCAGAGGTGGCATTGACTAACAGAGGTGACACGATCGACGGGTATAGCCAGCAGGATACAGAACGGCTGCTTGTGCAGAAAACCGAGCTTTTACACACTTCCGAGCCTATGATGGTCCAGGTGATTTTGTCCAGGGCTTCCTCGCTATGTATCACGTGCGTCCTGCCTGACCTCTCCCCTTTCCCTCTAGGGTGCTCTCCCTCGAGATGGGATAAAGAATCGCCTCTGATTTGTTGTCTTCATCAACGGGTCGACCCAGGTGCGAAACAAGGTGAAATCCACGCCCTGTACATGATCAACACGATGGCCCCTTTTCGGCTGCCTCAGATCTGCCTATCTAGGTGCCTAGGTACCTACCTACCTAGGCATATATCATCGCGTCTGTGTAGTCTATGTCCGCCCTCCTCTGTAGAGCCATACACAGAACCCAAAGCACAGAAGAGATCCATGAACCACGGCGACCAGGAAAGAAAATAGCCAGTTCACACACAGGTAGCTGCCTGAGAGCCCAAAATGGACACTCAACACCAGGATCAGTGGTGGGCTCAACAGCCCCTTCTTCGGCCTTAAGACGTATACGCCCATCACAGCTTGCACTGTGGTCACCAATTCACGCCTCCTATCATGTCCCGAAAGAATTGAAAGACAATGGAATCGAGCCGAGCGATACAACCACGGTGTCTTTTGAGATCAGGACACAATACGCAATGGAGAGTTGCATGCGCGGCTGGGCCGACTGGGCCCAGGGCTGGATATGGATTTATGACCTCTTGGAGGACCAGTTCCAGTGCGAATCCGGGCTCTCGTCTTCAGGCTTCGTCACGATATTCGGCACAGTATTGTGATATCGTTGCGGCCGAGGCTCGCCGTGTATACCGATACCCTTTCCTAGAGCCAGCCAAGTCCCGGCACCGATGAGCCGGAACCCTCGCCTCATGGTCCGCCCGTCACGCCCGATGGCGAAGGCCAGGACTCTGCTAACCTGTAGCGGGATGACCCGGTTAGTGATAGGGAGCGCAGTAGGTCTCCGTAAGATCCAGACGACTCCTTTGGTGGGGCTGCCAACTTTGGGTCACCTAGATTGCGTTTCACCTCGGAATAAAAATTGTCGTATTATCCATGAAAACAAGAAAAGACGGGCACCAGCTAGTGAATGTGAACGGATGGAATTATCAAGACAATTCCCAGTGGTAGGCTCACGCGGCTAGGCCGTTGCCCGCAAGTGCAGCAGCCTGTTGCAGCTCCGCTCCGAGTCGGCGCCCTCCCAACAGAGCAGCGAGCTGTATCTCGCCCTCACGCCAACAGGAGCCAGCCGCCTTCTCTCGTCTTCGGCTTCTCCCAGTTTACCAAATTGCACCAGCCAGCCGAAGTACTGCCCACCCTGGACCAACCATGCCTACCCCCGAAGGGGCGTGATCTCCGCTAACATGCTTGACGTTTTCCCTCCAGACTGCCGTTTAACCGCTATGCCTCCCGGCCAAGCCTCACTGTCGTCGCGGGCGTCAGTGGGTCCACAAGTCCCAAGTCCTTGAAGCTTCTGGACCAGCCTGAGAGCAGGAACGAACCCGAAAGCAGTCATCGCCAAACTTGAATCCTCGTCCAGGCACAATCATTCCCTTCAAGTCGTCGGACCCAAGGAACTGACCACGCCGACGCCGTTCGAGGGAACATCCACGTCATCTCGGCGGCCCTGCTGCTGCTGTACGACGCCTTCCTGTCGCTCCCTGCAGGTCGCCAACACGCCGACAGAGTTTACACCTCGTCAGCAGCGCTCGCAAGCGCACTGTCCGTCCGCAGCTACAACGCCGCCGCCCGCCAAAGTTCTCTCCCAGCTGCCTGGCTGTTAAATATGGGGCCGAGAACGACTGCCCTCGCAGTTCATCAACGCAGTGTCAGTCCTTGCTACTCTTTTTCAGCATTTCGCTTTGCCAAGAATCAGTCCCGCTGACAAAAAGTCCACCACGATGCAGCGCATTTCTCCCCGGGACCGGCCTTTGTCGTCGGGGACGATGACTTTGCCCACTTCGAGCCGTTCCCGAACCTGCTTACTGGGGCATCGACATCTGGCGGCACTGCGCCAGAGACGGCCTGCCGAGCTGAAACGGTGGCGTCAAAGTCCCTCGAACTGGGAGACGGCCAAGTACACCTATGCAAGGTGCGCGCGCAGCACAAGCTCAAGAGTGGACGTAACGGTGCGGCCACCGGGTCAGATCAAATCCAGCGATCCCCGGCCAAGCGACCCGAGGCAGACAGACCACCAACAAATCGCACTCCTCCACGACACCAAAGTTCGCAACTTGATGACCGCTACCTCCCTAGGCTATAGACCACGCGTCTTGACGGAAAAGTCGGCGGGGCTACCTCCCCAAGGCCGAGACCCCCGGCGTTGGATCGACTCCCGCCACCGCCTTTATGAGTCTCTTGGATGCCAAGGTCGGTCGAGCTGCTGTTGAGGTTGAGGGTTTCGTCGATGAAGTCTGCTTCGGCGACAAGTGCAACGGCTGGCTGCCGCAGTCTCACCGAAAAGAGGCGGCGCCGAGGTCTCGTCACGGACGAAGATCTGGGTGCCCTTTTGCTGTCTGTGTCCCTCATCTGACGCACTATCCCCTCCCCGGCCTGGGTTCGTGCAAGGTCATCCGGAACTTTTTCGGCCGTCCCCGAACCTCGCCGCCATCGGGGCGGGCTATGACCAAGTCTTAGCGGAATCCGCAACCACCACCAGGTCATCGAGGAGCCGATCTGCCTGACGAGATTTTACGAGCTCGTCCGAGGCATCCACAGCAGACGGTACAAGGGAGGAAAGAGCGACGGCGAGCCATGACCAAGTTACCGGCGGATTTCGAAGCTGTAGCCCTCCGCATCTGACGCATCACCCGGAACTCGTCGATCGTCTCCGCTCCTTTCCATCATCCCGACCGTCTCCTTTGTCAAGACCGGCGACCGACCCAAAACCACCAACCCGACGGTGACCCCGGCCTTTATTAAAGCGAGCCATGATCAAATATCCGGTAGATTTCGAAGCTGTAGCCCTCCGCATCTGACGCATCATCCGGGAGGACTCGTCGGCCGTCCACGATCTCGCCGCCATCAAGGCGCCCATACTCAAGTTTCTGGCGGACTTTTCGGTTATCAACTTTTTAATGGCATATGCTGCTCTTTCGGCGACACATGTTTGCGCTATGCGTCGACACCAGGATTCCAATGGGGTTGTAAAAAAAGTCGATGTAATTTTTCCTTTTATTCCTTGCTACAACCAGCGGCGCGTTGCCCTCCTCGAACCCTGTACGTCGCCAGAGAGGAGAAAACAACCAAGAACCAAACAAAACGCCACCCTCCCGTGTCCTCGAGCCAGACTCGCTCTGCCGGGCAGCTAGATTAGAAGGCATTCCAGTTCTTCCAGAGGAGGATACATATTATTGGCGAGCTTCTCTCGTGCGGCGCCCGGTCGTGGAGTGCGATGGCGGGACGGATATCAGGTTGCGAGAGTACTGGAAGAGCAGTAGAAATAAATACCAGGAAGCCTTGTTTCTCGGAGCCGCTTGGTCCGCGTCCAGTCCCCTCCCTTGGCAGATTTTCTATGGCTCTCTAGATCGACTTGGCGGGCAAGACACGACAGGGAATCGAGCAAGATAGTTGAGCTTCTGTCCCGGGCTAATTAAAGAGTGTGTAAATAAAACGAAGTTGATAAAAAGCTCAAGCTCTTATCATGGTTAATCTAGTTGGTATACATAGGAGCTGTTGCTAGGCGTAAACAAGGATACAGGCAGCTTTTTAACGACGGCAGCCTTGCTGTCATCGTCAGAGTCATCAAGCATAATCGTCGGCGTGGTACAACTCCTTGGCGCATCCCTCGATCTAACGCCCCCGCGCGAAGTGGGAAGCGGTCGCTTGCGGTCGGTTACGTTGTCATCTTCCGAATCGTCGAGATCTATCGCATGGTAATAGAGCCCTTTCTGGGCGTCGTCAGGCTGTACGGCGCGGCGAGTTCTGGCCGCTTCACCTATTCCTTCCATTTGGCCGTTTGGACAGCACACAGAAAGAAAAGGAGCAAAACACAGCTTCGCCGTATAGATGCGTGCTCCCTGACGGACCTCTAGTGGAGGAGGTCGGTGAAGCCACGACAGGAAGGTACCATGTGTGGTGAATATCTAGAAGTAGTATGGTGTATGTATCTTCTGTTTAAACACGCGGCTTCCCTTTGGGCTACCACGACTGGATGGCATCGCCCGAGTGCTCTGCTTTGGTGCAGACCTCCACCTTGTTCAAGCTCAGGGTTGTGTGGGTACCGCTTCTCTCGGACGAGGAAGATTGCTGCTCTTTTTTCTGCTCGCAATAATTACGTGTCGTGTTTCTCGACGCAGTGGCCCAGGTCGATGCGGCACCTCTTCCTATTCTCCGGCTTAGCATGCATGTACTCCGGCGTCGTCGTCCGTATCTGTCTGGGGTGTGGTCTGCGTGTGCAATCTCAGTCGGCTTACCTCGCACTCCTTGGCCGATTGCCAGATTCCGCTCCCGTCCTCATTATAGTAGTAGGCATTCTCCCAAAGTAGGCTGGCCTTCTCCTCGAATACAGTCGCCCGTCTCGGCCTCGAGCCGGTGGTCGAGGTTCTTATCCCGACCAACGGTCTCGTGGTCGTGGACCACCAGCGAAGCTGGGACCAGGCCGTCGATGAGGTTCACCAGCGGCCGATGATGGAGCCTAGGTTTTGAAGTCGCTCTTGCCAATGGCCCATGGCTGAAACTTGAAGAAATTGACGGAAGGGCACCACTAGGGGTGAACTGTTGCTAGCCGCAGCATCTCTGCCCGTGAAAGCGTTCCTTGTCTCGTCTGCTGTGGATGCCTCGGACGAGCTCGTGGAGTGTCTCCAGGCTGGTCGGCTCTTCGATGACCTGGCAGTGATCACGTAGCTGGCTGCGTTGATCAGCCGCAGGTTAGCTTTGCCCGAGTTCGCTGCCTTCATCACGGCTGTCGAGAATAGGCCTTTTACCGCTGCTCGGTCGGCGAGTACCCACATCTTCTCCCGACGACGGCAGCGTTTTGAAGTCGCTCTTGCCTCCCTAGTCCCGTCCGCTGTGGATACCTCGGACGAGCTCTTGGAGTTTCCTTAGGCAGATCGACCCTTTGATGACCTGGTAGTAATCATGTGGCTGGCGAGGCGGCAGGTCGTCCCTCAGCATCTCCTATCGAGGTAGTAGACTGCGTTGGTCAGCTGGAGGTTGGCTTTTCCCGGACTCGGCTTGATCGGCGAGTACTCACATCTTCTCTCCACGACGGCAGCTGGCTCTGCAGTGGAAACTGCAGGAGCTTTGCTCTTGCTGTCCTTGACGACGTCAGCACCAACGTCTCCTCTCGCGACTTGTCCTTTGTTATGCCCAGGTCTGGACACAATTATGCCATGGGGAGGAAATAGGTGCACTACACTCCAAGGCTTGGCGCGAGGATTAGAGGAAAAGACGTCGCATTTTTGCAGAGCCAAGGGATCGACACGCTCCACGGAACGATTGCCGAGATCAGGGGGCTGTCCGTAACAAAGCCTGCTCGGCAGAGGGAAACTCACCAGACACAACGAGGATTGACAGATTGAGAGCTCTTTCTTGATTTTGTGGGCGGTGGTGCGGGAGCTGGTCCGACGCCCGAATGCTGCAGTGGTATGGATGGTCGTGGCGGATGGGGATGGAGTTTGCCCTGCCCCACTTTGGACATTGACTGCTCAGGAATGGAAGGAGTGAGGCAGGCACAAGGCGGGCCACTACCTACCTACCCAGTATTGGGAGTGGCATCTCGAAGGAGGTCCACAGAAGGACGAACGGAAGGGGAGGGCGGATAGGACGAGCCCCGAGGTGGGCATTTGCTCCGCCGTCTGCGCCCCCGGGAAAATTTATTCTGTAATAACTCTAGGTCGAAAAAAAAAAGGGAAAAGGAAAAGGGTTACTTTGGCCGTCTAAAGGACGTCATGATTCTTGGAAAATACTGGAGCGAGGAAACGATAAAAGGATAACGACGACGCTGAGGCGTAAGAACCCGACGCGGTGCGACACGACTTGTGCTCCCCGCGCTGGGCTGTCGAGAACATCGAGCAGGTGCTCGGCGGAAACGCGGCCGCGCTCGTGCCATCTGGGACGCTGCCGAGGTCAGTGGTCTCGGGGAGAATATTTATTCTCTCAGCAAGCAAGCTGTGCATGCACGACCGACCCCCAGCCAGCCAGCTAGCCGTTATGGCCACATTTCCTTTCTTGATCACCAGCCCTGAACTACATGGCTCTTTGGTGTCGTGGCTGAGGGCGTGGCGTTTGAGCAATTTTCGTATTGCTATTAATCTGTTACATTTAAGTATTACCGCACGAGGAGTACAGGCGCCGTTGCGTGCGCCGCTCCAGTGGTTGGCCGCCGCCATGATCCGACTTGACCGAGGTGTATCGACGGCATGTAAATATTCCTGAGAGATACTCGGAACTAATTCCCTGTCTCTGTTTGATGGCATTCGAAGTCACCATCTGCAGGATAACGGCTGAATGCCTCCAAGTCGGAATCCTTGCCAGAACGCGGTGAAGCGTCCCGCACTGCCTGCCGAAATGACGTTCAATGCCGCGGTGAGAAATACTCGGATCTGATTCCACGTCTCTGTTTAAAGGCATTGTCTGGCGAAATCGTGCCCGCCGAAAGCAGCCTGGGGAACAGAGAGGGGAAGCGGATGCCTCTGAGCGTTCAAGGCCACGCTGAGAGATACCCGGATCTAATTCCCGGTCTCTGTTCGACGGCATTGTCCGCCGAAATAACGCTCGGTAAGCAGTAGAGTAGCCTTGTTGTTACGATCTGCTGAGGGTAAGCCCTACTTCGCCTAGATTTCCCGGCGGCCTCCCCGCGGGGTGGGCGCCGGTGGCTACGGTGAGAGATGCGGATCGGATTCCCCGTCTCCGTTCGATGGCATTGTCTCCCGCACGCCATCTGGAGCCCACAGAGCTTGACGACGCCTTCTTCTTCGCCGTCCGACCGAAGAACGAGATCTTGCCGACCGGCTCGTCGACGGAACCGTACTTTTTCGTGTATGCCTCTTTGCAGACGAGCAGGGTGTTAAGGCCGTCGACGCCCTGGTGCCGCTCGCCGCTAACCTCTGACACCAGTCCGTAGGGGGTGTGGAGCCGAGCGGCCTTGTACTCCTGAAAGGAGTACGCGAAGTCCAGGAGCTTTTCTTTGACCCCGATGGTCAGTTTTCCAAAGTCACACTGACGGATGTCGAGCGTTCTCGTCATTTGCACTGCCGTGGGGCCTTGCAGGTATTCGGCTGGACGACGGCCCGACCTCCCCTGCTCAAAACCACTGTGTGCGCAACGGCTGCTGGCCAGCTTTGACGACGTACAAGCTCGCTTCCGGCGACTTCTTCTCCATGCCAGAGGATTGGGCGCCTGGGTCCAGAGGCGAAGGCGTGTAGCGGAAGTCGTGGACGATTCGCGGATTGTAATTTCGACACGCGCGGGGTTGAATCCTTTGCAGACAACTTGGATGTGCGAAAGGGTCCTGTAAGCAGCAGAGTAGCCTTGTTGGGCCCAGAGGTGAAGGCGTGTGGTGGGAGGCGTGGGTCTTGCGGCGACTATGCTTTTCTGGCGTTGAAGTTTGCCTGCCGTCGCGGTTACGTTAGTGGCTTTTTTTTGGCAGGTATTATATGCTGGCCAAGGGGAACGAGTATCTGGCGGAGATTCGCACTCAAAGAAAGAAAGGAGCGAGACGGAGGTGGAAGAGCCAACGACCCGCGGGTTACGCTCGGCTGTGTCTGGCCAAGTGTTCGGGATGGCGAGGAGCGAGGAAGGTGATTCGGGACAATGATCATAAGGCATGGGCAGGCTGCAAATGAAAGTGAGGGTGACTTGGCAAGTGGAATACCTCGGTGCGGAGGAGGCAGCACCTACATCTTTTGCTGCGACAATCCTTCTTTCTATCTGACTAAGGTACTTGTAGACAGTCTCGGTCGCCGTTTGCGCTGTCGCCACGGGAACTTCTTATTTCTTGTCCACACGGCTTCGGGCTCGTAGGATCTTCCTTCGTGATCGACTGGCTCCGGTGGTAGTTGGGGTTTCACTGGCGATGGACAAGGATGGAGCGGGAAGCCAAAAGTCCTCTTGACTGACGAGCGGGAAAGAAAGGATCCCTGGAGGTCAAGACGTTGGTCCACGAACCAGATGGACAAGAAAGAAGCGCCACAGAGGTGACTTTTCTTTGCAGGATAAAGCTGACGATGCGGTTTAAGAGCCAAGGAAGACCGAGGCAGTTCGAGGGTGTGAACAATGGAAATGGGAAGGACGGCAGACGGTTTGCTGGGTCCCCACTCGCGGGGAACCTACGCCCATGGTCCAAGAGGCCCCGCTCAACGCGACGAGGAGAGGAAGCCCCCGCCGCAGGATTACAGTGCTCGGCAGCTCAGGGAAAGCCGGGCCATCCATAGGGCGATGGATGCCTGTGTCATGTTCCAACGGCGTGAGGGTGACATCAAATTACTGACAGTGGAAGGAGGAACCATGCAACCCTGGTGGGTGCGCCTACGATGCAACCGGCTGGGTAGCGACAACAAGCAAGCTTAATTGCCTACCGGGTACTACCTCCTATATAGATACGACCACATCCATACCCCGTAGAGTTCAAAGTCGGTAGTAGCAAAGGACATCCAACATTGCGCTAGGAGTTTAATCAGACTTCTGAGGAAACTGGGAGGAGATTCCCTGCCTAGATACTTGCAAATTGCCAGTGCCGGCTCTCTTGTCGAACCGACCGGCGCCTGTCGTAGACCACGCACCAACATCTCAACAAATCCGGGGAGCTGGCCAACGCGGCGCGGGTAATCTCTGCCCGTCCGTCTGCGGAGAGAACAGACGCAAGATCTGATTGCACCCAGAGCAGACTACGCGCGACAAATGCCATACCTATTCATCACCGTTTAGAGGGCCCTATCGGGAGAGCATGAGATAGGTTAGGGAGGAAGAAACACATCCGCCAGGCCCCTCCGCGAAGCCCCAAGATAGATAGTGTGGCTCCGCAGATGTGGCGTGGTTCTATCTGGTGTTACACTGCTGACCTGCCGTATGGTCGTGCCTAGGTTTAGAATATACAAAAGCGGTCGTCCACTCTCGGCGCCGTCGGCAGCGAGGGAAACGAGGAAGAACAGTAGGACAAAGAGGGACCCAGGACCTGGCCTGACGACGGCGATCACCCACAACGCGACCTCGCACGGGGCGAGGCTGTGTGGTCGTGAAAGTACGGCACACTTGAGCAATGCAAAAGCATTCCCATATGCAGCGAAATCCTCTCCCGGCTCTATTTGGCTAGTTGGGAAACCATCCCATACTAATCTGTCCGTCCACGCCAATGTCTCATGACACAGAACTCGTCCCAACCGAGCCACCCCATTGTATGCTTGCCTACAGACAAGCAGTTCCCAGTCATGAGACGAAGAAAAGTCCATTTCACGAAGGAAGCTCAGCGGCCAGAGAAAAGGGGGGACGCTTCGACGACCTTTACTGAAGAGAAACAGTGCCACTGGTGGAGTCCTCCATGAAGATCCCACCGTAGATGATGGCCTCCTTGATGCCCGCGGGCTGCGGGTTGGTGCCGACAGCGTTCTTCTGCAGCGCAAAGTGGTACTCGCCCAGGCCCGACAGGTCATTTGCGATGGGCTCGGTGACCTGCTTGAGGGCGGCGTCGCCGGTGCTGTGGAAGACCTGCATCGTGTTCTTGTCAAAGTCGAGCTTGATGGCAAAGTTCTCAAAGGCGCCCTCGCCAAAGGGGGTCTGGAAGATCTTCTTCTGGGCGCCGCCGGCGCCGGCGCCGGCGCTGGTGCCCACAACGGCGATGTTCTTGCCGTTGTCGGCGCCCGTGCGCACGTCGAACTGGTGCTTGGTGAAGTCCTTGGACTCGAGGCTGACGAGCTGGTAGTCGTGCGTCTCGTTGAGCGGCTTCTGGGCGTCGCGCTGGACCGAGAAGTGCAGCGTCCGCACGCCCTTGACAGCCACGTCGTTGAGCTGCGACCGGATCGAGGGCAGCAGGTCGGCCCGCCGGATGTTGGATTGCGGCTGACCGCCCTGGGGCGTGAAGATGGACTTGTCGTCGATGTTGATGGCGAACGCCTTGGTGTTCCCGGCCTTGTCAAAGATGGAGGCCTTGACGTTGGGGAAGGTGATCACGTCGCTGAACTTGAGACCTGTGTAGTGAACGGGGATGTTAGAGTCAAGGGGTAAATCATTGTCGAACCATGGAAGGGGATCAGCGTGGAGAGAAGAAAACGCACCTTCTCCTTTGACGACGGCGCTCTTGAAGACGCTTTCGAGAACATTGAAGCCCTCAGGCTGGATATTCTGTGCGATACGGCCGTCAGGCAGGACAAGAGTTCCATTGGTACCAGCAGCAGCACCAGCGCCACCACCAGTAGTGGCACCACCGCCAGTCGTGGCACCGCCCCCGGTTTTGGCACCGCCGCCAGTCGTGGCACCGCCGCCAGTCGTGGCGCCGCCCCCAGTTTTGGCATTGCCATTGTTGTTGGCGCCATTGTTCTTGTTCCCGTCCTTGTTGCCGCCCTCTTTTTGGTTCCCACCGGTGCCCTGTTTGTTGTCTCCAGTGGCCTGGCCGTTGTTTGCGGTGCCGTCAGCAGCCTTATTGGCACCCCTAGCCTCGAGGCCATACATGCCAGAGTGGACGGGACTAGCAGCGACCGAGGCGGCCAGGACGGTGAGAAGGGTGATGATGGAGGTCTTCATCTTGACGGTTTTTTTTTCTCTGACGTTGGGGACAAGAAGGAGTGTGTGATTAGGGGCTTGGAAAAGAATGTAAGTAAAAATAAAAAATAAAAAAAGTGACCGGCACTGCGGAAAGAATGGAACGGGTTGCCAGAAAAGGGGAGAGGAAAAAAGCGGTCCAGACCGTGCTGCGAGAAGAATGGGATGAAGAGAAGGAAATACCAATGTCCAAGGCGCTGCGGTTCGGCCAAGATATATAGGCGAGGCATATCTCCCACGAACAGCCAGTAGCTCTCAGAAATCGACTTACAGCTGTAAGACGCGGGCAAGCTGCGAGCATCCATGCCAAGGGGCGAACTCATGGTCCATGTCGTCTCATGTCGTGGTGAACGTGGTTGCTGACACGGTTAGCGACAAACCTTCCCCGGATCCCCGTCTACCGCCATTGTACCTAGTGACACCGTTTCGGATCGACATGTTTGCGTCCGTTTTGAGCCAAGGCTCTCCGACGTCTAGCCACCGGGGTCACCGGGCTGTGACGACGCTTCCGTAAAAAGTCACCCGCCAGGGGTGCAAGTTTGTTAGGGTGTGGTCACAGCTCATCTCTTGTGGAGCCGGCTGCGATAGGATTAGCAGGACAGAAAGCAGCGCGAATGATGGCCGATGACGACAGCGAGGCACATTGGTCTGGGTGGCGACATCTATGGCCGGTAGCGTACAGTAGTAAGCGTACCTATTTCTGGACCTGAAAGACTTGGCGCCGAACAGAGTTTATGGCTCCGGCTGCGACCGTCGCTGCTCGAGTCAAAGTTTGCCCTATTGCCTCTTTTGCCTTCGGGCTGGTTTTGAACCGTTACATTCTGCGCCCCTTCGCCGGGACAGACACCAAGCCTTGGTGATACGACGGTGTTCGAAGGCACGGACGTGTTCCGAGACTGGGGCGCAGGGCTGGCCCTCCAGTCCCAAGAGCAGTGGGAAGAGCAGGGGGGTTGACACGCCCACTCCCCCCACAGGCGCACCACGCCATTGCAACCCGTGAAAAAGATACCTGAGCTAGCACGTGACTCTCACACGTGGCACCGAGATTCGGCATTATTCCGTGAAAAGGCCGGCACTTGTCTGATGGCTGCAGCCACATGCTGTCACACCGGTGTCACGGTACCTAGGGAGAACACGACGCGTTTAAATCACGCTTACCCAATCGGGAGAATGGCCAAGCCCACTGGCCACGACGCGTTTTCTGGCCAACAAACATAGGAAAGCTGTCAGGGGCAGGCGCCCAGAGAGTACAGCCTAGGGTCCACCCGACTTGCCAGGGCAGAAGGAGTTCAAGGATCGTCGGTGGGAAGGGGTATTACTCTAAATATAATATGACTAAATCCAACAGCCTCTGGACATATGGGATGAATACTCTTCATCCTTGATCTTTGCTTAATAACCAAAATTTTCTAGCTGCAATGAGGCCGGCCGAGAGAGGTTTTGTGAATCGAGTGATGAAAAGGGGAAAACAAAGAAAAAAGAAAAAAGAAAAATGAAAAGCAGGCTAGCTTGGGGGATGCCACACAAACACATTTGTGGCGGGATCGATCGACAGACGACATCCCTCATCCCTGCGCTTTGGCCTCCTCGAGCTGGGCGGCCAACGCATCAGGCAAGCGGCCATCTTGCATTTGTATCATCACCACTACGTGATGGCGCTGATTGTGGCTGCCTGCCAAGGCGGCTAATGCATCTCTCTTTGCTTTTTATGAGTGAATTAACGCGGCTGAAATATTGGTAAAACCGGAAAATCGGATTCTGGGTACTCACCGCTAGACTAGCCATACCTTCCCGAGGTACCTGACAGGTAGGTAGGTAGAGGAGTAGCACGTGAGTAGGCAGGCCCAAGGTACTACGGCCAGACCTCCAGGAGAGATGCTTCTCGGGGGCTTTGGTCCGATTCAAGCCAGGCGCTGGCCAGGCCAATCCATCCAACCTGTTCACGCACGTCTCGTCCACCCGACAGCACGGCTCGCGGATGCTCATTCCGATTTGGCACCTAATCTGCACTCGTTCGGACAGGGGGTGGTTGGGTGTCGAAAAAAAAGAACGTCCCCGACCGCGGGTCCCACGTGACAAGAGATCTGTGTGTTGGCCGCCTAGGCTGAGGTCATGAGGTCATTGGATTCCCTAGGACCAAGGCGGTCCCTCGACCTGACCCGCCCTTGAAGACTCATCCCACTCTCCTCATCCCTGGGCTCCTCGACACAACCCGCAAAACTCACAGACGGCCTGCGGCAACCCGTCAGACCACCACGACGCGCGAGGCCATGCCCAATCTCAACATTCTTCTGACCGAGGACCTCCCATCCTTCGACTGGGTGTCCCTGCCAATCGGCGAGGATCAGGCCCTGTTGCGATGTATTGCGGACCACGTAAGTTGACACGCCGGGCAGTCAGACTCGTTGTTGGATCCCAACTGGGGGCTTGGGCGAGGGAGGATAGACACTGACCGGTCTCGCTTTATCTTGCATGCAGATCCACAACAAGCTGCAGCTCCGCGAACTGTGCCGTGTCAGCAAAGGCTTTCACTCTGCCTTCACGCCCGCTTTGTACCGTGAGATAGACATCGTCACCGGCAAGCGCGGGAACAGGCGGGATGTTTTCGAGGCTCTGCCCAAGAATCCGCACCTTCGCCACGTCCGTCGGCTCCAGCTGGACTTGAACCACAGGGACAACAGGGGCGCCGTCAACTCGATCGTCCGGGCGCTTGTCCGGCGCATGCCTATGCTCGAGGAGTTCGAGTAAGCCCCCAGTCTCTTTTCTATCAAGCCTCGCAGGTTCTTACTAGCCGCTTTCCCCACATCTCGGCTAACACCAAATGCAACAAACTTTGATAGGTGGGACGGCGGCATACTGCTGCAAGAGACCCAGATGACCATCCTTCTCTCGTGCCCGAGGCTCGAGTCGTTTGTCATGCTCTATGAGAGCGCCGAGATGCCAGTGCGGTTGACCCGCAGGGAGAGGTCGTCCCGTAATAGGCGGCGCCGTGATTATTCCATCTATACCGGAAACCGCTCTGATTGCTGCTACTCCAGCGACGACAAGGTCGATGTCAATGTGGTCCAGTCGGCTCTGGCCACGGCAGACATGATTCATTTGGTCCCTTTCTCCGGCCTCACCAAGTTGAAGATCGGCGACATGTATGGCCTCGATTCACCACTCGTCGGGGACCTTGATTCACGACTCAAGGACGACTGGAAGGCCGACATCCTGCGGATCCTCCTTGCTTCCCCAGACCTGGAGGAGCTGAGCCTGGCCTTCGGTGACTGCTGTGTGAAGTCGCTAGACGATAGGTTTGCAACCCGTCTGGCTCCCTTTCTGCAGAGTCTTTGCGAGGAGTATCACGCCCAGGGAGGCAAGCCGCTGAAGCTGAGAGCCCTTGGGCTTGGACTTGGCGTACTGCTCAAGTCCGCTTCGGACCTATCCAAGCTCGTCGACCTCGAGCACCTGCAGGAGGTGTACATCGATAACCGAGGCAAGATGGACGGTTCGGGCCGCTGCGAGCCAGACGGGAGTTGGGGAATCAATACCCAGATCGCCTGGCACACATTCAGCCAAGATGATACTCCGAACCTCCGCCAGGTGAAATTGGCCTCTGACGTGGTCAACTTCGAGCGGCTCGGCGGGTACCTCGCGTCACTGATCGCGAGCCCGATCAGGACGCAGATTCAAAACAATGAGATTCGCAAGAGGTCTGGACTGAGCCAAGTCATTCTGAAGCTCTGGGACTCGAGACAGGAGCCTACGGACGATATCGGGCCTACCAGCCATGGAGTGCATACCGACGATGGAGCGCATTCCGACGATGGAGTCGACGGTCTCTTCAATGTGCTGGTCCCTCAGGGTAACACAACTTCGGCGGACGGACTAGATCCAACCTGGCAGGCGTTCTTCGGCTTGGCGGCGAGCTCCAGCCGCCTTGTGGTTTACACCAGGTTCAGCAGCGATCGTGATGTCATCATGAACCTAGCCAAGCTGGAAGCGGGACTGAGAACCCTGCCCCACGTCCGCGACCTCGTCGTCGGCTGCCCTTTGGTATGGCCGGGCTTGATGTGCCTTCACATGCCTAAGATCAGGTACCTGTCGGGCGAGTCCGTGTTCGAAGATAGCGACAGCCAGGCAATTACCGACCCCAGGTGGCGCGGGGCCGTGGCAACTCGCCTCGCCCGCGCCGGCAGGGGTCTCCGGACCGTCAAGTTCGAGTGCGTGGCGTGGCGTGTCCTGAGGGGCGGTGGTGCCGATGGCTCGGAAGTGACCAGGCTCTTGAGCATGGACGAGTACGAGCAGCGCCTCTACGGCTGCGACAGGGGACCGGCCAACACGTTTCCGGAGTTTGCGATGGGAGAGCCCGAGACGAGCTACGAGACAAGGTTTTACTGCGACTTTGTTGTTAGAATGTGGTAAACTAGTTTTTGTGCAATAATCAGACCAAATTGTTTGATGCCATGCCATGCCCGTTTGATCTTGTTGGCCCGTGCCTTTGTGACAGTGGATTGCCTGACACCAGCCCTGGCATGTTTGGCTGCCAAACCTTGACCAGTTTGTGATCTGGAGTTTCTGCACACGTTGATTACTCTTATGCCAGCAAGCAGGACTACAATGGCGAACAACAAGCAGATGGGTGGCGTAGTGTTTGGTAGCTTGAGTCATTAGGTAGTTCCCGTTGCTTTATAAACCCTGTCTTTCCCTCTCCCTCTCTCTGTCAGGTCAAGGCTCAACGATCCTCGCACGTCGAGCAATATAAAACGACATACCAGACAGAAAGTGACCTTGGTCCAAGGGATTCATTCCGCTTATTTTTGATGTAATGTTGAACTATAGAAACAATTCTAAAAAGAAGCAAATATAACAGCAAAAGCTGCAAATATCTTTTTCTTAGCAAAGTCTTGTCTATTGCTGCCGATGCACCTGCACCTGATAAGAGCCCCAGAGAAATTCATGCTGGTCCCCCACCTTTCTGCAGCGATAATTACTCTGAACAATGGCAACAAAGAAACAATATCATCACTGTTCCACTCGAGTCTATTGTCCTGAACCCCAAGGCAGGCAAGTTTTGACGAGATCCTTTTCCATCAGCATATAAAACTTTGACCACGACAACCCTATCCCGGTTCCCTCGAAGTACTTGCAAGCACCCCAAACCTCCAACCTCCTCCGCACAGCAACACAATGTCCGACACTCAGATTCTTCTCCGGGGCGACGTCGAGGCCGCCTTTGCGGATACGGAAGAGCAAATCTGGAGGATGGCGACATGCCGGTCACTATCGACTGACCTCGATTTGAGATCCATATTCGACCACATATCGGAGGAGCAAGCCCCGACGGGCTCTCCGCTGAGGTGGGCGCTCACGCGTATCCGCAATGTCGCCGACGCTCAAGAGATCAGGTTGCAGATGGGCGACGACGGGGACAAGCTGGAGCCGCTGAGCTTGATGATCAGGACCGACTGGGCGGCCCACAGCCCAGGGCCGGTAGAGGCGGTAGACTTGTTGAGGACGGACAAGGCCGAGTTCATGTACGGAGGCGGCGACTTCGATTCGTCCTGGGGCGCCGCAGGAAGACTGCTCCTCAGCGCTATCCCCGAGATGTCAAACTACCTACTACGAGACTACCCAGACGTCAATCCCGGTATGGTGCAGGGACGCAGGGCAGGAGAGCTACACGCGTCTGATTTGGCAACGCACACCATCCACCGCATGACCGAGAACTTTTGGCTCACGCTGTACACCGAGCTGGAGGACGTCGCCAAGAAGTGCGCCTCGCGGGCCGAGGACGTCGCAGAGCGGGCGCGGAGCCGGCTGGACGCTGCCACCGCGCTCGTCCGGATGCAGGGGCCGGAGCAACAGCAGCAGCAGCAGCAGCAGCAGCAGGCCCAGCCAGCCGCCAACCCCGAGACCGAGGCCGAGACCGAGACCGAGACCGCCAGGGAAGAGACGTGCCACTACCGCGTGGTGCAGGAATGGCTGCGGAACACGGTGCGCGACCCCGCCACCACGCCCAGGGTGTACTGCCCAATCTGCCGCGAGGACCTCGTCGTGGACAGCCTCCGGCTGGCGGGCCTGAGGCGCGCCAACGACGACGACGACGGCGACAGCACCGTGGAGGCCGGGGTCGTCCTCGAGGGCTGCGGCCACGTACTGGGCGACGCGTGCCTCGCGAGCATGATGGACGCGGCCGGAGACGACCCCATCTCGTGCCCCATGTGTCGCGAGCCCGTCGACCCCGACTACTGCGAGACCCTCGACGCCATGCTCGACGCCGACTTCCTCGAGATGGCCGTCAAGCAGAGGGAGCTGATGGATGATCCGTAAGCTAGAGAAGCTGGGGTTTTTTTTTTTTTTGTTTTTATAGACACATATCTGTCTCCACGGCCAGTGCATTTCCAGGTTTGGATTTTTTTTTTTTTTTGATGAATGTAATTCTTTGGGCAGAAGCAAGGAGCTGGGGTTTGTTTTTTCATACACACATCTGTCTCATCCAGTCAGCCAGTATATCCCCAGGCTGGACTTTGATAGCTATAATTTTACCATTGTCTTTTTATAAGACTTCTTTCCCATTTGGTGACAATTCAATGGGTTAACTAAAGCTAGATTTTGCAAGTTAAATCATAATCTCAAGTCTAAATGCGAGTTTATACCAAAAAAAAAGTCCTCTTGTTTTTCAGAAGCGTTTATTCATCCTTTGTGTATCCTTTTCCCTTTGTGTCCGCTCCATTGCGACACGAGTTGAGGAATATCACAGCACAGACAACAGGAATATTAACCCGTCTAGATACTCCGTCCGTGCACCGCCCTGCAGGCCTTTTGCTCCAAAACTCTACATCGAGCGCACAGCCCACCGTGCCCACAGGCCACCACCCGCTCAGCGGAGGCGACCGTGGCTCTTCAGCAGCCAGAACCCCACGCCCGCAGCCACGGCGGCCGCGCCGACCACGACGCCCATCGCCCTGCGGACGCCGGCCTCGATGTGCGGCCCGACGATTTTCCCGAACTCGTTGGGGTCGTTGGTACGAGGATACGGCACGTCTGGGACCTCGTCGCCCAGGAACTCGCAGAGCTTCTCCCAGCCCAGCCCTTCCTCAAGAGTCAGCACCAGCGTTCTGTCCTCGGGCAGAGCCGGCTTGACCTTGGCCATGCTGTTTTTGTGCGTGTGTGGTCGCGTTTTTGTAAGCGCCGCCGTACCACCGCAGAATCAAAAAAAGGGACTGAGACGGGGGAAACTCACTAGTCGCTGTACCAGCTCTGCAGGTTGTCGAGGCTCCGGGGGTCCCACGGCGGCACGTTGGCGGCGCAGTGGTCCCACAGCCTGGTGCCCAGGCGGAACATGTAGTAGTTGCGCGCGTCCAGGTAGCGCAGGATGTTGAGCGGGAAGCTGCGCACGACGGTCTCGAAGCCGCCGGGCCCGCCGCGGTACGACTTGGCAAAGGCCTCGGGCCGCCGCTCCGTCAGGATGAACTTGACGTCCGGGTCGTCCTTGTATGCCTCGAGGACGGCCTCTGGGAAGTAGCTTGAGCATTCCAGGACGGCCTTTTTTTGCGTGGTGGGGAAAGGGAGTAGACATGGGTCAGTCTTCTGTATGTAGCGAGGGGAATACAGCTATCTGCTTTGCTCGCTGCTCACATCGTACTCGGCCCACCACTTCTCAAAGTCGGCCCTGGTGTATGGTTTTATGCCCGAGTTGGGATTGTTGTGGGCCTCGAGTGCCTCGTAGAATATCTTGGGGTCGTGGTGCTTGCCGCCGATGTCGCCGTTGATGACGACGATCATGTGGAGGGTGTTGTAGCCCAGGATGCTCAGAGCTTTGTACAGGCCCAGGGTCGCGGTGCGGCTGCAGCCCATGCCGATGATCTTGGTGGGCCGCTTGACGGGCGGGTCGGGGAATTTGTCGATTGCGCGCGACATGTTTACGGCAGGAGGATAAAGCTGAGGAAAAGAAGTCAAGGGAGGGGAATTGTTTGGGTAGATTGGGTGACCAGTCGTGAGAGTGGCAGAGAGGATGCTCCCGCCTCGCTATTAATGCATCTTGGCCAGGGAAGAAAAGGGCATCCATGCCTCGTGAGCGGAGAAATAAAAAAAAGGGAACCACAAGAATGTGTGGATGCTGTGGACCCGCCCGCCGGCACTGCATAAATGTCGGTTGGCGCTCCATGCGACAGGATGGATCGAAACGTGCGAGGGTAGACGCATATCCACCTGATTTGCGACGGCTTAGAGGCTGGCTAGATGCCCCAAGAATCGATATTGCCTCATGCCTGCAGCCGGGGTGGGGTGACGTAAAATGCGATGGTGGTGAGGGGAACACGCAGCCAAGGGAGCGAATCCGAGAGGTCCTTGCCAGCCCGGAAATCGGGGGCGATAGTCGGGGCCGTGAGTCGGGGCTTTGCCAAGGATGGAATTTCACCGGGAGCGTTATAAACAGTGGGAACATCAGGGTCAGTGTCAATTTCGGCTGTTCTAGCTTCCAGTACTATTCCGTCGCATAGCCTCCCAGCGTCTCCTGAGAACCAGGGCGGCCGACTTGGGCCGCCTGTCGCGCGTAAAGACGCCCTTCTTGTTCCCGTCGACGCGGATGATGGACGAGTAGCCGGTCTGGAAGTCGGCAAAAGCCCAGACGTGCTCGCCCACCACCGAGTCGACGCGGTCCACCACTCGACCCGACATCTCGAACAGGCTCGTCTGGTACTCCTCGCTCCAAGGCACGTCCGCCATGCTCGTGTGCAGCCCGGCCATGGTGTCGGCGCCAAACTCGGACAGGATGATGGGCTTGCCGAACTTGGCCTGCCACTGGCGCAGCTCGTCCTCCATCTCCATCTCGGCGGACTCGAGATCGCCCGTGTTGACGTACCAGCCGTAGTATCGGTTGAGCGCGACGATGTCGAAGAGGTCCGCGATCTCGTCGCTGTCGGACCTGGCCCGCAGCTCGTTGGTGAACATCACGGGCCGGGTCGGGTCTAGCTCCCGCGTCAGCCCGACGAGGGGCTCAAAGTACTCGCGGGCACCCGGCTCGCCCGAGGCAGGCTCGTTGGCAACGCACCAAATGACGACCGAGGCGTGGTTCTTGTCGCGGGCCACGAGCTCGCGGATCGCCTGGGCGTGCGCCTCGCGCGTGGCGTTGCTGATGGTGTCGGGCGAGAAGGTCGGGAGCGCGGGCCCGCCCGACAGGCCAGCGGCCAGGCTGAGGCCCACGGCGGCCGTCTCGTCGATGACGACGACGCCGTGCCGGTCCGCGTACTCGAGCACCTCCTCGGCGTATGGATAGTGGGACGTCCGGAACGAGTTGGCGCCCATGGACCGCATGAGCTCGTAGTCGTGCACCATGTAAGCCGGGTCGTAGCCCTTGCCGCGCACGGGGCTGTCCTCGTGCTTGCCGAATCCGGTGAAGTAGAAGGGCTCGCCGTTGATGAGGAATCTGTTGCCCGCCACCTTGACAGACCGGATCCCGACCGGCACGTCGTACGAATCGAGCACCTCGGCCTCGTCCGCCGCCACGATCTCGACCCGCAGCTGGTACAGATAGGCCGCACCCGGCCTCCAGAGGCGCGGTGAAGGGATGTCGATGGAGCCTGTGAGGTTGCTGGCCGAGCCGGCCACGGCATCCTGCTCGTCGCGCAGCGTCACCCGCACCTTGCGGCCGCCCGAGACAGGCTCGCTGGTCTCGACGTGAAACCGGACGAGGCTGCGAGCGCCGCCGTCGAGGACGTCACTGACGACCGTGGCATCCCGTATGTGCAGGCGGGGGACAGCGCACAGCCACACGGAGCGGGCCAGGCCGGCGTAGTTGAAGAAGTCGTGCTGGTAAACCTGCGTCTTCTTGCCGCTGGGCAGCGTCTGGACCCGCCCGGGCGGGATCGTCTGCCAGGTGAGCACATTGCTCACGGCCACGGTGAGGCGGAACCGCTGCCCGGGCTTCACCAGCCTGCCGATGTCCGCCTCGAAAGGCGTGTACCCTCCCTTATGCTCCGTCACGAAGGTGTCGTCGACGTAGACGCGGCCGTGGTGCGTCGCAGCGTCGAAGCGGAGAAAGTACTGCTGGCCATCGAACCACTTGGGAACGGTAACGTAGCGCTGGTAGTAGACCCAACCGACATGGTTCCTGACCCTTGCGTCTACGAGGACGTCGTTGTAGCTCGCGGGGACCGGGATCTGCACCTCGGGCGGGATGACTTTTTGCCAGGCCTTGTCTGCGTCCGGATCTTCGGAGCCCGCGCTGCCTAGCGCGAAGTTCCAGATGCCGTCGAGGTTGATGACGGCCCGAACCTGGTTTGCCTGGGGCTTAAGCGCCTTTTTTTTTGTCGACGGGTTCGTGTCAGGCACATACGTCCAGCAGGAGAAGAAAAGGAGAAGAGAAAGTAGAA
The DNA here is from genome assembly GCA_003049465.1 of Magnaporthiopsis rhizophila. Classification (NCBI taxonomy): domain Eukaryota; kingdom Fungi; phylum Ascomycota; class Sordariomycetes; order Magnaporthales; family Magnaporthaceae; genus Magnaporthiopsis; species Magnaporthiopsis rhizophila. Next base: position 140,505 of record PYSS01000071.1, on the reverse strand, counting down.
CTTACGGCGGTGTGTCCGCCCAACATCCCACAGCACCACAGGACGAGAGGCAAAAACCGCACCATCTCAAATACCCACCTGTGATTCCTTTGGCGACAGCGTACGATAGACCTAGGAGTGACCGAGAAGGATTCTATTTGTCGTCAAATCTTCTACAAAATGCCCATCTCCTCATTTTTCACGGGGATGGATACTTATAACCCCTCTGCGTCCCGGTTCATCGCCGGATTGATGTCGGTCCAACCCCGGATTCCATTCCGTTGCATCCAACTTTCCCCGACGCGGGGTGCAGCCAGCGATGCATCGACCCCCGCTCGACGGCCAAGGAAATAGATCAGTTGTGCCGAGGCCCAATCCATTGATTGACATGGTGATCTTTCGCTGGACCGGGGTCAGTTGAGTGATGGCAGAAATCCTTCTTCGAACGACGAATGGTTTAGGAACATGCAACGCAGATCTTTTCTGGGGAAGATAAAAAAAAAACCCGAGTAAAAAGCGAGAGCGAGGGGAAAAAAAAACCTCTACCACCAAACACGCCCCTTTTTCGCGACGTTTCGTTTTGGAGAAAAAAAAAACAATGAAAGGATATAGCAATTATCTATTACGCCTAGAAGGCCCTTACACTCGTCCATTGTTCAAAGCAAAGCGAAATCTGTTATGGTCCATTGCCATTGTCTATCGACGGAATTGTTTGTTCCTCGGGCCAGAATGGAGCGCCGGCCGCCTATAAGTTCTATCAAAAGCCCCAAACGCATTCCCGATAATCGGCCGACGGTGAGACAAGGCTGAGAGGTAACTGACACAGGATATCTGCATCTGCGATCGACATTCGGCATCCACTCGCTCTCTAGATACAAAACCGAAAGTATTGAGCCTAGTCACACGGAACAGGCAAGATGAGCGACAGTGGGATTTCTATTCGTATGAGACGACAGCCGGAGCGAAAGCGGCGGCCGGAGCGAAAGCGACAGCCGGAGACGGTGGAGAAGCATCGACAGCTGGAGCTGGAGCTCGTGAGCGCCACAAAGAAACTCGAGGGCATGATCTGGGACATGGTGATCGCCGAGCTGGACCGCGACGCCGAGCTCCGAACCCGGATCGTCGAGGCAATGGCCGGCTCCCGCACCGGCAGCCCAGCCTACTGGGCTCTATCCCGCCTCTACTACGCAGCCAAGCAGGTATCCAACCAGGAGAAGGCCGACGCAAACCCGCACCACCACCCTCTGCTCATCCGCGGGCCCCTCTATCCAACGCGCCCCTTCACCGAGGACGGCGAACCCGGCGTCACCGACACAACTTCGTGCCGACTGAACCAGACCTTTTTCGGAGGCGGCAGCTGGCAGGATTCGTGGCAAGCTGCGATCGCGGCCCTGGTCGCTCTCAGGCCAACTGCCGTTTTGCGTTCAGGCGAGGGGCCGATGGCGGCGGCGATGCCCGCCGTAGTCGAGGATGCCCATCCCGACCAACCCGGACCCAGCCCGGAGAGGCTGGGCGCGGCTCAGGGGGTTGCCGAGCAGGCGGCCGAGCTGTGGCAGGAGCTGCATCTCTGCCGGCAGGCGGGGGAGGAGCGGCGGGAGCGCGAGGTGACGCACGAGGTGGCGCCGCTGAAGGACTGGATCAACGGACCGCGATTCGGGCCGCCGCCGCTGGCCAAGTGCAGCCTCTGCAAGCGCAGGACCCCGATCATGGGGCTCGACTGGGAGGACGAGCTGGGCGGGAAATTCGACCGCAAGGGCCCCTACCTGGGCGCCACGTGCAACGACAGCGTGGTGCTCCCCTGCGGCCACATCGCGGGGAAGCGGTGCCTGGAGTTCTGGCGGTGCCCGGAATACGGCGCCACCGACTGGGAGCGCCGCGCGACTTGTGGCATCTGCGAGGGCCCAGTGCTGCCGTCGCAAGAGAGGCTCGAGTCGGGCGCCGCCCGGTTCGTGTACGCGTTCGACATTGTGCACGATGAGCTACACAAGGCGGGTCCTCGCCTGTAGTTGGAGCCGCAATGGCTTGCACGTAAGCGTTGAAGGCGTAGTCTGCTCCAACAACCTAGCAGAAGAACTGATATCCATCTTTTGGTGCATTTACTCGTACTTCCCTCCTGACTTTATCCCAATGTGATTATTGCTATCCTAGGCCGGCCTGGGTTCGCCAAAGCGGAGGCAAATAAAATATTAAAGGTTGGGGAAAAGGACCCAGGAAAAGGACACAAAAGGAAATAAGAAAAGGGAGGACCGGGTCCGCCCCGAGGCTGGATAGGTAAATGCGAATTAATATGATACATTTTTACATATTAAGTCACTTCATTTCGTTTTGCAAGGCCTTGGTCCTTTCTTTTGAAAGATAAAAAGGTATCCTGCATGCGCTGTCTGGAACTTGGAGCATGTACGATATGCGGAACCTGGAAAAAGGGTCATATCATGGGATATTTGGAGAGACGCCCAACGCGTAAATCTATCCGTGAACCCTCAGACACCCATGCTGCGCGCCTTCTACTCCAACATTCAAAATGGCTCCAATCTGAAAGAACTGGAGCCACTGGAGAGCCTATCGGGTCGAGGAGGTACGTACTCCCTCAGTAGGTACGTCCCAGTTCATCAAACACGGCGGGCACCAGTTGGAAGGATTCTCGAAGCAGATGGAGCTTCAACAGCCGAGCACGTGCTTGGCCACTCGCACGTAATTAAGGCAGGAGCGTATGTCTGCATGTTCCAGTTTTTCGTTGACCCAACCGTTTTGCAACCCGACGTGGAATCTCACCCTCCTCTCCTCCCCTCACCAACCTTTCCCCCCCTCACCAACCTTTCCTCCCCTCCCATCACCAACTTTTCCTCCAGTCCCCGAACACGGAAATCAAACCTACCGATTCACAAACATACACCTCTACTCTGCAATGGCCACTCTTCCCGGCTCCAGACCTTCTCTCTCATATGCCCACCGACATCGATACCGCGGGTTTCCTGCTCATGGAGATCTCGACGCCGTGGGTCAATTTCCGAAAAATTATTTTGTCAAGTCTTTTTCTTTTTCTTTTTTCCAGGCTGACCCGGGAGGAGCTTCGCTCCTGGCGCTTTTGTCCCCCGGCGAAAACCGTGGTTCGTTCACTGTCGTATCCCGAGATTCTCATCATTTTCGTCGAACTCGAGACGTGGATACGGATTCTTCTGCGGTTCACCTCTGAGATTGTCTAATTCCAATTGGAACACAAAACAATCCCAGAGGAGCCGTGGGAGAATACGCTATCCACGTCTCGAGTTCGACGGAAATGATGAGAATCTCGGGATACGACAATGAACGATCCGCGGCCAAGCTCACGGCGCGAGACGGCGAGTCTTCACATCTCCAACACCTCCTCTCACGGCGAGTCTTCACATCTCCAACATCTCCTCCCGCGGCGAATCCTCCCATCTCCAATATCTCCTCCCAACAGGGACGTCGTCAAGACAGTCCCAGAGGCACCGCAGAAGAATCCGCTATCCGCATCAAGAGCTCGACGCATCGAAGACCGGGACTCCCAAGACGTAAGCTACCCCGCCCCGGACGAACTCGCGGGAGAATCCAAGGAACTCGAGTACAAGCCCGAGACAGGACGCGAGTCCAAGAGACGAACCATTCGGAAGGCTCACCAGAGTACAAGCCCGAGCAGGACGAGAGTCCACAAGACGAATCTTCACAAGAGAATGCAAGAGGAGCCCACTTATCAATGTTTCCATTCGCATCACAAGCTCGAGACTCAAGACGAGTACACCGTACAGGTATTTATCTCCTCCACATGCCACCACGGACCGCCACAGACCTTCCTCAGCTGACCGCGGATCTTCCAGAAGGGAATTATACTTTCGGCGGCTGCAAGTTTATCACCATCAGCCTTCACTCACATATCCTATTGTATTTTGCAACTCAGGCATGTCCCCTGATGCAACTCAAAACTGGGAATCATCTCTTTTGGTCTAGGATCTTGGTGCTAACCTCGGAGACATTTTTCCGTCAGCAGGACGCAACATTTCCTCCCGGGCCCATGTGGCAGCTCAGTGCTCCAGAGCTTTGATATTCCCATTCACCCGCTCCACCTATTGCCCAGCTCGTCAGCGGGAATGATGGAGTTGATGAACAAGTCTGGAAGAGCTGGGCGCCTGCCACTGATGTTCCTACTTATCTAAAGTCGCTACATCATCGCTACGTGTCGGAGTTGCAAACGTGGGGCTAGCTGTGGACAAGGCTATTTTTCTTGGTTTGGTAAAGGTTATTGCATGTGTTTGGAGGTTGGCGTCTTTCTTTGTTTTTGGAATCTGGTGGCGTGAGTTCTTGTTGGCGGCGGGCGTCGGGTGGTCGAGGTGGAAAAAGAACATCACAGGTGGAAACAAATTCACGAACAACGGAGGCCAGCCGCGAAATTGACAAAGGCTTCTTTGTTCACCATGGTTCTGGTATCTCACAATGAATGCTCCGAGGTTTCCAACGTATCCAACTCCGTGTCAATAAGATGGCTCGACCTTTGATAGAAGGGCTGGCTACGTGATTACAATGGGAGTGGTTTCTTTGTGGTTCCGCGGTTGCATGCATATATACTGGTGTGGTCTGCCGTTCTCCGAGTCCCATCGACCCATTCCTTGCAAAACCTCGGACGCATTCGAGATTTCAGGAAGGTTGGTAGAGCTAGCAGTGTCAGTGTCATATTACTATTACTATCACGGATTGAGCCAGCAGTGTCATTACTACCAGCAAGAAGCTAACCGTATCCTATCACACTAGCACACCCAGAACAGCCATGAGCGCCGACGCGGTGTCTCTGGACCGGGCGCAAGCTCGGCTTATTGCGGCATACGCCAACTTTGAGAAGAGGCTCTCCTCCGTGATCGACGCCGCGTTCGACATGCCCAAGGTTCCAACCCTAACAGACGAGCTGATGAAGATGGCCGAATCGCTGGCTCCCGGCTCCCCGGCGCAGGCGGCGATGTCGCGCATGATCTACGCCGCGGCCACCAGCGACGTCGCCCCGCTCATCATGCCGGGGGCCAACCACCTGCGATGCCTGGCCCGCGAGGTGCCGCAGTGGAGCGCGGGGGACGACGAGCAGCAGGCGGCGGCGGCGGCGGCGAACCCGTCGTTCCGGCGCGGCGACCTGGCGTCCACGGCACAGGACGCCCTCTTCGCCGGCGGCGACTGGGACTCGTCGTGGGCTCCCGTGCTGCGCGGCGTGTTCCGTCTGCGCGGCGACGAGGAGGCGCGCCACGCGCAGGCCGAGTTCGACAGGCTCGAGCGGCAGGCCGAGACCGCCGCGGCCGACGTGCTGGAGGCGGCCAAGGCGGTGCTCCGGTGCGAGCGCCCTAGCGTCCGCGAGGAGACGTGCTACTACCCGAATCTGGCGTCCTGGATCCACGACCGCACGTCGGTGCTGCCGCCCAGGGTGACATGTCCCGTCTGCTTGGCCGGCCGCGTTTCCGTGCCGCTTCTCGACGACCTTGCTGCTGCCGCTACTGGTGCCGCCGATGGGGATGGTAAGGGTGGCGATGACGAAGAGGTGCCCGAGAAGGGAGTGCTTCTGCCCTGCATGACCATCGTTTGTAATGGGTGCTGGAAGCGGATATGTCAGAGCGCGCCTGTCGCTTATGGCATCTTCGGGAAGTGCCCGGTATGCAGGGCCGGCGTGAGGGAGACCCTGGATCTCAACGAGCAGCTTGGAAGGGAGTTCAAAACCCTAGGATCAGCGCCGTAGACTGCCTGTCTCCTAAGTATTTCGCCATCGCTTTTCTTTCTAACAAAGTAAGGTACCTTGACCGAGCAGGATGATATGCGTATCGCCTTTCTCTAGACGTAACTTGCTATCAACACGAAACTCTACCATTACCATCATGCTGTACCGAAGTTTGAGTGCATGTTCATCGTACCACACCACCTTCCTGTTATCATTGTTCGTGCTCGCATTTGCATATATATTTACACTGAACAAGGGCGAATTGCTGTCTCTACATAGGGACTAGACGAACCGCGGGAGAAGGAACTCGACTAGGATGTCTCCGATAGGGTTTCGGAGCCGGCGGTTGTGAAAGCTCGACAAAGCTCGTTGGATGTAGACGGTAGAACGTGGAGGACAAGCTGCGAGGGGTACGTGCAAGGGGACGGTTTCTTGATTTAGTAATGCTACATCTACATCTGCGGAGCTCAGGCGGCCGCTGCCGACAGAGATGATCTCGCCTTGGTTGCTATGTGGAGCTACCGGGCGTCAAACAGGGTGTGGGTGTCGCGCCAGAGCACGATAAGATTGGGCTCGTCTTGGTGGACACCAATCCGGCACGCCTTGAACGGTACCTGTCCATCATATTGGAGTTAAACCAGAAGGTTTCCTCGGCCGGGGCGATGTGCGCCGAATCCAGCGCGCTGTTGTAGCCTGTATCACGGCGTGTTTGGTCTCGTGCGCTGGCGGCCTGCGTGTCCTTCTGGTTCTGGAACTTGTGCTCGAAAGGCGGGATGCGAAGGTCACACCACGGCGGCACTTGATGGTTCTGATCACCACTGGCAAGGGCCATACGTCGATCTGTTTCTACACAGGAGTAAGCGGAATGCTCGTCGACAACGCTGGCTCCAAGGACATCTCCCGACAAGATGACGGATGACTGACGGACGCTGACGGGGTATCTGCGGCCTTGACCCTGTGAGGCTCGTGTCACTTTGCGCAACTATGCGGCTGGGAGGTACTAGCGCCGCAGTGGGAAGTAAAGGGAAAGGGAAAAGGGAAAAAGAGGCTTGTTACCTAGCTCCGGATTGGGCCATGACAAAGAAGTACTCGTAGTCCCTGGGCATGCTGCGAGCCGGTCGAGGGACTTGGTCGAAGCGAAACCGCCCTTCTTGGTGGAAGATCCATTTCCGCCGTCGGTCTCGCCGGCGCCGGCTGCAGCAGGATCGTCCTCGCGGCCAGCCAGCCCGTCTCGAACGCGTTTGTCGGCAATGATGCAACAGGCCATGGCGAGCAAGGTCGTAGTCGACGCCGATGCCAGTGTTGTCAGGCACGACGGGGAGCGCGACAAACCAATCCGAGTAGGCTTTCCTCGAGCTCCTTGGCCAACTGCCAGATTTCGCTCCCGTCCTCATTATAATAGTAGGCATTCTCCCAAAGGAAACTGGTCCTCTCCTTGAATGCAGCCCAGGTTAGTTAGGCTTCTGTCGTCGGCGTACCCCGGATGACGGGACTTGATGCTACTCACAACGAACGGGTGGTCTCTTTCTCGTTGTCCGAGATGAACTTCGCCGTCGCCTCGTGCTTGTCGCCCCTCGTTGTCCGAGATGGACTTCGCCATCGCCTCGCAACCGTCGCCTCTCGTTGTCCGAGATGAACTTCATCATAGCTTGGTACTTGTCGCCTCTTTGCGTGGTGCTCGGTCGAGACCTCCATGATAACGTCGCGTCGTCTAATTTCCGCAGGTCGCTGTGTCGCTAACTCCAGGAGCTGATGGTACGACTGGTCCCCGCCTATACCATCAGCTCTCTGGGTTAGAACGGCGACCTGCGGTGAAGGTTGCAGGGACAGCTCTGCGTGATGCAGGAAGCGGAAAAAAGGATGAAAGCAACACGAATGGGCAACATGAAAAGCAGTGGGGGGAGCCTGCGGGTCTGATTACCTACGCTGGTATGGTATTGGATAAAGCAGGGAAGGAAGCACCAGGAAAAGGCAATAGGAAAAAAGGGAACTGAGAAGAAAGAAAAGAAAGAAAAGAATAGAAAAAAAAGGGAACTAGGAAAAAAAGGAACTAGGAATTAAAGGAAATATAAAAAGAAGAATTAGGAGAAAATATGCTTTTGGCCATTTGGTCTCGGCGTGGCCAGCCCGACCCAATGACGCCAATAACAAGGCCTTGGCTTCACGTCGCTCCAACGCAACCACCTCCAGGCCTCCCTCCAACAAAGCCGGCATGCAGGATCAAGTAGTCACAACGTGCCTCTGCAGCGGTTGCAATTGTGTCCGGTCGTGGCTCGACGCGGCCGCGGATAGGCTACAAGCGGATGGGGAGGTGAGAGACGACTCTGTCGAGACCAAACCGCGACCCAAAGTCATGCCGCCCACGCCTCCCGACTCGTCGCTGCCACGACAGCCCCCTCCGCCTCGATCACAGCCGCCTTCCAAGCGCAGGAGGCTCGACTTGGAGGGCGTCGAGAACTCTGGTGAAGAAGCCACGACGCCCATGTCGACCTGTCCACCCAACAATCTTTCCAATGCAAACGAAACGGCGCTGGTAAGTCTCCAGCAATCTCTGGCCAGATCCTTGCGGGTTGGATGTGAGCTCACACACCAGCAGCGACCGCCGTCGAGACTGTCCGATGACCCACGCCCAGCGGTTACCCGCGGCCGTCCTCCCAAGCAGCCCCTATCCATGAGCCCCGTCGAGCGCATCGACCAACTCCAAAATCTGAGACCGCCCATCAGATACGTCCCAATAAACGACGACGCCAAGGCCCAGCTGCCCCAAGACGTCCAAGGCCTTTTCGAGAGCATCAAAAACGTGGTGAAGTACCGCACCGGCTTCATCCCTGCCGCCGCCCGCGAGCTGGCCATGAGGAAGGATCCGGAAGCCCGTGAATGGCCTTCAATATACTTCTTCGAGCCCGAAAGCCAAGACAGCCAGCTGTGGACACCAGACTCGGAGTCGGACGTGGAGGCGGAGACGGGAGAGAAGTACACCCCAACAGCCGTCGGACGAGCAAACAGGGAGTTCATGATGCTCCGCAAACTCCAGCGTGCGGCGGCCGAGGCCCTGCGGATGGGGCACTCGGAAAGCGCCTGGAACGCATCCGTCCACACGCCGCTTTTGGAGCTTGCCGTCCGGTCCCGTCGCGGCGTCGCGCTGGAGCAGATCACGACGGCGGCCGTTGTGCCCGAGTGGCTGCCTACCAAAGCCGACAACAGCTTCGGCCTCGGCGCTGCTCCCACCGCATCCAGACCGCCACCGGCAGCGTCGCCATGCTCGGCAGTATCCGACGTGGGCGAATCGGCCGCGGCAACTTCGGTGGCGGCGACTGTGGCGGCGGCGGGTGGTGGCAAAACAATGGCCGATTTCGCCTTTGTCCTGGCGCTCGACGACCCGCCAAAGAACCAACGTCCCGACTACGGCGCCCTCAGGCAAAGGGTCGAAGAGGTGGTCACTACCCAGCCTGACGGCCTGGAGACCATCAGCCAGACCGTTTACCGTCCCTTGACGAGGAGGCCGACCGGGGTGGTCGTGTCGACAAAAAGCGCCGACAACGACCTGAACCGGGGCCGCATCCAGCTGGCCGTCTGGGCCACGGCCTGGCACGAGCGCGTGCGGGCGCTTTGCGGCAATTCCCGGCCCCGTTTCGTGACGCTTCCCCTCCTCTTGGGCGGCGAAAGGAGGTGGGATCTCTACTTCGCGTGCGATAGGGGCGACGACGTCGGCATCGAAATCGTCGGCCCTGTCGACGTCGGTGGCACCGGGGACCTGCTGACGCTTTACGCCTTTCTCGCTGTTCTTCGCGCCCTCGCTGCTTGGATGGATGGGCCCTTCAAATTGTGGATGATGGAGCTGCTTGGCGTCGAGGAGGAGGAGGCCGAATAGATAGTATTTTCTTTCCTATTTCCTCTCCTATTTCTTTTATTTCCTATTTCTTTTCTTTTCCTATTTCTTTTCTTTTCCTATTTCTTTTCTTTTCCTATTTCTTTTCTTTTCCTATTTCCTTTTCTTTTCCTATTTCCTTTTCTTTTCCTTTTTCCTTTTCTTTTCCTTTTTCCTTTTCTTTTCCTTTTTCCTTTCCTATATCCTTTCCCGCTTCCCTTTCCGAATGCTTTCCTAAATGTTTCCCACTCCAAAAGTTACCAAAGCTTTGACAATCACCGAAAGCTTTTACCAAACGGAAAAAGGGAGAAGTTGTATCAAAACGAGCAAATTTCTTTTACCGGAATACGAGGACCAGAAACAGTCGACCATCTCGTCCTCTTGGCAGAGGCTCGGCGCATCGGGAAAGTGGAAGGAACAGTTCAGGATCGCCCCGCTGGATATGTTCGTCGAGGAGCTTCTCGACTACCCGACTCCGTTGTATTTACCGGAATACGAGGACCAGAAACCTGGAAGCGTCAGGAGGGATATAATCACCCTTCCAGGACCAAGAAGTGAGTATTCCGACAGCTCTGAACCTTGTCTTGGGGTGAGGTTCTCACTGCTAACCGAGCGCAAGCCACAAAACGCCCTGCGGCCGCTGTCTTTGACGAGTAGGCACGCGAGACGGACATTGTTGCTTAAAAGGCGTCGTGTGGGAATTTCTTGACGAGGCTCACAGGGGTCATGGCGTAAATGGCCGATTCTAGCCCCATGCATGTATATTTTGACCTCTCTTTGCAGCCGCCCGAAGCATGGACCTTTTCCTCCAATCACCCTTTCTCCCGGCAGATCACTGCCGTAGCTCTGCTGCCGAAAAAGGCCGGTTCTCTGCTCAGGGGTCCTAGATGCCAAGGTACCCCACGAGTTTCGCTCGGCTGTGGACCGAGATCCCCGCGTGAGACAGGGATTGCGATCGCCGTGCTTCCAGCATTCAGTCTGCTGCCATTGGCTCGCTTATTGTCGCTGGCGAGCTTGGCCTAATAAGCGAGGCCGATGGTCGTGGTGGAGCCAAGCCTTATTATTGCCTGGAGCCGCCGCCGGCGAGCAGCCCCGTCATCCCGGCGGCATGCGCTCGCAATTTTTCCCTACCACGACCCGACCATCTTCAGCCGAGCCCCAGTGCCGCCATCAGGGCCCGCCGCCAGCCAGCCCATTCCGCAAACAGCATACCCAAGAAAGCCGCGACCGAAAGGGGATGGTCTGGCCGCTGCCATGCAAGAAACGGTCCACACCATGGCTCCGCGCGCCCAAGAGCCCACGGAGCCTGTGCTCCCGGATTTCCTCTCCAGGTGATGGCTCGAACGCAAAGCATTAGCCAGCCCGACGGGCCCGTCTCAAGCGAACTCCCCATCTACCCGAGGCAAGCGGCCCGCTGCGGCGAGGCTTGCACCGGCCTTGTTTAGCCAGCATCGGCTGTCGCGCAAACCTCGTCCCGTCTCCCCGGGTGCTCTCGTTATAAAAAGGACAAAATGGCTGCCATACCCGATGCAGCACCGTTGAAGGACAGGCCATCTGCTTTGCTGTTGTGACTCGGCTGTCTGTCTACCTGCGCTTCTCCCTGCTTCTCGCCCCAAGGTCTTCCAGAATCGCCATGGCTCCCTCTCTCGCCACCGTCGCCGGCGCGGCGGCGGCGGCCCTGTCGGCAGCGGCCCTTGTGGGCGCACAGAGCGTGGGCCCGACCAAGGAGGTGCACCCGCGGTTGCAGACGTGGAAGTGCACGACTTCGGGCGGCTGCAAGTCGCAGAACACAGCCCTCGTCATCGACTCGCTGGCGCACCCTTTGTCCCAGCGCGACAATCCGTCGCGCAACTGCGGCGACTGGGGCCAGGCAGCAAACAGCACTGTGTGCCCGGACCTGGCGACGTGCCAGAAGAACTGCGTCATGGATGGCGTGTCCGACTACACGACGCACGGCATCTTCACCAGCGGCGGCGCCGTGACGCTCAAGCAGCTACACCCGCAGGGCAGATGGGTGGTCAGCCCGCGCGTGTACCTGCTGGCCGAGGACGAGCAGGAGTACGAGATGATCAAGCTCACGGGGCAGGAGTTCACCTTCGACGTGGACGTGTCCAAGCTCCCCTGCGGCATGAACGGCGCCCTGTACCTGTCAGAGATGGAAGCCGACGGCGGCAAGAAGTCGGAGCCGCTCAACGAGGGCGGCGCCTTCATGGGCACGGGATACTGCGACGCGCAGTGCTTCACGACGCCCTTCATCAACGGCGTCGGCAACCTCGACGGGAGCGGCTCGTGCTGCAATGAGCTCGACATCTGGGAGGCCAACAGCGCGGCCGAGAGCATCGCTCCCCACACGTGCAACAAGCCAAGGCTGAGCAAGTGCAAGGGTGCCGAGTGCGAGTTTGAGGGCAACTGTGACAAGGTCAGTGGCCTGCCTGCCCGTTCATGTTCACGTTTTGCTACGAGTTTTTTTTGTTTCCTTTGCAGGCATCGACTGACAAACCGCGTCTCTTTATCAGTGGGGCTGCTCCTACAAGCCGTACCAGCTCGGAAACACGCGACACTACGGGCGCGGCAGGGACTTCCGCGTCGACACCACGCGGCCCTTTACGGTGGTGACGCAGTTCCCCGCCAACAGCAACGGGGTGCTCCAGGAGATCCGGCGCATCTACGTCCAGGACGGCGTGCAGATCCCGCAGGCGCCCGTCAACATGGCCTCGCTTCCCCCGGGGCTCAACACGCTGAACCAGGCCTTCTGCGACGCCAACCCCGGCGCGACCCGGCGGTTCAACGAGCTGGGCGGGCTCAAGGGCATGGGCGAGGCCATGGCCCGCGGCATGGTGCTGGCCCTGAGCATCTGGTGGAGCGACAGCGACAACATGAACTGGCTCGACTCCCCGCCCTGCAGCCCCGACGAGGGCGCGCCGTCCAACATCGTCAAGGTCGAGCCCGACCCGTCCGTCGTGTTTAGCAACATCAAGTGGGGGGACATCGGCTCAACTTTTCAGGGGAGGGTGCCCAACAGGCAGCGCCGGGTGTGAGGAGATGCCGAGTGGCCTGAATGGGAATGGAACCGTGTACATATGTGATATTGGATTAGTTTCGAGTGTTTTCTTCATTGATTGTGTGTTTTGAGACTGGAATTGGTCGGTTAGGAACGGGCTGTCTATCGGCGCATCGCATTCATGCATATTCATTCATTGTTGCAGGAGAGTCCCTCGTACAAGCGGCCGGGGCAGCCCCGCTCCCCTTGACCAGCAATCCTACCATGCAAGCTTTATTTCCGCTTGATGTGCCCCATCTTGCGGCCCAACACGTCCGTCTCGCCCGAGAAGAACCTGAGCGCAGCCATGGCGCTTTCGCCACCACCACTCTTATCCTCCTCCTTCTGCTTCTTCTTCCTCTCCTTTTCGCTACTTCCGCCGCCGCTCTTGCTCTGCTTCCTTGGCTTCTCCGCCGCGGACTGCCATTTGTGTCTGTGCCGCGAGCTGCTGCCCTCATCCCCGTATTCCGGCTTCTGACCGCCACTGCCACTACCGGCCCCGTTCTGATAGTAGATGCCATACGCCTCCGAGCAGCCGGGCACATTGGGGACGGGCGGTGGGACGGGCACCGCCACCACAACCCGCGGTGGCACGCCGCCCTGGTAGGCGACACCGTAGACGATGGGCCTGCCATCCGGTCCGACCTGACCATGGTATTCTTCCATGAACTCGTCTGAATCCCAGGGCCGCTCGGACGCCTGGCTTCCTTGGCGGCGGCCCGCGTCCCTGGTTCCGGGTCCACCAGGCCGGCGGACGACGAGGGCCTTGCTGTGCATGGCGGGGTCTTGTTGAGGGTCCTGCCTCGACATCACTTTGGATGTTTGGGAGATGATTCTATCTCTCTCCTTGTGTGCGCGTTCAGCGATTTCTTTTGTTAGACGTCAATGCGGCACGGGCGGGCGAGGTGGAAATGACTGAGGCAAAGGCACAAACAGACAACTCAATGCTCGTGTCTGTCTGGCCATGTCGTCCAAGGCTCGGAGTGCCGTCGCCCTCGCGAGTACTTGTACTGCTCAATGCCGGGCATTCGCTGCAGGAGCCCTTTGTGGCTTTGTTCTTTGTTTGGGGTTCCTGAAAGAAAGGGATCGGGATTCCTTTGTTCGATCTCAAGCCACTGCCGACAATGGCGATGCGATCTGGGGGGAGATCAATGGTGATCATCTCCCATCTGCTAAGTCTCTCGTGCTCCTGTCGATTCTCTCCCACTTCCCGCCCCTACTTTCAATGACGCGTATACAAAACGCAAACACAATCGGCTGTCCTGAACAACACGGGGTGGGGTTTGATGGTGAATAGCAATGGATACAGAGCCGAATACCTAGCAACAGAAACAGGGCAGACACTTTTGATGGATACAGGACGGACACTTTGCTTGATTATGGTCGGTAGGTAGGTACGCTTGCCTTTGCTGAAAAGATGCCCTTCTCGCTATGCTTGTCTTCTCGCGAAACAGCCAGGCCAGCCTGGTGCTGTCACACAAACTTGACTGCCATGTAAACGTCGTCAAAGTCCAGCCTCGTCCCGCCCACAAACGGGTCCTCCAGCCTCCTCTGGTCTGTCGTGTACCGCCACGCCACCTCGACCGGCCTCACGTCGCGGAACGCCATGTGGTGGTCCGTCACGGCCCGCACCAGGAAGCTGCCCATGCCCTGCCCGAACAGGTGCCGGAACAGCCGCAGGCCCGTCGGCCTCGCCGCCTCGCCCCCCGGGTTGCCGGCCTCGCTGCCGTCGGCCGTGATGCAGCCCTCGTTCCTGAACTCGCTCCGCGTGCTCAGGGCGTGCAGGATCTGCTTGGTGACCTCGTGCGACACCTGAGACAGCACCACGGTCCTGAGCAGCGGAAGTTCGCCCCTGCGCCCGACCGTGTAGGACGGGTTCTCGACCGCCAGCCACCGCCAGAACTGGTAGAACCACTCCGACGCGAAGATGCGCTCGGCCCTGGGGTGGTTGGTGCCGTACACCTCCTGGTTCTCGTAGTAGACGTGCTCGATCACGGCCCAGCCCTCCACGATGTTGAAGTAGCCGCCAAGCGCCGGAAAGCCGCTGTCCAGCACCGAGTGTTTGGGTTTGATGTACAGCCGCACCGTCCCGTGCGCGTCCGGGTTGACGCCCACCTTCCTGAGGAACGCTCGCTTCTCCGGGCAGTCGGCCGTGGGGATCTTGACGTCGCGCTCAATCTTGCCTCTGTGGTAGTCCTTGTGCCACGCTGCCTCCCAGCCCGTATAGTGCGTGTCAGGGATGTCGCTGTATCGAACCTTGTCGAGCCTTGCAAAGAGCTCGGCGCCCTTGAGGTTCTCCATTGTTGTTGTGTGTTTTGAGCTAGTCGAGTTTGCAAAATGACTTACCGGCGATTTCGATATATAGATAGAAGAAAGCAGGGGACGGGGCGATTTGTGATTTTTGGGGAAAATGTGAATGCTGTAACTCTTACGGATTTTTGTAGATTCCCGGTCAACAGATGGATGAATGGGGCCCCGCCTGGCATTTATAGATTGCAGGATACCTAGGTAGGCATGACAATAAGCGAGCGTCTGCCTTTGTGTCCTGATCCTTTGTGTGGCCAGAGATGATTGGGACAATGACGGCCCCAACCAAGGATGCGGAAAGCCGTCTTTGTACTTGGTCTCTCACCAAGTTTTTGCGGGTGTCCATCTCCCCATGCGCCATTGTTGGTACGTTGTTGTGTGCCAGAACTGCCGGACGGGAAAGGAGCAATTGGGTACTGTCCAGATAACCGCGAGAGTCTCGGGGTTTTCAGGTATTGCCGCGGGTTTGTGCTGCCCGAGACAACGTCGTGGCTACCAAAGCTTAATGGTCAGGGGCTCTTGACCGGGCAAAAGTATAGAAACCAGTCCCTCGGGGTCCCAACGGTCCAGGGTGAAGACTGGGGTGGAGTATGGGGTAGCGTCGTCAATCCTATCTCCTTTTTCCTATTCCCTTTTCTCTCCTACTTCCTTTCCTTTTTCTTCCTATTTCCGAGCCAACTAGCGCTCCGCAAGTCCGCTACCTCGTGTGGCCGGGCTTCTCTGCCGCGCCGTTGCTCACCGAGCTCCCACTCAAAGTAGCACTATGGCGCAACAAACCCAATCCACGCGCTTTACGTATGCGTGGGTGAGTCCAGGTCCGGGCCTGAACCCCCCTTCCTGCGCACTTCCTCCTTTTCCCGTTTCCGCTTAACACCTGCGGCTGCGCGTCTCGTTTAGCAGCCTCCAATGATGCTCGTTGCTGGCGGGTCGACCAAGAAACGACCCCTATCGCAGTCGATGATGCGTTTTTTGCTCGGCATCGGGTCGGCGAGGACCTGGATCACGCTCCACAACTTTTCGTCCCATCGATCCTCGCTGAAGTCGAAGTGTTATCGGTACATCGAGATCACCTCGCCTCCTTGCGCGGATGGCCCGGAGCTTGGCTCTTCCTCGGGGTGATCCTGGCCGAGGATTTCGATCCAGTCGCTGCCGTTTTCCGTCGCGATAACAGCGAGATGGCATGGCAGGAAGGAGAGTGTAAGAGCGACCGCTGCAGTATAACGCTCATATCCATCGCCTGACTTGGCCTTGGGAAGCTCGAGGAAGGCGAATAGGGTATCCGTTTCCTCGTCGTCATAGGTCGCATGCCGGACGACCACATCGCCCAGCATAAACAAACTTTTGCTGCTGTGAATGTGTTAGCAGCAGTCTTAAGCTGGTCAGAATTAATGGGCGGCTGATTCTTTACTTGGTGGTGGTTTCTTGCGGGAAACCGCAAAGGCACCCAATGGCATTTATTGAGTCCGGCCACGAAAGGTTCTGCAGTCGGGTAACAAGCGTCTCAAGCCGCCACCCTTCTGGTGGACATTCCCATGTTTCAAGGGTTTCGACCGAGAGGGTTTTGATCCATACGACTTTTTGCTGGTCGACTGGCTGGTCGACTGGCTGCTCGACTGGCTGGTCGACTGACTGGTCGGCTGGCTGCTCGACTGGCTGCTCGACTGGCTGCTCGACTGGCTGCTCGACCGGCTGGTCGACTGGCCGGTCGATGGGCTGGTCGAATGGCTGGTTGCCTGGCTTTTGGTCCGCCGGATGCGGAACGATGCGAAAGGGGAGCATTCTACCGTCGAACGTTGGTGTGCGCACCCGCCCCGGTCCGCTCGATGGAGTGCTCGATGGCCGCTCTGAGGAATGGGCTTACTCGGTCAGAGCGTCTCCGTTTCCGTGAGGGTGGCATTGTGATCCTCGCGGTGTTCGTGAGGCACGGTCTCGCCAGAGTTTGGGTTGAGAGAAATGGGAGAAGAGATCAAGTCGCGTTTCTGGTTGTTTGACGCGTGATAAATGTTGGAGGCAGAGGGTGGGTCGAAAGCGGCAAGTGTATTGCGAACCTCGTGCATTGCAGACCCGCACGCCAGGCACCAACACCAGTCTACTCAGAGGCTCCATAACAGCGGGCATTTACCGTTGTCCTGGGAACAGAGAACGGCGCAGGGCCGTAGTCCAGCTGCTGGTCGATGCAGGCAAAGCCGGCGTCGACGACAAGGATGATAGCAGGCAGACGCCGTTGTCGAGGACCACGGAGAGCTCGGACGGGGCCGTAGTAACTGAGGTTGTTTATATAAGCCTCCCTTACGGTCGGGAAAGGAAGTTGCGGCTACACTCCAGGTTTGCTTATATTAGCTTTTCATACACCATGCTCATGTTGGTGGTAGGAGAAGAATTTGATTGAGAAGATGGACGAGGCACGAGGGAGCAGAGATGGACGCGGCAAAAGGGGTTAAATACCAAACAGAAAGGCGATCCAGTATGTTGAGAGGTATACGCCCAAACAAGCAGGTGTTTGCAACAACCAGCGCCGACCTAGATGTACCCCTGCCAACCCTCATTCATGAAATCGGCAACAACCCATGGTACATGGTATTGGGCGCCCGGATACTGCATGTCCGACCCATCTCGCCGACTGACCCGTCGTCCCAAAGCTGACCATGCAGGTCGAGATGGTGCTGGGAAAGAAATATAACATTGTGGTCAAGCACGGCCTGGATCGGCCATTCGTGCGTGATGCACGCACGCTAGCGAATTCTTCAACATCCACGCTCTTTTCAACGGCGACGATGTCAAGCCCGTGGACCAGACGGCCTCGACCCCCGGTTGCATCTGCTGCCAAGCACGTCTTCGCCAACACCCACCCATTGGTGACGACCGGCGTCCTTCGCAGGCAAATATTACGTGGAGCTCTAGTGGCAGTTTCGTCGGCCGGTTGAAGCAGCGGCACGATAGTGAGGCAGGGAGGCATGTTTGATGAACACTTGGCCGACTTGTAGAGATCGGCATCGACAGCATGATATAAAATCTAGACTGCATCCAGCAGGTGGGTCATGCCCGTAAGTGCCGCGCCAGACCCGCCGAACCCCTCAGCCAACCAGATATTCCAGCGCCGCGCACCTAACACTAAAGGGGATGGAAACGCTTTGGCTCGCTTCTACTTAAACACAGATTCCACCCAGCTCGTCGGCATCGGTCCTGTGGCCTAATGGTAAGGCGTTGCTTTCCGGTGGCAAAGATTTTGGGTTCGAGTCCCAACGGGATCGTAGTGGCGTCATTTTTATGCTTAATGCGCAGGCAGTCACATATTGTGCTGTGGTTAACACTTCTTTTGCAGGCTTGTTTACCATCCAGTTTGCCCATCCGCTCCCCAAATACATTGGCAGCGATGAAGAATCCGACGGAGCTGGCGAGAAATTGATGTCGTGCCTGACGTTGATTTCCATTTGGTGCACCTTTTTTTACCCCGCGTTTGTTTCCCGCACATCGGAATAAATTCCCCTGCTCGTCTCCTTAGCGGGAGACAGTGCGACGACAGGGATTTGCAATATCCATTCGTCAGGTATCTCCAGGTGATCCGTGCGCTTATCTCACCGTGTCCATGGACTACGGGAAAGCCAAGACCACTCTTCCCCGCCGGGCTGTCTGCCCACACCGCATCGACGGGATCTCCATGACACCATCATCCATTCAGCCAGCCCAGATAAACCAACCGTGTAGCCTACGATAAGGTCCCGTTGGGCGGCGTCATGGCGAATCCAATCGTCATGCAAAAGAAGCGTTCTAGAGGCGTCAAGCTTCAGGCCGATTCTAGCTGGCCGAAACCGTAGCGCCAACGGCGGGCTTCTGCCGGACATGTCAAGTCGGTCGATTCCGAGATCTCCTCGCTGATACCATGCCATCCTCCAATCCGAGCCCGCATCCATCCCTACCTCAATTGCTGGGCCTCACATAGGTTGACACAAGCTGACTACGTCTTATCTATCTACCCCAGCCCTATCCCGCTCCGCTAAACTGCTCGCGCGCGACGGTGCAGACGCCACTATCAGCGCCCTCCGCGGCTCCGAGTCCAGACTTGGCCATACGCATGTTACTCTCACCAGCGTGCGCCGCCCACGCTCACCCACGCGCTTCTCCCCGAACCAAACGGCTAATGCCATGCCAGCCGCGCCGGTGGGCGGGTGGGACGACATGGGGGAGATATGCCGGCTGCTGCAGTTACAGTGACAAGCATCCCTTATCTTGCGCTCACATCATAGGGATTAGAAACGTTATTTTCGGGTGGGGTTTTTCCTAACCAGGCCTTGCCCCAGTACATACCTCCGCACATAGGGCCCCGGCAAAGCAGTGTACTACTCTACGTTTACGCCTTCGAACCATTGGTTGACGCCGAAATTTGCAATTCGCGCTTTGTACCCTTCTGGCGGCCCACCGACTAAGACCCATCATCCTGGAGAGGCTTATGTATAGGTACCGGAATGCTACGCTGCCTCGTCCGGAGTAGACGGCCGCCCCGGTAACCGGAGACGTTAGCTTCGAGTCAATGCAGTTCCCATCGCATATAAGCTGCCCAACTTCCCCCCGTGTTAAAGTTTGCTCGTTCCTAGACGTCGAAAAAAAAAGTCCATCTTCTCCGGGTTTTGTTGCACCAGACCCATCAGACACGTTTTTCCCGACTGTCCAGGTGATAACTAGGGCTGTCACTACATTCACAATGACTGGGACCGCGGCCCTTGACCAGGGCACCGGATATGGCATCGTCTTGGGCCTGGGAATCCTCTTCGCGCTTGGTAAGTGCACATGGCTGCCCCTGAATTTTGCTACCAATAGCATAGATGCCACGGACTGACCCGCCCCAGGCATGATCTTGGTGACATTCATTCTCAAGAGGTACAATGCCGAGGTCCAGACCTCCGAGATGTTCAACACGGCCGGCCGGACCGTCAAGTCAGGCCTGGTCGGGTCCGCAGTCGTGTCGTCCTGGACATGGGCCGCGACCTTGCTGCAGTCTTCGGGCGTATGCTAGTGAGTTATCGCCCTCGCCTCTTGTCGGTTTCCATCTGCTAACCGCCCACCAGCCGCTACGGCGTTTCCGGGCCGTTTTGGTACGCCAGCGGCGCGACGGTGCAAATTCTCCTGTTCGCCACGCTCGCCATCGAGCTCAAGCGCCGCGCACCGAACGCGCACACCTTCCTCGAGGTCATCAAGGCCCGCTACGGCACCGCCGCCCATATCACCTTTATGGTGTTCGGACTGGTCACCAACATCCTCGTGTCCCTCATGCTGATCGTGGGCGGTTCGGCCACGGTTAACGCGTTGACTGGCATGCACACCATCGCCGCCATCTACCTGCTCCCCGTCGGCGTTGTGGCTTACACCATGGTCGGCGGGCTAAAAGCCACCATTCTGACCGACTGGGTCCACACCTTTATCCTGCTCGTCATCATCATCGTGTTTGCCCTCTCGGCGTATGCAAGCTCCGACGTCCTGGGCTCTCCCTCGGCCGTCTACGATCTCCTGGTCGAGGCCGCCGGGCGCCACCCCGTCGAGGGCAACAAGGACGGCTCGTACCTGACCATGCAGTCGCGCGAGGGAGCCATCTTTTTCGTTATCAACATCGTCGGTAACTTTGGCACGGTCTTCCTGGATAATGGTTATTACAACAAAGGTGAGCCTTCCTCCCTCGCCCCAGCCACCGCCTCTGAGAACGTTGCTGGAGCTGTTTAGCGCTAACCCGAAAAAGCCATCGCTGCATCGCCCGTCCACGCCCTGCCCGGGTACATCATCGGCGGCCTTTCGTGGTTTGCCATCCCCTGGCTGACCGCGACGACTATGGGCCTGTCCGCCCTTGCGCTCGAGAACAACCCCCGATTCCCGACCTACCCGAACCGCATGTCCGAGGCCGAGGTTTCCGCCGGCCTGGCTTTGCCCTACGCCGCTGTGGCGCTGCTCGGCAAGGGCGGCGCTGTTGCTACGCTGCTTATCATCTTCATGGCTGTCACATCCGCTACGTCGTCCGAGCTGATCGCCGTCTCGTCCATCTTCACCTACGACCTCTACCGCACATACTTCAACCCTTCGGCCAGCGGCAAGAAGCTCATCTGGATCAGCCACTGCATCGTTTGCGGTTATGCGGCCTTCATTGCTACCTTCTCGGTCGGGCTGTGGTACGCTGGCATCAGCATGGTTCGTCGCTTTCCCGCCCCTATTTCTCTCCCTATTCTCGTTGGCGAACATGGGCTCACCAAGGGTTTTTTTTTAGGGCTACCTCTATGTCATGATGGGCACAATAATCTCATCGGCCGTGCTCCCCGCCACCTTGGCCCTGACCTGGTCCGGCCAAAACCGCTGGGCCGCTACGCTCTCGCCAATCTTCGGCCTCGTGGCTGCTCTGATCGCATGGCTGGTCACGGCACAAAAGGAATGCGGCGCCCTCGACGTCGCGTGCACGGGATCCAACAACCCAATGCTTGCGGGCAACGTCGTCGCGCTGCTCTCGCCCGTCGTTCTCGTTCCCATCTTCACCCTCATCTTTGGCCGCGATAGGTACGACTGGCAGTCGATGATGGCGATCCGCAAGGCGGACGACCACGACGTCGCGGACGCCGCCGGTGTCGACATCGAGACGGTACCCGGAGGCCATGTCGAGACGACGGACGAGTTCGAAGCGGAGCAGCGCAAGCTTGTCCGCGCCGGCAAGATCTCCAAATCCATGACCATTGTGATGACGTGAGTGTTTACCTCGCCTGTCCCTCGTGGCACCTTTGTTCCCGGCCTTTTGCCAATCCTCTCTTGTTTCCTGCCGCCCAACTGACCTCTCCTCTCTCAAACCAGCCTTGCCTTCCTCGTCCTCTGGCCCATGCCCATGTACGGCTCCGGCTACGTCTTCTCCAAGCCCTTCTTCACCGGCTGGGTCACGGTCGGCATCATCTGGATTTTCGGCTCGCTCGGCGCCGTCGGCCTGTTCCCCATCTGGGAGGGCCGCAAGACGCTGGCCAGCACGTTCCGCTTCATCCTCACCGATGCCGCGGCCAAGAAGAAGCACCGTCCCTCTTCGAGCGCGGCGATCCGGGCCGAGGAGACCACACCTGCGGTAGCCACGCCGGGCGACGCCACGCCGACCGAGAAGGAGGCCGCGTCCAAGGCCGGAGGGGAAGTCCGCGTCACGCAGTGATCGCAGTACGGGTGAATGCGCGGCGAGGTCATCCTCACGCTGACTGTCGGTCTACCTTGCCTGCGCTAGCCCACCCGCTGGCTGGTGAGGATGGTATCGTGCAGCTGTACCTGCTGCTGGTCGGTATATGGAGGTACTGCCCACAATCTGCTTAGGCCAGCCCTTTTCTGGGTCCTTTTGCTTTCTCTCTTTACATAACGCACTCATCGTTTCGGTGCCGAAGATACCCTCATCTTAAACGGAGTAGTCCAGTTTTGAGTAATTCGAAATACCATAATCTGCCACCGCACTTGTCACTGGTCACATCAATGAGTACCTTGGGACTGACCCGGTAGGTACAGGTACTATCATATCAGCCCGTGGTAGGTCAACCCAGGGACCGCCGCCACGTGGAGGCCTGAGGCGTCCAAGCACGCGTCAAGGAGGTCCAGGTGTCATGTTACGTGGGCAGCTTGTGGGAAGCAATTCATAGATTGCCCGGAACACGCTCAAGTTTGTTGCATCTAACCTATAGCAATACAGGCAACCTACCCCGTACCATCGTTTACCGAATCACCGCTAACACCTTGTACAGGCCTTCGGCTTAAAGGCCGACCCTAGGAAAAGTGCGCTATCCAATCATGCAAACCAAAGAAAAAGTAATACACTGAATGGGAAAAAAGTACGGGGAAGAACAAGGAAAGGAAACAGGAAAGGAAGCAGGAAAAGAAATAGGAAAGGAAACAGGAAAGGGAATAAGAGAAATAAGAAAACTCACTTAGACCCTCCTCTTCTTTGCCACTTCCGGCCCTGCAATGGTAGTGTCTGGAATTGGCCCTTGCTGTCCAGCGGTGCTCGATTGCGCGTCCTGTTCGACGGGCTCCGAAACAGGGCCAGTATCAGAAAGCGGCGGGATATCGAAATCCGGCTCCGATAGCAGTTGGTCAATGGCGGAGCAAATGCGCTTAAAATGAGCGGGTATCCATATGTCGTAGATATTTTTGGTAAATCGATATGCCGTCCACTTATCCTTACCGTCCAGCTCAGTGAAAGAAAAGTCGCAGATTAGGTGACGGTAATACTCGGTATTTTTCCCAGTTATCACGGGATAATGGCCGTAAATCTGCACTGATTTGTGGTTGTGCGAAATCGAGAAGGCGAGAATTTGGCGGTTGATTTTATGCTTATGCTTTATAGCACGAAAAAGCTTAATGATAGCCCGCACCGCAAGGGTTATGCTGTGGGCATTTTGCCGGTCTGTAACCTTAAGTTCCCCAGCTCCGTATTTCACTTTATATGTTAGGAATGGGAAAAATATGTAGTACGTTCCTATGAAGAAGGATTGGTCCCCGGAGATAACGTTGCCGATAAATGGCGATAGCTTGTTTAGCTGCTCCTTGGTGAATGCCCGTTGTTTGAAGCCAACCGTATAGTCCGGCTGGGGATGCGGGCCGATGAGAGGAATCGAGTTGTTCCACCCTGCATTAACGCTTTCGACGAGGTGCTTGTAGCATTTGTTATGGAGCGCAAGTGATTCTGCGGATGGAACGATTAGCTGGGAAATATCCTGGACAACCCTAGCTTCATTCGCGCCCACAAGGTTCTGGCAAGCAGCCACGAAGATGTCGTCATCGAAATGCGTCCCGGTGGGAAAAGATTGCTCGCCGTTAAGGAGGTCCCGAACAAGGTCTTTGCTCGCGTCCGTGACACCAAGTTCGGATGCTCTCATGTACGAGCCTTTGGTTTGGAGTATGAGCGTGTACCGCGCATCCCTGTATGGGCCACTCTTCTCCTCTCGCGGCTTCTGATCGCTCGGTGTGGCGGTGGAAGTGGCAGAGTTGGACCGCTTACGCGACAACAGGTTGGATGAGGATTTCGTCCGCACAAGCAGATGGTCCGTGGTGGGAGCCATCTCCGGGGTTTCGTCGTCGGGCTTGAACAGGTTCTTTGGCCAGCGCCCTTCCGTCGCCCAAAACTCGACCGGGTCGGTTTGTGTGGAGTCGCCGCTGGATGTTCGTTGCCGCTTATGGCCTAGGCTGCGGTCGAGCGTGTCGTAGGGCGATTGCTTGCGTTTGCGCGACTGGACGCTCTGGGGTCGTTGTCCTGCCGACTGTTAGTTAACAACGGATTTCCTTTGGCGCACTGAAGGACTATTATATTACCTTGAATCTTTGGCGCCGGCGATGGGGACCGCCGCTCCTCGGCCCGGGTGCGGGCCATGACGATGAGGCCGGACGGGAATGCAAGGCTGAGTGCATGGGCCGCTTGTTGGGGAATCGAGGTCTTAAGATGGAGCGGCGCGTAGGAAATGGCTGGCTACTAGCGTCACCCCGGCTGGACCCACAAATTCCCGCGCGGTAAAGGGCAGCTCCTAGCCAATCATGAGGCGCACTTCCAGGGGACCGTGAGGTCCGTGAGCTCCTGGGAAACGAGCAGCAGGCTGAGATGGAGGCGGGAGTCGGAGCCCGACCTTGAATGACAGGGAGACTATCATGGCGAAGGCAACGGCGACCTTGCCGAAGTCTGGTGAAAGATGACGAAGGCGTCGACAGGGGCGGCGGCGGGGTTGGTTCGGATGGCAGCCGAGAGGTGCATGCTTAATTGAACCAACTGCAGGTGGGGCTCCAACTAGCAGGAGACCCGCAAGGGCCCGTCGTGCATAACATTGGTCCTTCCTTTTTCTACATCAACTCGCTTGAAATGGCGCCTCGACAAGCCACGGGTTTATGGCGGACTATATACAAAGGATAAAGATGGAAATCTACCAATCGAACGAAGCGTAGGTTGAGAAGGACGGCGATCTCGCCTTGGACCACACGAAAATTATCCTCCGTCAAAACGACGACTACTTTTACGCCCGCGTCCTCTTCCGCGAGAATGACCTGTCGGCGGTCGATACCGCCAGGCTCGACGCACGCAGGATCATCATGGACAGCGTTTGGCTGCCCGCAGAGTCCCGCTTCACCGTGGCCCCGGATCCGCTCCCTGCAGATACCTACATCAAGCAACCGCACCTTTTGCACTATGACGATACGCCCGCGTCGCGGAACCTCGGCGCGCTGATGCTGGGCGAAATAAATGTGTGCGAGATCCTGCGGCTTAAACCCCATCCCAACATCGCCCGCTACCTCGGCTGCCTTACCAGCAAAGGCAGGGTTACCGGGCTCTGCTTCGCCAGATACTCGACCACACTGGCGCAGCTGCTGCGGGAGGGGACCAACGCATTTGACAAGCACGCCTGCTTCCGTGGCGTCGAGGCCGGCATCGAACACATGCGCGCGCTGGGCCTCGTACACAACGACCTCAACCCTTCCAACATCATGTTTGACGGGCGGGAGCCTGTAATCATCGATTTCGACTCGTGCAATATGGAGGGCGAGCCACTGGGGCACAAAGGAGGCACTTTCGGCTGGACGGCCACTGACGGGGACAGCTGCTCGCGCAAGGAGAATGGTGTGTACGCGCTTGAGAAACTGCGGGGGATTCTACTGGGCGAGGCCACGACCGACATCGCTGCTGTAAAGTGACTGTGGCCCCGGGCGTCTTATATCGTCTCCTAGCTTGCCGCCCGAGATGCTTCTCCAGGCTGGTGGAGGAATGTTGGGTGTTGTACAACCCAACCGCGTTTGCGGCTGAACGGTAAGGCTAGCTTTGGCTAGTCGCCCACTTGACCTTTGCACTTCCTAGTAAACCTGCCGAAGACTTGCCATCGCCGACTGCAATTGCGTTTGGGGCTTCCTGGGAAGGCAGCAGCAGCGCTGCTGGCGAGAAGCGACCATACGGCCAACTTGGCACCCCGCTGCCCCCAAGCAAGCGAGCCTGTTTGGCATCCTCAACGAAGGTTAGCGGCCCACCATCAAACCGTGTATACCGGCATATCGTCCTTCATGATTATGGAAAGCCCATTTATAGGGCAAGCTCTCGGTCGGCCATCCTTATAATGCTCGAGGGCTGTATCAAAGGACATGAAACCTTGACGAGGCCGGATTCCTTCATCGGGACATTTCGGTCGACAACCTGATGATCAACGAGGATAACAACAATCCTTCCTGGTTTTCGTTCTTGATTAACCTGGACCTTGCCGTAAGGGAGCGACAGGAGGACACCTCCTGAGTAAAGAAGGGCAGGGCCGGGACGCTGGCTTTTATGGCCATCGATATGCTCCTCGGCGAGAAGCATTCTTTCATGCATAACCTCGAGTCATTCTTTTGGGTTCTGCTCTGGATATGCCTCCGCTACGACGGGCCACACAAATGGAGAGACCTTCCCAAGTGTCATCATATGAACTACGTCGTCACCATAGAATCGTCAGCATGTCAGAAGAAGGGACAAGTGATAGATGAAAGGGACTTCATCAGGTCTGCGGAAGAACGCTTCACGCCACACTGCCAGCCGTTGGTACCTTGGGTCAACAGGCTACGGAGAGTGGTTTTTCCGAATGGTCGGGGATGGGAAACAAAAAACGTGGGATTATATGCTCGGATGAGGGATGTTATAGGGCGGGCCCGCAAGAACCCAAAGGTGTTGGCAGAGGATAGCCTCGCGGACTAGTGCGACTGACCTCCATTCTGCGGCATGGGCTGACGGCGGGGGCATCCCGAGTCTGTTTTAGTCTATACTGTGTATACCTCTCTCTTGCAACCAACACCACTCCCTGCTCGTATGCGCCATTTCTCGTGACACCACATGTTCTAGCCGCCCGAGAAAGAAACTAGCATTCACGGAAACCATTTTATCCAACGAACACACCTCCCTCACAGAGGCAGCCGATCCTTGAGGCGCAGCGCCTTTGTGTCGCATGGGGGCCGAACTGGGGGGCGAATCAGTTGAGTAGCGACGCATCAAAGCTGCTGCCAAATCAGCGGCTACCGACCGCGGTGCCGTTCCTTCCTGTAGGAGAAGCGCTCGAGCGAAGGCAGGTCGTGTCCCAGCCGTCGCCCAACTATGTATACTCGACAATGAGGCCGCTCGTCCGGCCGGAGGGGCGCCAAAGCACATGGAGCGTGCCGGCTCCGCAACCCGCTGAAACGTCTCATGCATCGCAGGTAGAGAAAGCCGAGATCATCAGCTTGCAGAGTTACCCAGACGATACCCCATGACGCCCAAGCAGCGGGCCCGGCGGGCTTTCTGACTTTTGGATCCGCCCCCGGGCGGTGAAATAACCTTGGTCTAGCTATTCACATCTGGCAGTCTTTTGACGTGTTGGAGGCGCATGCAATGAGTCACGCCCACACTGTGAGGAAAAAAAAATCTGATGCTCGTACATAGGCAAGCCACAGATGGAAAGGCGCCAACAAGCGAGACCTCAGCAAGCCACTTGGCGCAGGGGAAGCGTGCGGGGCTCATACCAGTATGTGGTGGCACGATGACCTTGGCAAGCTCCCATCACCTTCCGGTGGACGAGGGCGACTCTGTCTGTGACGACGAACTGAATTTCAAGTCAAACATATATCTTTAAGATGCAGACGTTGGTGCTCTAGTCGATGACTACTCTGTGGGGTGAAAGGAAGTCTAATATTAGCAGGAGGCTGGGTCGTAGATGGATCGTTGACGACCTACGCAGTCACCCTGACGACGCCTGTCCTCTGCCCCTCTGCCTGCCGTCAATACAATGGTGCCTAAGATGGGCAGGTCAAACTCTGCAACTTCGTCATCATCCCGCTCCCCGTCATCCGGACTGCTCCCAGGTTCTCCCCAGACTTTGCGCTTATAAGGTGACTCACCAGCGTTCCTCGGCGCGATTCCAACTCAAAGCTCCACACAGAAAGCAACGTGACGCCACATAAAACGCAACTCAACACACAAGGGAAACGCCCCGGCCCTATACCCCGGCATGTCCCGCACCGTTCCCAACACAACAGCCAAGCAACTTGGCGCAGGGGAAGCGCGCCGGGCTCATATGAATTTGGGAACCTCCATATTCTGGTACCCGGAGGTCCTTGGATCGAAACCAAGAGTTGCTAGTGACTTTTTGCAGGGAAGAGTCCTTTGGAACGAGGTTATTTTTTGGCTCAGAGATCTTTGGATCGATACCAAGAGTTGCTTGGAGGAGTCTTTTGGATCGTAACTAGAGCTGCGAGAATGCCGTTTCGCTATCTTTAAAGTCCTGGATCGGAGAGTTGATAGCCGCAGCCGACTTTTCCTTGGACCAGATAAAAGCAGGGCCTTGTGGCTCTCTCTCTCTCTCTCTCTCTCTCTCTCTCTCTCTCTCTCTCTCTCTCTCTCTCTCTCTCTCTCTCTCTCTCTCTCTCTCTCTCTCTCTCTCTCTCTCTCTCTCTCTCTCTCTCTCTCTCTCTCTCTCTCTCTCTCTCTCTCTCTCTCTCTCTCTCTCTCTCTCTCTCTCTCTCTCTCTCTCTCTCTCTCTCTCTCTCTCTCTCTCTCTCTCTCTCTCTCTCTCTCTCTCTCTCTCTCTCTCTCTCTCTCTCTCTCTCTCTCTCTCTCTCTCTCTCTCTCTCTCTCTCTCTCTCTCTCTCTCTCTCTCTCTCTCTCTCTCTCTCTCTCTCTCTCTCTCTCTCTCTCTCTCTCTCTCTCTCTCTCTCTCTCTCTCTCTCTCTCTCTCTCTCTCTCTCTCTCTCTCTCTCTCTCTCTCTCTCTCTCTCTCTCTCTCTCTCTCTCTCTCTCTCTCTCTCTCTCTCTCTCTCTCTCTCTCTCTCTCTCTCTCTCTCTCTCTCTCTCTCTCTCTCTCTCTCTCTCTCTCTCTCTCTCTCTCTCTCTCTCTCTCTCTCTCTCTCTCTCTCTCTCTCTCTCTCTCTCTCTCTCTCTCTCTCTCTCTCTCTCTCTCTCTCTCTCTCTCTCTCTCTCTCTCTCTCTCTCTCTCTCTCTCTGCTGACACTTCCTCATAGATGATGGCTGTAGGCTGTCCTCAGCAGCTGAAACAAATTTAAGCAAGCCAACCGTTCCATCGGCAAGGTCGCGATGACCAGCACCAGCACGCAGATTCAGGCGCTTCCCCTGTCCGCCCCGTTTCCGCGTAATAGACCGGGTAGACGTCTTCCCGCTACGCCAACTTTGGCTCGGATCTCATGCGCCTACCCACCATCAAGGACCCGTGTTTTTCGTCCCTCGAGAAGGACATCACCCACAGGCCTGGCGGAACGAACGGCACGTTGCCGACGTCTTAACACTGCTGCCAAGGTCGAAGACCATCAGGGAGGATGATACCCAAGGTTACTGCGGACAGAGACAGCGGACATGAGACAGCGCATAGTTCTTATGCGATCATCTAATTCCATTTTCCGCCAAGGTTTTCTAATCCTATGTGCTCCTTGCTGGTTGACTCTATTTCCTCAATTCCAAGAGGCATGTCCTACTACCAGTCGTGCTTCGTTCAAGGCTTGTCGGGGAAGCCAAAGTCGACGCCGAATGGCGGGTAGACATAACGGTGCACCTTCCCGTCCTTGGTCAGCTGGTTTGCATAGTCGTCAAGCGCCTTGATGTCGTCCTTGTCGAGGTCGACCACCTTGGCGTTGGCCGAGATGCGCTCGGGGTTGGTCGACTTGGGGACCACGGTGCTTCCACGGGCAACTGGCCAACACAGACATCAGCCACAGCCACAGTCCCCACGTTTCGACGCTTGGAACAACCTACCGTGGTAGCCCAGCAGCACGCTCGTAGCGGGCACGCCGTGCTTCTCGGCAATCTTCTTGACAGGCTCGGCGTCAAAGAGGGGACCGCCGGTGCTGCCAAAGGGGCTGTAGGCCATGATGTGGATTCCCTTCTGCTTGCACAGGTCCACAATCTCCTGTTGCGGCAGCTGCGGGTGGTTCTCGATCTGGTTGACGGCCGGCACGATCTTGGCCTCGGAGAGCAGCTGCTCCAGGTAGCGTTTGCTGTACTGTATATCCAGACGTTGGAAGCGCTGCGTCAGCACAATACGGGAGAGATCACTTCGTCCAGCCCACAGAGCCGAAGCGTTTGCATGAAAGAACTCACGTTGCTGACGCCGATAGCCTTGGTCTTGCCCGTCGCGACGAGCTTCTCCATCAGCTTCCACGTGTCGACATGGTTGTGAGACTTGATGATGTCGCGGGAGCCATCGGGCAGCGTGGGGAATTTGTCGTCGTTGCCTGTCTCATCCGGAACGGTCAGTATTTCCTAGAGAACGTACCCTCAAGGTCGGAGGAGACTGTAGGCGCAGAAGCAATACCCTCAGGGTTCATCAAAAGGGGCCAGTGCTGCGGCACAAACACATATTAGCACCAGTACACACACTCAGCCCAAAAAACAAAGGAAGGCAGACGTACCACAAGGAAGAGGTCGACATAGTCCAGACCCAGGTCCTTGAGCGACTTGTCGAGACCCAGCTCTACACGAGTGTTGTAGGTGGCCCACACCTTGGACACGACAAAGATGTCCTCGCGCTTGACGGCGCCCGAGTCGATGGCCTCCTTGATGCCGGCGCCGACCTCGGCCTCGTTGCCGTAGCAGTACGCGCCGTCCACCAGCCTGTAGCCGTTCTTGAGCGCGTAGGCCACGGCGTCCTTGACCGCGCCCGGCGGGCTTTGCCACGTGCCTGTGAGGTTTGCGGTGGTCAGCGTCGCTCACCCTCTCCGATGCTGTCCAGGCATCCCATTCCCGGCTACTCACCGAGGCCAACCGCCGGGATCTTGGCGCCGGTGTTGAGGGTAAAGTACTTGTCGGTCATTGTGACTCGAAGCGGTGCTGACGAGGGTTTGGTGTCGTGTTTTCCTACTACGTAGAGGCAGTAGTTGGAGAATGAGGTTCTGTTTGTGAGCCGCAGATTCACCAAGCCGCCGGACAGGCACCGTCTGGACAGGGAGAGTGGGAGGGGTGACATCACACTTCACGGACCTCTTGACAGGAAAAGCACAATCAGAGGGATTGAGGCGAGAGTCCAGTAGCGGGCACGGGACATATACGGGGTTGGAGAAATAGGAGCTGGGTTCGGTGAGCAGAGCAAACACAGAGCGAGCGAGTGGGTTCTAGTTGGAACACAGACGCAAGATTTCTGTGCCCTGCCACAGCAAGCTGCTCCCTTGCCAAAATGAACCTGAATAATGCCCCTCGGTACCTCGTCAAAATAAAAATGCCCCTCCGCTGTCGCAAGGCCCGCCTCGGCTTGCCCTGCCGGCTAAAGTGGCTCCCCTCCATGGGACCACCCTGATGATAGCTGCTGGCGGACTGCCTAGACTCCATCTTGCAGGATGTTTATGTCGGGTATCAGTCACCATTCACACCTGCCATCAAGGTTTACATCCATACGTCGGGCAGCGCGTTTCCATAAACGATTCGGCCCTGTTTCCATGAAATGACTCGGCCTTGCTTCCAAACGTGACCTGGGACGAGGCTCTCGTGGGGTTTTTAGAGGTGCCTCTGGTCCTCTCGAATCCCCATCGCGCGGGGCATCTGTGGGGAGACAGACCAGTCTGGAGAGGTGGAAAAACCGTGGTGGCTCCCCCGCCACAGTTCGGATTGCAATTTGACCGAAGGCCAGAATGCGTCGTCTACCTATCAACCGATCCGACATGGTGAGAAGGATATGTAAAGCTGCCGAATCCGGCAAATGCAACCGAGACTAGGTGCAGGTCCCAGAGGTCTGGAAACGGTGACGCATCTGCAGCCAGGACCCTGCCGCTCGGCTAGACGCGGGAGCCGAGAGACCAAAAAATGGAAAGCTAATGTTGGAATTGCCTTGGCCTTTGTCTAAACACCTGCTATTTACCGACAGATCGACTCGAGTTTTTTTTCGGCCTAATCACTTGGTCAAGAAAGTGAAATGTGAAATGTGATGATGCTGGGATGATGCTCCGACAATGATTGTAATGACAAAGAGGAAGAGAAATGGATGATGATGAGGCACTCTTGGTGTTGGTACAGCGGGAATGAGAAAAAGAGACGGAAAAAGTAAGAAGAATAAAACAGACGATAATACCACATGGAGGAACAAGAAACACCGCCGCCGCCGCCGCCGCCCAATCCCTGGTAGTAATGCATGATATGAAATGGTGTGGTCGTAACCATCACCTCTACTGCGGGTATTTCGATCCTTGGCCCAGTCCCAGTCTATCCGGGGTCTATCCGGCGATGAGGACCCAAAGTCTGGAGCAAGAGCCGTCGGTTAGCAGTGCTCTCGTCGAGATGGTCCGAGGAGGAAAAAGACTCACAAGAAGAAAATCATCAGCACGCCAAACATCTTGGCTATCAGCCATCGGTTCCCAGACACGCGGGACCAGTACTTTAGCAGCTCCCTCTGCGCGCCCTCGACGTTGTCCACCACGTCCTCGGTGTTGGCGTCTATCCTCTGGATCATCTCGCTCTGCTCCGACACCATGGTGGCCAGCTGGCCAAAGATGCCGCCCAGCTCCTGGATCGTCTTCTCGATGGCCTCGATGGCCTCGCCGCGTTGCTGGATGTAGGCGTTCTGCGGCTGCGCCTCCTCCATCATCAGGAGCTGCTGGTCGCCCGTCATGCCGGCCGCGGCGGGGTCGTTTGGCCCGGCCGGGTTCAGGCTGAGCAGGTCCACGCCGGGCGAGGGCGACCCCCTGCTCGGGGTGCCGTACAGCGGCGACGCCGAGGCCTGCAGGGCCGGGGCCTGCGTGTGCTGCGACACGGACGAGATGAAGTTTTCGGTCCGCGACCGCGACGCCTGGATGTTCTTGGTCCGCACCTCGAGCACGTCCTTGAAGTTGGCCGACACGTCCGTCAGCTTGCCCTGGAGCAGGAAGACGACGTTCTTGTTGTGCTCGCCCTCCTGGTCCGCCTTGGGGTGTTGCTGCCGCGACAGCTGCTGCAGGCCGGATATTTGCTGGTTGAGCGACGACAGATCTTGCTTGATGATCTGGGATCAGGGGTCAGTTTCGGGCCGTTCGGGCCAAACGAGCAGGCACAGAAACTCACAAAAGTCAGCTCGTTGATCTCGACGGGTCTGTCGTCAAACAGCGTCTTCCTCTTAGCAAGCTGCGCCAGCTTCTCCAGCTTGCCCATGGTGGCGGCGATGCCGCGCCCGATCTCGGCGGCGCGACGCGCAAAGTCCGACTTTCGTGGTCTTGTCGAGCCATTCGCATCCGCCTTTTGCGCGTCCGTCAGGAGGGATCGTCTCTGCGCGCCGACCTTGGCGCTCGCATGCCGCCGCTGGGCCTGCGCCAAGACCGACTTGAACTCGGCCGTTCGGTCCTGTATCGACGACGCGACAGCCATCGTGATGGTGTGGGGGGAGGGGACACTGTGAAGTACAGTTGGGAACAGCGTCGACTTGCTTCTGAGTGCATGGAAATGGTGATCTGGTTTAGCCTTCTGGCCCCATCTGACGCACACGGACCCGAAAGGTACGTACATGTAGCGGATGGACCCCTTGTCCCCACAGGGCTCCACCTGCCAGCTGGTTTTGGCACGCCTCCAGCTACCTACAGTTTTTGTACCTTGGTCAGGGGAGCACCAGAGAGCCCCTGCATCTCCCGGTAGCGTGGCGAGCAAGGGGAGAGTGTCCATTGAAGCAGCTCTTCCATTGGATTAACAAGTGTCCCGTTCCTGACTGGGCCTGGGATGTCTTATCTTTTTAGGGGTGCACGGCCGGGCATCCATGGCGGACGGTCACGCGAAAAGTGCGGCTTGCTCGCGATCCTTCCGCTCTTACTGCTCCCATAAGCCCACCCGAGCCTGTTGCATCAACCCCTAATTGACCCATGCCCATGCCACATATCCGCAATTAGGCCACCCACGCGTGGCCATGGACGGACGGCCATCTCTAATCTGACCGTCTGAAAACCTGCCCGCCCGGCCGCGTTCGTTTGCACGGGTGAATCCTACGTTTTGCTGATTTTTTATCCTCCCATCCTGCGCTCGGTCGACACGCCGCCGCACACCAAACCCGGCACCACACAACGACGCCTTGTGGCTCCAGACGGCTGGCTGCTCTAGAGAGTTTAGTCCGTGTGGCCCGGGTGCTGCCGCTCTTTCAGCACGCCCCTTAGCCCGCTGCCAGCGAACCTTGGCGGCCCACGAACGACGCACGCACGCACCGGCGCTGCTGCGAGCCGTCCTTCCTCTACCGCGCGAGACCCGACCGTCCGACCGACCCGCCGAACCGTCCATAGCCGGATCCTGAAGCGCGCTGGTTTAGCTCCAAGTGGCTCACGGCCGAAAACCTGTTCACCATGAGGTTACTACGCGGAAAGTCTGTCCCGGGCCTCAGGTTCATACCGATGGTGTGCTTCCCCTGCAGGTTTATGCCGCCGCGCGCCTTGAAGATAATACTCCGCGTTGCCGCCATCATCACCATCCTATCCGTCGCCATCGTGCTCTACCTCCGTCGAATATGCCTGCTCGGCGGTTATCCGGGCATATACGGCGGGACGTGCTGGAGGGACCGGGCCTACGCCTCGGTCGAGGTCGAGACGTACGATCGATCGCTGCCAAACCCCGTACCGACCGTCCACTTTGTCGTGGCCACCACTAGGAAGGAGTGGCTGCTCAGGGAGACGAACTGGCTGACGGAGACCAACCTGGCGAGCCTGCTGGGCCTGCCCGCGGACAAGGTGGCGCTCAAGCGGTACGTGGCCGACGACCCCAAGGCCGAGTACCACCCGGTCACGAACAAGGGTCACGAGACGTCGGCGTACCTAACGTACCTCTCGAGCCACTACGACAAGCTGCCGGACGTGACCATCTTCATGCACGCGAGCGAGTTCCCCTGGCACACGGAGCTGATGATGCTGGGGTCCATGTCGTACGTGCTCCGGCGCATGGACCTGAACCACGTCCTCAAGTACGGCTACACCAATCTGCGGGTCAGCTGGATGAGCGGGTGCCCGGACTGGATCAACACCACCATCTCGGCCAAGGACTCGCACAAGAAGGAGGAGCCGCTGGTCAAGCAGGCGTGGATCGACAACTTTGCGCCCAAGGGCGCCGCTCACCGGAGCGCGCCCGAGATCCTGGGCGTGCCGTGCTGCAACCAGTTCGCCGTGACGCGCGCCGCCATGCTGCGCAACAAGAAGGCCCAGTACGACCGCTCGCTCGAGTGGCTGCGCACCACCCCGCTCGACGACACGCTCTCGGGCCGCGTGTGGGAGCACATGTTCCACTACATGTTCACGGGCAAGGCCGTCGAGTGCCCGCTCGAGCGCAAGACCTACTGCTCGCTCTACAGGATATGCCTCGACCAGGACGACTGGCGCACCTACGCCGCCGCCGTCGAGGAGGACCTGGAGCTGCGCCTATCGCTCGTCAGCCCCTACGCCGTCGTCTGGCGCCCCTGGTGGGGGTGGCACTTCACCCGCCGCCTCGAGACGCTGGGCAACACAATAATACGGCTGCGGCACAAGGGCCTGGTGCAGGGCAAGCACGCCGAAGCCCTGACCAACATCGGCGACATCTACGTTGAGTGAAGCAGAGTGGCTGGGTCAAGCCAAGTCGATTCGTATTGGCGAGCGCGCTATGATACCGGGAGGGAAGGCTGATTTTTCCCCCCTTTTGCTCGACTTTTCTTCTTGTTTTTACTTTTTTTTTTTTTTTCTGGATATGACCATCCATGTGAGCGTACGGCGGGTGTGTTGGAACTTTTCAAACTATCAAGGTCAGGATATATGACCTGACGATATCACATTAGCGCAACAGGAGACGTGGATAAACATTGTTGGATGAGGCGTTAGCGCTGCCTCTGAGCTCTGGCCAACAGGTTCTGGAACAACTGTACATCATGCGGGCGATCCCTTTTCAAGTCTAGATGGAGGAGGGCACATCAGTCTGCGTTCTTGTATAAACGTTGGCTTGGCAGGTTCCACTGGATATAACGGCGGGTATTTGGATGAAAATAATAGATGACGTGGTAAAATCAAGGGCTCATTTGACATCTGGTCCCGTCTGTTCTCGGTACCAAAGTACACAGACAAGATTGGCAACACATGCGGTCACGGACCCAGCATCTCGATCTGGTGCATTCATCAATGGAGACAACGTCATGGATAAATACATCCCATGAAAGGCAGCTAACCGTTTTTATTCCCATTTTGCCTAGCCTCGCCTCGAGAATCGTCGAGCCCCGATGTTTCGAATGAAAAACAGCCCAGTGCGATTCATGCCATGTGGAGAGAGGACATTATTTTGAACGGTGGGTGGTTGAGTGCTCTTTGAGGCTGTGTGGTATGAGCATGTGTGTGTCGCCTTTCACCAGCGTGGAATGTATACATGTACTTGTTTTTGTGGTTTGCCCAGTGAGCTTGCTGCCATCGCCCTCGTGTTTTTTCAAACTCAAGGAAAGGGACGAGCCAGTGAAATAAGGTACACACACACACACACATAAACATGTTTCGCCTGTGCCTCGCATCGGCTACCGGACTGGCCCTAGCTCTTCTCCAGACAAAGTCGTCCCGGCTCGGGTTCCCCAGTGCATGAGCGCCTCGCCAAGTAGGCTCTCATTGGGCCATGCGGAGCCCTGACGGGGAGGCGACGCGCGTGCTAAAGAAAGCTCTGCAGCGCTTGGGAACACCCTGCGCCACAGACGCATCCACCGAGACGTAATGGGCTAGGGCGCTGTGGATGCTGAGCCAAGGCCTGGGAGAATAGCGAGGATCAACTGGGTGGCGTGAGCGCCGGCGGATTCGGGTTTTTGCCGCCGCTGTGCCGCCCGCCGTTGAGACGATGCGTCTGGTGAATGTGTGCTCGACCTTCCATTCCTTGGCCAAGTCCAATGAGCCCCTTTTAACTTGAGCACTCACTAGAGAGAGTCCCCATCCTTGCATTCCGCAATCCTCGCTCGCCATCGAAACAAAACCTTTGCGCCGCCACCCGAGCACTCCCGATCGCCTTCCAAAGTCAATTCCCGGTTGCCGGCATAGAATTCGTTTCGAAACACGCCGTCCGTGAGGCTGTGGTGGTGGGCAGCAGCATGTCGCACTAGAGGAGGGGCCTCAAGAGAATCTTGATATAACCGCCAGAATGAGCAACATGTACGGCAGCGGCCTGCCGACCAAGTGAGCACTCTAGCCTCTCCCTCTCAAGTCCGCTCTGCAATGAATGCGCCGTTCATGCGACCCGCTCGGAGCTCTGCTAACAACCGGCGCTACCTGCCGCGTTTTGTTTTCCTAGCTCCTCGGGCGCCAACGCGAACAAGTATCAGACAAACATCGGCCGCACAAAGACGAAGAAATGGGTTCAGGCCAGCGTCCCCAACTACGACGGCGACGACTGGGGTAACGACTACGACGAGCAGCCCGAGCCCGAACCCGAACCGCCGCACTCGCATACCGCCCACCAGCAGACATGGCCACAACAGCAGCACCCGAGCTCGCTGGCTCCAGGCCTGGGATCGCGGCCCCTGCTCCCGTCCAAGTTATCCTGGCTTCCCCCCAGTGCTCGGAATATGTCTGGCCCAACAACGTCGCTCCCATCCCAAGGTCAACCGCAGCCCGGCCCGGCGAATCGCTCCGAAACATTGCCTGCAGAGTCAGACCAGTCGTTGCAGGAGCGCCGCTCGTTCACGACCGGCACAGCTGATGATGCCATGCGCACCGAGCCTGCCCGCTCATCTTCGCCGCTAGCAACGGCATCGATACCGACGGCTCCGCCGGGCTCAGGGCCGTCTAGCCTTCCGTCGTCGGCCCGAGGGAGACTGCCGCAAGATGTGGCGCGCACGGCATCGCCGCCCACGGCGTCTCCCGGCGGGCAGACGAGTGCCCCTCAAAGCCCCGCCACCAGGTTCCCGCCCCGAAAGAGCAGCATGGGCCACAAGGACGGGCCGCCGCCAAACATGGCCAGCTTTGGCCCGCTACTTCAGCGCGGCTCCAGCCCGGGCTCCAAACCCACAAGCCCATCTAGGGCGAACAACCAAAGGCCGTGGATGGAGGCGCGTTCGGGCTCGCCACAGGGTCCTCGATCGCCTCCCCAGACAGGCAAGCCACTCCCTTTTGTGAGGCCGGCCGACATATACAAGCGACTGGAGGAGGAAAAGGAGAAGGAACGCCGCTCGCTGGACTCTGCAAGGCCGAGCCTGGACAGTCTCGGCCAAGGGAGCGGCGGTGACTACCGGGTTGGGTCTCCTGGTGCTGGATCCGACAGTTCCGACCGTGCTCGACGCACCAGCTTCGGCAAGGACAGTGCGGAGGGCGATGCCGCGCCGCGTGGCCCAAGGTCTCAGGCTGGGCTGGCCACAGTCGCGGAGCGGACCAGCGAATACGGGCTGGACGACTACTATACCGGTGCGGGCCTGTTGCCGGAGGCTGGTGCAGACACATCAGACGAGGCGAAGAAGCAAAGTCTGGACGCTGCTGCAAACGCATCAAGTAACACAGCCCAGACGGTCCCCGCTTCTGTCCCCGCACCCGCCACAGCTATGACGTCCGTCGCTGCTCCTCTCGCGCCTGTTTCGTCTGTACTGCCACAGCAAGGACGTGGCGGAGGCACAGGGGACAATCTCAAGATGGACACGTCAAACACGAACCTTCCACAACCTCGTCCAGTCCAGCAACAGCAGTCTGCGCCCGACGACAACAGCTCGGTTGCTGAGTTCGACGAGGACGACATTCGGCGCTTCAGCACCAGCCCTGTGCTGCCCGACTTCTCACGCATGTCCTCGTTTGGCGTCGACATGTTTGGCAGTGCCTTCTCACCCACCGAGGAGCCGCAGCCCTCTTTGACGGCCATTTCCGAGCAGCAACTACGGCCTCCCGCCGAACGGAACAAGGGCGCTTCGCCGCTCTCGCAGGTCCAACAGAGCTCGACAACCCCAGCCGCCTCGTCTGCTTCGACCACTCCTACACCAGGCCCCCAGGGTGCGGCTTCAACCTCGTCACCGCCCACGGATACGGACCGTCATGCTGCAGAAACGAGTGGCCCTGCTCCCGATGCCGGGACTGCCGCACAGGCTACTGCGAAGGACCGCTCTGACACTCCCCTGCCTTCCACCTCTGCCCTCCCCGCGGCTCCGGAGTCTCGGGAACTCGCAGCTAGCGCCCCGCCACGTCAGGTAGACGAAGCGGGTGTGGTGAAACCATCCGTCGTCAAAGCAAAAGTGGGTGCCACTCGCAGTCCTGTCACTGCCCAGTCCACCGAAAAGCAGCCCGACCCGGCAGAGGATTTGGTCGACTCTCGCACCAAGCTCAAATCACGGCAAGGAACCACTGAAGAAGACGTGCAGCCCTCCGTCTCCTCCAAAGAGGACAGCCGCGGTAGCACCCCTCGAGAAACTATGGCCGCTACTCTTCCACCCGTTTCATCCCGGTCCCGCTCGCAATCTCCTTCCAAGGTGCAGGCGATGATCCAGGCAATGAATCAAGCCAACGCAAAGGCAGCTGGCGTCCCACAGCAGAGCGGCAAAGTGTCCTCCAGCGCCACATCACCTGTGACTACAGCGGCACCACAGGCACCAGCAACCACGGCGCCGGCTGCTCCACAGCGCGCTTCCCCTGGCCCTCCAGAGGTCGAGTCTCTCGAGCCTGTAACAAGAGCATCGACATTCACCACCATGGCAACCGAATCCCCTGTCAAGGAGAGCGACAAGCTGCGAGAAGAGATAATGCTGTCTCTCAGCCCTCATCAGGGAGGTAGGGAGTTTGCCAGTAGCAAAAAGCCAGACGCAGAGGCTCCCTCCAGCGGCGTTCCCCGAGAGAGCACCTACCTTGGGGATGTTTACGATGATTATTATGGCGGCCCCGATGATAGCACTGAAGAGCCAATATCTGACAAGGCTGCAGACGACAAAGCGGATGGCACAGCGGCGAACGACGCTTCATCACCATCTGCACCGATGCCCAAACTTGGCCAAGGGTTGGGCGATGTCCCTCCTTTGAATCCTAGCTCGATGAGTCCTCGCCCACTAAGCCCCCGCAAATCGCAACTCTCGGTCCAAATCCCCGCCCTGAAGCACAGATTCTCGTGGGAGATGGGCGCGGAAGAGGCGAACTCGCCTACCGCCGCCAAGCCGTCTTTTGCCGCACCGGCCGCCGCAGCGAGCACAGAGACTCCTCGGGACCAGTCAAAGGCCCACGAGCCGGAGCCTAAGAGCCTGAGCATCGTCCCGCCCGCCCAACCGCCCGCCCAGCC
This sequence comes from Magnaporthiopsis rhizophila, assembly GCA_003049465.1. Classification (NCBI taxonomy): domain Eukaryota; kingdom Fungi; phylum Ascomycota; class Sordariomycetes; order Magnaporthales; family Magnaporthaceae; genus Magnaporthiopsis; species Magnaporthiopsis rhizophila. The sequence goes on along the minus strand of PYSS01000071.1, from coordinate 100,469 downwards.
TCCATCCTCACGGGTGGGATCCCCGCTGTCTCCTGCCAAATCGGGCAGCGATGCGAGCCCGGTTGTCGCTGGCGCCGCTGGTGCCGCCGGTGCCGCCAGTATTTCTCACTCAGTCTCGGAGGCAAGCACACTGCCCTCTGGAAAGCTCCTCCCAGCCGTCGAGCTACCATCGCCCCTTTCCATACGGTCTGATGAACAGAACAAGTCGATAACCGAGGGGCTCCCGATCCGCACCCTGGCCGAGGAGAAGAGCCTGATGACGAGCACGTCGAGTCCCGTATCTGCGCCACCCCGAGAAGAACACCCCGCGCTCTCGGAGACACCAGCAGTGGCCAGCGCGCCTGCCGCAGAGGAAAGGGCAGTTTCATCGGGCGATACGACGCCAACTCCGATGGGTCCGACCCAGACAGCGCCGGAGCCGACGACCACGGCGGCGGTATCGACCGCAACAGCGCCCACGCCTACAACGGCAACCCCAACGGGAACGAGGGCGGCACCGCAGTCGCCAACCACGGCGCCCGCATCTCCCATCACAGCAAAGATAGAGCCGTTTAAAGACATCATGGCGCTACCGACGGCTGCCGAGCGGATAGATAAACTGGTCGAGACGAGGGACATCTTTGCCAAGATCGACTCGGGACTTGACGCGTGGCTAGTGGCCGCGAGCCAAGCGCCGGGGAACGCAAACGCGTCTTGGTCGCTGAAGGACAGCATAACCAACGAAATGCTCGCGGGAGGCCAAAAGACAGGACCCGCGGCTCACCAGCCTGGGCTCCCGGGACATTCCCATACTGGCAAAGACGGTGGCCCACGGCCCGTCAGCGGGCTTGCTCTGGGGTCCCATCTCACAGCCGCCGACCTGCGGCACTCGGGCAAGGAAGTGGGTGCCAAAGGAAAGGAACTGCTCATGGCAGGTGGCAAAGCTGCCAAGGGTCTGTTCAGCAAGGGCAGGAGCAAGTTCCGCGCTTTTGACCGTTGACCCCCTTTTTTTTTTTCATCATACCACTCCGTGCTTTTTTTTTGTATTTGGCTTATGTGGCAGCGTATAGAACCAGGTCTGGGCTCGTGAGCTGAGCGAGTCTGAACTTTGCCACGTCGTTGGGGAGATGTCCAATGTACATAAGTAGCCGCATGTCGTTCGAGCATACCCCTGGATCGGATGAATGGTGTTGTTTTGGTAGTTGGGACAGATAAAGGGCCGTTATACTGTTATACACCCGACGCAAGGGTGGATGTCTGCCGGCACAACTACGTGTTTTCTTGCTTCTTTTTCCCCTGTATTGCTTGTTCGCCATCTTTTTCTGGACGCTTTAACGAATATAAAGGAACCCGAACGAATTAGAGCTTTTCCACGATCTTCAATCATTTTTTGCAATACCGTGACGGCCCCTGCACGATCTTCATGGCATCATCATCCATGCCTGTTCTCTCGTAGCATCACTTATGGATCTCAATCTTAATGCCACCAGTCGCCAGCCACTGCCAATTGTTGACTTGGGGATGGGCATCTATTGCCGCCACACATGAAAGGCACGGAATACCACAGAAGGTGTTAAAATTTCCTCTACTGCTGGGGTCTCTCCCGGCAGAACGGCACCCAAGGTGACATGGGTAGATCCAGCCTCCCTTCGGGCCGCGAAGAAAAAAACAACAACAGCAGCAGAACCAACAACAAGCTGCGTCCTGCGTGTGGGTGGTGAGATGATGTAACGTAAATGCGACCCTGGGGCGTGCTGTGCGCCCTTCTCTTACAAGACACGAGCGCTGTCTCCTCTTTCTCCGTCGCCACAACACGTTGTGCCCCTCACTTTTCGGTCGTCTTTTTCTCCGTGTTTTTTTGCTTTTCTGTAGCGAGCCGCTCCCCGCTCGCGCAACCACGACTCAGAAACTGGCAGTTCAGCCAAAAATAGCGCTGAGCACGGAAGACGACAACCTTGCCTTGCAAGCGAAAAAAGCGGATTGTATGGACCGAACTCCAGCCTTGAACATTGAGATCATCGAATCCACTCCTAGCCACATGGCCGTCCAAGCTCCCAACCGACGATAGTGAGCGGCCCACTTGTGAGAGAGAAAAAGAGAAGAAAAAAAAATGGGCTGAGGTGGAGGAGTTCGTGTTGGAGACACAAGAGCGGGAAGAGGCATCTCATCCTCCCGAGCCCGTCCTGTGGCCACATGAGCTCCCAAATACCTAGCACATGGATGCAACAGCGGCTATACAACCTACCTCCCCATCCGCTCTCATCCACACCCACAGCGCCATCCGTCCAGCCCCAGCTCCACTTGCTTACGTGCGGGCTGCAGTCAGTCGATAGTCGGAGTTGAGGTTGTGTGGTGCTACAGAAGGCGGCACCACGGGGCCCAGTGCAGGAAAAGGCCCCCAATTTCCATCAGTAATCACGGTAATATAATAAGGAACGCAGGCAGAAGAAAGACAAGCAGGGAGGCAGCCCGGGTCGGAAGCGCAACACAAAGATTTCGCAGCCAATGTCTAGCGTTCCCTGCTGGCGTCTGTGGGATCGCCTGTCCTGGCCCCGTCAGCTCATCTCTTCCCGACCCACAGACCGACTGAGCCTTTCCCAGGCGGTGCTTTTAGCTCGCCCCAGCCAGGATTGGCCCGCCTCTTTGCCGTCAAGCTGCTCACCCACTCGGTTGCCATGTCCGTGCCCTTGGCTGGCCACAGGAACAACATCGATGGGTCTAGCGGCCTCGCCCTGGGACCCCAGCAATTTGATCCAACGGCCAACGGCGCTGGCGGCTCTCAGCAGCAGCAGCACTATCACCACCATCGCCGCCGTTTCGAACGCGCGGTAGCAGCAGTTGCAGCAGCCACAAAAGACGCAGCAGTCCCTGCTCGCGACCACGAGAAGACGACGGCAACATCTACATCTCCATCCGAGCCACCGCCCTCGCCACCACCGGCAACAGCATCTGCTGAACCAAGCCCCCAGGCAGCGACAACAGGGGACTCCCTCCCAATCTCCGCCTTCGCTGCAACCGCTGCGGCTGCCTCCACTCGCCCGCACGGCCCAGAGCCATCTTCACAAGCGCCTTCGCGGCTGGCCCCGTCCCAGCTCGAGCATACCCCGTCGTCCAATTCGTCGTTGCACCAGAAGTCGCCCGATTCCCCGCGCCCATCACAGTCGCGTTCCGAGCCAGCAGCATCAGCAGCGAGCTGGTCGCCGCCGTCGCCAGGCTTTGTCGACGACTCTTACTTCTTCCCGCTCCAAGGTCGTCAGCAGCAATTGCGGCGGCGCGAGTTGTCCACCAAGCCCAAGCTACACATTCCGCGGTCTCGTCTGGTCAGCAGACAAAGCAACGACACACTTCAACACTCCTCCATATCGACCGCTATCGACGATACCCCTGACGTCGTCGCAAGCGCACCACAGACGCGAACCGCCCCTTCGACCGATCTAGCCAGCCCTAGCGAGGTCGCGAGCCCTTCCCCGGGTCCCGACGAGAATCCCCAGACAGCCGCGTCCCCAGCTGCCCGCTCCGGATCGCCAGACGCGCCTCCGCAGCTACCAACCAAATCTAGCGCGCGGCAGAAGGTCGCCTCTCCCGTGTCTCCGGCAACCCCTTCCTCTGCGCGTCCTGATACTCTAGACTCAGACGACAGCGGGGACGACGCAGCCGGCTCGTCGGACGCGGACGAAGACGGCCCCGCCTCCCGCTCCTCAGAGGAGTGGACGCTCGTCACGCCACAGTCGGTCGAGCTCACCCCGGCCAAAGGGCAGATTCGCATTGTCACGCCTCGCCGAGGCTCCGGCACCATGATGCAGGCACAGAAGCAGCAGCCGGGCCCGGCACCACACCAGCAGCAGCGCCAGGCGACCATGGATGCGCAGTCGCTGTACGACGGCCAGGGATGGGGGAGCCCGCAGCAGCAATACGTCCAGAATTTGGGCCCAGGCCAGCAGGCATACGCCCAGCAGCATCATGCTCAACACATGGCTCATAATCAGCAGGCATATGCGCAAAATCAGCAAGCATTTGCTCAGCAGCAGCAACAACAACACCATCAGCAGCAGCATCATAATCATCATCAGCAGCAACAATCACCGCAGCAGCAGCAATCACCGCAGCAGTACAGCCAGCCTGCGCAACAGTATCAACAACCCCACCAGTACCAGCAAGCCCAATCGCCGCAGCAGCCCCAGTATCAGCAACGGCAGCAGCAACAGCAGTTCCAGCCTCAGCAGCAGTTTCAGCTGCCCTCACAGCAAATGCAACAACAGCAACAAGGCAATCGCGAGGGCGGCCCAGAGCGCCAAACATCCTTTGTCGGACTGCCCCTGATCCGGCGCAGCTCAACCTTTGGCGCATCATTGGGCAGGTCGCATGAGGATTTCAGGGGTATCACTGGAACACCCAGCCCGGATCCAAGCCAGGGTGGGCAAAATAATAATGCTCCTAATGGGATCAACAATGCTGGGAACAGCAATGGCAACCGACCTCCCTTCCCTAATATCCCCATACCGCCGATCCCGCAGGACCCCGAGCCAGGCACGGGCACCCAGCTCAGCTACACGCAGACGCCATTGACCACTTACCGGCCGCAGTTCCCTTATAACCCGCCGGGCCAGACGGGCAACTATCAGATCCAGTCGCCCATCGGCCAGCCGGGCAAGTATATTGAAGGCGGATGGTCGTTGCCGACGCCCGTAGCGACGAATCCTCCACCGGGCCAGTCGTTTGGCGGGCCACAGCAGCCCCAGCCCCAAACGTTCCAACAGCAACAGGCCCAGCCGACGGCACAAGCGCAGCAGCGGATAAGCGCCGGCTCTCCGCCTAATGTGAGTACGCCCGGCAGCGGCGCGCCTCAGAACAACGCTCCCAACCAAGAGACGCAGCCGCCCGCCAAGCGTGTGCCCCTTTTCAACCCTCCGATCAACAGTGGCAACCCTGTCCAAAAACTGCCGCCGCCAGGTGCCGGAGGGACGCCCTGGAAGCTCGAGGAGTCACGTCTGGTGGAGCCCCTGATGGTGAGGCCGCGCCCCTCAGGAAGCAACCTGGGAGAACAATACGCCCTGGACAAGGAGACGGGCGCTCCGAGCAGAGTGTCAACATCACCGCCGGACTCGCCGGCGCGCCTGCCACCTGGTAGCAGTCAGTCGGCATCCTCTTCTGGCCCGCCACCACCGCACCAGCTGCAGCAGATGCACCAGCACCAGCACCAGCCTGTTCCATTCGGCTCGCAGTTCAGCCCTCAGCAGCCCGCTCCCGGATTCCAGCCTGGCCAGCCTGGCCCGCAACCAGCACAACCACAGGCCGACAGTCTGTCTCCTCTGCAGCCCCCAAACCCGCACTTTGCTCATGATGCCCTGGGCCGCGTCAAGACCAACGACTCGTCCTTTTCGGGTTCTGACGGCCGCGCATCGAGCTTGCTGGGCAATCTACGCAGCAAATTCCACAGCGCCGGCGGGGCTCGCACTGGGTCTGATGAAGCGCGCCCGGGCTCTATCAGGACTCACGGTGACAACATGTCAGTTGCGAGCACGGGGACCGGAGATTTGCCGAGCAGCCCCAAGAAAAAGACTCGAAAGCGGTCATCGCTGTTTGGGTTGAAGGGAGATAGCGGGACGGGCGACGATGCGCCACCGGGCAGCAAGGAGAGCATTATCGCACACTCTTCGCATACCCTCGACCACAGGCAGCCTCCTGCCCCACCGGAAAAGAAGCAAGGGTTCTTCGAGCGCGTTGGCACCGGCCTCGGTAGGACTTCTATGGAACAGCCGGTCGCTCAGCCGCCGCTTCGTGCTCAGACTCAACCGGGGCCCCCGCCTACTGGATTCCCAGGGGAGCCCAACCAACAGAGCCCCGTGTCTCAACAGTTCGGTATGCCGCAAATGCAGACGCCTACACAGGTGCAGAATCCCGGTCTGCCCCGGGCGTCGACTTCGGAGGCGGTCCCGAACGGCGTGGGCATGCCGCCACAGGCCCAGGCTGAGCAGATGGGCCAGCCTACGCACCGCTTCAACAAGCTCACCAGCTTCCTCAGCGGCGGCGATAGTAACAAGCATCAGCATCAGCATCAGCATCAGCCTCAGCCTCCGGTGCAACCTCCCGGTATGGCGAACGCACTTCGCCCTATTCCTGAAAGTCGACCCCTGAGCCAGTCTCCATTTGGTGCCGGTCCTCAGCCCGGCATGAACGGGCCTCAACCAGGTGGCCCTAGCCAGCAGCAGCGTCAGCAGCAGCAGCAGCCACCAGGGCTTCAGGGCCAGCAGCCTCCTGGTCCCGGACAGCAGCAATCACAGGGCCAGGGCCCGCAGCAGCAGCAGCAGCCGCAACAAGCGCCACAGCAGCAAAGGCCTGGGTTCCAAGGCCCACAGCCTGGTATGCCCGGACCTGGTGGCCAGAACCCGGCAATGTCGGGCCCTGGACCCATGGGCCCCGCTGGCCGCGAACGAAGCAGCACCGTCGGCTCGAGGCCGATGACGTCGGGCGTGCCGTTTCAGGCACCCGCCGACCAGGGCCCGCCTGGCAGAACGTCGATGAACCTGGGTCCCCAGCCGGCCAAGGCGCAGGCACCCTCTATAGCTGAGTCAGATCGCAGCCGAAGAGTGTCTGCCGGAAACTTCCTGTCTGGAATCTTCGGCAGGAAGGAGCCCAAGGCACCCAAGGACAACAGGCCCCAACCAGGCACCATGGTGCCCCTTAGAGAGTCCGGTCCTATCAAGCAGCCCCAGCCTCAGCTGCAGACGCAGCAGCCTCCGGGGCAGCCCGGCGCTGGAGCCCAGAGCCCTGGAGGAGGCCAGCCGCACATGGTCATGGTTAGAACACCCGATGGCCGGACGATGATGGTGCCTATGTCGTTCCTGCTACAGCATCAGACACAACAACTGCAGCAGCAGCAGCAGCAACAGCAACAGCAGCAACAACAGCAGGGTGTCCAGGGTTCTCGTCCAAACCCCGCCGGCCAGCAACCGCAACCACAATCTCCTTCCGCGTGGCCTCTTGGACAGCCCCAGCAGCAGCTTCCTGTGCCTCAGCAGCCACCGCGGGAGCAGCTGCCCGTTCAACAGCAGCAGCAGATTCCGGCGCCCAAGCCAGGGCCGGGACCGCAGCCCCAGCCGCCCGTTCCGTCGACTCAACAGCGGCCTTCACCCCAGCTTTCCGTCGGCTCCGACCACCACACACTGCCGTCGCAAACGGGCCAGGCTCAGCAGCCGAGCAGCCCACTGCAGGCATCGTCGCCCACGATCCAGTCGCTGCAACATCCAACCCGGAAGCCAGTGGGCTCATTGCCCCGTGGACCCGGTGAGGCCGGCAGTCCCATCGACAATTCGGGACGCGCAAGGGGCGCTTCAGTCTCATCATCGTATGATCAGAACCCGCATCTCGCCGCCCACACGTCACCTCCGCAGCAGCAGCCAGGCCATGCTAGGAGGGTCTCGACCCCGTCGATGCAGAACAGTCCGCCCGCGCAGCCTGCAAGCGTTGCCGGAACCCAAGGGACGTCGATGCCCGATAGTTCCTCGACGCACGTCACTCCATCGACCACCCCGGCGCCCCAGCAGGCTCTCCAACGCCCGCCGGGTGAGGGCCAGGTTCCTTCACCGCTTCCCAGCCCCGGTTACCCGCCGCAAGGTGGTATGCAGTCGCTGCAGACGACACCCCAACAGGCTCGCCAGCGCCGGCCGAGCGAGAGCCAGGTTCCTTCGCCGCTTCCCAGTCCCGGTTACCCGCCTCAAGGCGGTATGCAATCGCTGCAGTCGACGCCCCAAACGGCTCCGGTGGTCCTGGCGGGTCAGCAGCGGAATTCTGGGCTGCAGCAGCCGCAGCAAGGCCAGCAGGAGCCCCAGAGACAGCCGCTTGTCCAGCCTATGGGCCAGCCTGCTGGCATGCAGCAACAGCAGCCACCGCCACCGCCACAACAACAACAACAGCAGCAGCAGGAGCAGCAGCAGCAGCAGCGCCTCCAGCAGCCGCCACTGATGGATCAGTCCCCTCCGATCCCGTGGCAAACCAATAACGTCCAAACCGGAGGTCGGCCTGGGCAGAGCCCCAACGGGACACCGCCGGCGGAGCACCAGAGCACGTTCTCCAAGCTCTTCAAGAGCTCCAAGACGGGCTCCAAGACGGTCCTACCCGGCTCGCAGCCTCAGCAACAAAACCAGCCCAAGTCCAAAAAGAGCATCTTTGGTTTCAAGTCGTCCAAGTCGTCTGAGCCTCCGGCCAAGTCCAACACGCCGCCCCTCGGGCCGCCGCCTGGTGGACCAAAGTACGGCGCAGAGGGCCCTCCACGCATGTACGGGCAGCCGGTCAACGGGCCTATGCCCCAGGGCATTCCCCAGGCCCTTCCGGCCTCTCAGCCCGGTCAGTTCAAACAAGGTCCGATGCAGCCTGGTCAAGCGGCTCCGCCGAACCAGGTCCAGCAGCAGCCTATTCCGGGCCGTCCGTCCCCTCCTCAAGGGATGGCTGCCAACCAGAACGGCTCGCCCGACCCTTCTGTTCAAGGGCAGTCTCAATTTGCACAGCCACCGCCGCAACCACAGCAGATCCAGAGACTTCAAGAGCAGCAGCAGCCGCAGCAGCAGCAGCAGCAGCAGCAGCAGCAGCAGCAACCCAGCGGGCCGCCCGGAGCGCTGCCGTTCCCTCACTCTCCTGCTTTATACCACTCGCCTGGCGCCGTGCCCCAGCCTCTTTTCCAGGCCCAGACCAGGCCCGGACAGGCGCCGCAGCAGAAGGCGCCTTCGCGCCCATCCGAGCCCACGTACGAGGCCGTCCCCGTACCGGCCGTCTATGCCAAGGTTCACAGCGAGGGTCGGGTGGCGCACGGCTCGCCGTATCTGGTCAACCACGGACAGGGCTTCCAGCCGCAGTACCCGGGACACCCGGCAATGGCCAGTCCGCAAAACACTCCGCCGCAGCCCCAGGCGCCGCAGCAGCAGCGCGTCCTGCAAGGCCAGTTTACGGACGCCAACACTCCTCCGATGCCCCTACCGCAGCAGCCGCCGTCGGGAGGCTACCCACTCGGCATCCACAACCAGACGCCGCCCGCCGGGCAGAACAACGGCCAGTTTGCGAGCCAGACGGGCGCGTACCAGCAACCGAACGCGCAGGGCCAGGGTCAGCAGTTCCTCACGCACTCCATCACGCCGTCCCTCTCAGGCGGCACATTCATGAGCCCCTCGATGATGGCAGAGAACGCTTTCAACGGGACGCCGCCACCGCAGCACGGCTCACAGCACAGCTCGCAGCACAGCTCGCAGCACAGCTCGCAGCACAGCTCGCCGCCCCTGGCAGTCTCGCCATATGGACCACCTCAACAGCAACACCAACAGCAGCCTGTAGTCCATGGCCACACTCCGCCTCCGTCGTCTGCAGTCAGCAACATGGCGTCTCCTGGTCCTTTCCAACCCGGCAGCAGCGGACGGCCGTCACCAGCTCGCTCGCCTGAGCCTGTTCAGACGGCAAACTCGACTCCGCCGCCTCTGATCCAGCACCCCGGATCTCCTCACGGCTACCCTCTGCCGAACTCGGCTACAACCTTTTCGCCCGTCAACCCCGCCGCGAGCCAGATGCCGAATCCGCCACTGCCGCAGGCGACGGGAGCAGCCGAGACCGCCCCAGGTGGTGGTGGAGCCCCTCACCAGCTCCTGCAAAGCGCGCAGCCGCCGCAGCGGCAGCTCAGCATGGTCAGCCACGTCTCGTCGGTCGACCAGGCCGGGCCTGTAAACATGGTCTCGCGGATGGTCAGCGGTGCAGGAAACGACGGCTACAGCGGCATGGTCGTCTCGTCCAACGAGACTTCGCCCGTGCCAGAGCAGCAGCAGCAGCAGCAGCACGCATTGGGGTCCATCAACACCAACCAAGCCAACCAGGCGCGTGGCGGCGCCGAGGAGGAGAACCTCTACGACGCCTCGCCTCGCCTGCCTACCACACAGGCGTCGACGCCACCGGCGATTCAGGCTCCTGTAATGCAGCAGCAGCAGCAGCAGCAGCAGCAGCCTCCGTCGGAGGAGCCGGAACAAAAGACCCTCGGAGCGGCAGCGGTCGTCATCCCACCGTCGCCGGACACGCCGCCTTCGCCGATAGACGAGGAGCACCGTGCGGCCCTCGCGCGGGCAGCCGGCGGCGAGTCGACGGACCAACAACAACAGCAACAGTTCCTGAGCGTCGAAGGAGGCGGCAGCAGCGGCGAGCAGCTGAGCCGCAAGCCGACGATCCGGGCCACGTCGGCGGAGCAGTTCGAGGAGGCCAAGCGCAAGATGCTGCTGCGCGACCTCGAGGAGAAGATCCCCGTCGTGATCCAGGAGGACGACCCGTCGGCGTCGGCGGCGGCGCACAGGGACGAGGAGGGCGGCGTGCCCAAGATGAGCGCCACCAGCTACCCGGGGCAGGAGTGGAATCCGTATGGCGATTTTGAGAACTGGGAGGATTAGGGTGCTGTTTTCATTTGTCTCTCTGCTTATTCCTGTGTCTACCTACCTACCTACCTACCTACCTACCTACCTACCTACCTACCTACCTACCTATTCTTCGGCTACTCGTTCCCTTTCTATCTCCTTGCCTGTTACAGTTTCTTTGCATGTATTCGCTCACGGCCGCATATATTTTGCATATACGGATGTCTGTCGTGTGCGAGCCGGTTTTTTGCTTGGATCTCATTTGTCTAATATACTTGGCAGTTCTAGCTCGCTTGGTGTCTTGTCGCTGTGTATGGAGGCATAATGGATAATACCGGTAATGCTTGGATACCTACTCGGATACACCATCTCGACCACAATGTGAAGCTCGAACAAACGTTGCTGATGCCCATGCACATCTCCTGTTCTCATTGTACCTACCACTCATGATGCACAAAAACCCAAAGGAAAAAAAAGTGCGCAGCATAGCAACTAGTAGTTAAAGCGGTACGCCCTTGTTTTTCCTACCAAAGTCAAACCCCACGAACTTAATCAGCTTTAAATCGAGCCCAAGTTGTCAGGGAAAACAATGCCCGTGCCTCTGTCTACCTCCAAAAAAGTTATCCCTAAGAAAGTCAAGGCTCGCGACACCGGCAGTGGTGGTGGTGTCAGTGGTATGTCTACTACTATTGCTTATTGCCGCGTTGCGTACTTTTTTTTTTTTTTTTGGCAACATCCATGTCCCGCCAACGAAAAGAAGAGCCCGAGTCTAGCCTCTTTAGGAATGGTGAAGGGCTTGCCATTGGCTCAATTGACAGCAAGCTCGTGGGTCAGTGTGGATCCCCCGCTGGAGGTGGGGATATTTAGCCGATTCCCAAAGCGGTTAGAGTCGCAGTAGTCGTTCGGGGCCGATTGGCACTCCCCGTTGCTGCAAATGCAGCCGAACCCCGCGGCCACAGGCTGTCCGGCTGGCAGGCAAACGAGCGAGGACGGGATCGGCGGCGAATGCAAGTGTAAGAAATAGGGTAAGCAAAACGAAACAAGCAGGGGTTGGTGGCACGGTGGGTGACGGGTGAGGTGCAAAAGGAGGGTGGCACGGGGTGGGGGCCATTCGTCTGTTGCCCCACCCCACCACACGAAGTTACAGTAGTTCAGTCCCGTCCAACCGAATCGGGGATGGCAGAACAGGGCTCCACTCGGCGGCGTGTGGGTGTGGGATGATTGAGACGAGAAGGGAAAAAGAGTTCAATGGGCGAGTGAGAAGGACGGCAGTGTCCAAAAGGCAATCGCGAGGGGACTTGGCGGTTCGCCAGCGAGTTCGGCGTCTCGGGCGATTGGGAAAAGGCAACGGGAGAACCATTTTAAACAAGGGGCTGAAAATGAAAAGAGAGAAGAAAGGGAAACAGAAACAAAAGAGGGAGAAAAGATTCCGTTGGACCTTTCACCAGAACGGTTCTCGTGTCCTGGGAGTCAGGCCTTCACGACATGTGACATTGGATGCCGACGACGATTGAGCGGACAGGGCTGGGGAGCACCAATCGACACATCTCTCGTTGCCGCCTGGGCCTTTTGCTCCATGGCAATGCCCCATCGTTGCATGTTTATTGGTACGGAGAGAATTGAAAGCACAACACGTAGTACCACGGAAAGGTACAGGCCACCTCATCCCATCTCATCCCATCCCAGGACTTCCATCCAGTCACCCCGACCAAAAAATAGATGGCTGTCAATGGCTGTCCTCGGAGCCGAAACTAGGGGTTTATAGGTTGAATTAAATGGCGGATCCAAACTGTCTGCTTTCATCTGCTTGGAGAAAGCAGCCCGGCCGGAGAGCAAGCAGTAGACAGAAACGGCGAACAGTCAGACGGAAAGAAACCAATCCCAGGCCCCGTGCAGAGTGCGTGCTGCATAATGAATGGACTGCAGCGTCAACCACCAGGAAGTATTGGACGATGCGACCTCGGTCTGTGGGTTGATAGGCGAGCGCCACTGGTGGGATGGACGCCGCTTCACGCACACACACATGCACTTTAGACGAACAACTGACGCTAATCTTCTCATTTGTTTGCTAGTTCGTCTGCCTCCTCCATGATACGACGGGGGAACTGGTCCGACTGGGCCAAGTGGCAAAGTAGAAAAACCAAAACGATGGCTGCCGGTACACGCCGGCCTACATTGAGCTGCATGCTGCCGTATTGAGCAAGTGGGAGGGTTGCTGCTGCAGTGGCACAGCAAGCACGGAGCGACGCAGGGGTTCCCACGGCGGATGGGGGCTTCTCACCCGTCTCATAGACAGCGACGCCGACACGAGCAGAGGGCCAGTCTCGTCCACACCACCACCAGGTGAGGGGGCCATCTAGGCAATATGGAATCTCCAACAAAGAGGCGTAGGTTATCTAGATGCCTAAGCCGAATCGCAGGCAAGGAGCCTGATCTCTCCCAGGGGTCACAACCATCGATGCGGAGAACGCCCGGCTTAGCAGAGGTATTTAATGGCAATGGGATGGGAGGTAGCTTGGGGTACTGGGTTCCCCCTCAGACTAGCCGAGTTTGGATGCACGCTGTGGGTGAGTGATGGCCCAGTGGTGGGTGATGGTGGCTGCAGGATGTTGAAAAATAAAAAACCCGACCCCCATGCCCAATGGTTGACGTGACGAGTGTCCATCCTTGTTCAGTTTGGCACCAGCTCGCTTTCAGACAAGCCTGGTTGAAATTCATTTGGTTCTGGTCTCATGGGTACCAAAAGGATGGGGCACCTGATTGGTCGCCTTATCGTGTCAGTGGCGGACTACATGCAGCTCGCTTCGCCGTGGTTCGCATTTCCTGCCAAGTAAACACGCTTTTCTGGTGATGCCCATATCAAATACATGTTGTTCCATCCTGTCAAGTTTGCCTATTGTCCCCAATGATACGTACGAATCCTCTCGAGTGAGTGCCAAAGCCCGGGCAGCGAGCCGCCTCGGGCCCATGCCGTGCGGTGGGCTGCTGAGCGGGTTATCAAATTCCTCGAGTGTTGGAAGAATGAAAAAAAATAAAATAAAATAAAATAAATAAATAAAAAAATAAAAAAATTGCGTGCCAAAAAAGAGAGGGACAAAAGGTGACCACCCAGGTACCGTCCCCACCTCGGCACCCGACACCACGACCTTCTACATCGTGATCAGCCCCGGCTCGCAAAGAGCACCACCGCCCTCCAAACCACTGGAATCGTTCTGGTAAGCCGGCGGGAGATACTTCCCAACAACGCTACCCGTACTCTCCTTTCCCTTCCGGGCCGCGGGACGCGGGATCTGTCACCCTGCCTTCACCTTCAAAAACGCCGCCCTGTCAGCACCGCCCACACGCGATCAAGCCCATGTGCTTTTTTTGTTTCTACACTTTCTACCTCTTCTCACACAAGCCCCAGACCCCCTGTTCCCGCAAGCAAACAAACCACATGCGATTCCATGCCTTGCTTCCGTCTCTAACACTTGTTCCGGTTGGTTGGGGTCTGAGGCAGGCAGCAAAACCCGATGAGTCGCCCACCACTTGCCGAGTACGACGGGCCTTGGCGCTACAACATGTGTGCCCGGCCAGAAGAAGACCAGGACGAGCAGCAGCAGCAGCAGCAGCAGAGACACGAGGGCGCTGCGGCTGCCGACGCCGCCGGCTCGCCGCCTCTGGCCAAGCAGAGGCCCGCGTCGGGAGCGGGCCCTGTGCGGCCTCAGATTTCGCTCACGCCCCGGCCCCGGCCCCAGCCGCAGTCCCAGCCGCCCCAGACTCCCCTCGCTCTGCGTCCGCCGGCTCCGGCGCCCAAGCTCTGGGAGACGCCGCTTGATGCTCGTAAGTCAACTGCTCGTGGTATTTTTGCGCAGAGAGGCTTGAGAAGCAAGTGTCTGACCGATGCCGTGTATCTCACCCCTCTAGGCTTCAGACTGGTCGACAAGCCCAAGCGCTTCTTCACCGTCGGACGCATCTTCAAGACCGTCTGGTTCGAGCCGGGCGGCACCGAGCTGGCCAGCACGGCAGCGATGAGCCTCGCGCCGCAGCGGCGGCCCGATGTCGACTACGCCCAGGCCTGTCCGGCGTTCCACTCGGAAAAACCCGTGGCCAAGTTCCGCTGGTTCGTGGTCGTGCGCCGGCGCGTACACCACTCGTTATGTTTCGCCGTCACCACCTCTACCGGCCGTAACAACGGCAGCAGCAGCGTGCCTGGCGCGCCGAGACAGACCGGACGGGGCAGGCAGAGGGACTTTGTGGTCCTGTACCCGGCGCCGCCGCTGCCTGGTCCGGACGGCGAGGCGCCGCCGGGGCCGCCGCCCAGCCCGCCCGAGCCGATGGAGGGCGAGGGCATCGAGAGGGAGCCGCTCGCGGTCATCATCGAGGATGGAGGCCAGGCCATCTCGCGGCTGGCGAGGATGGACTGCGGCCGTATCTACACCGTGGAGGACAACGTCAAGGTCATGAAGATTGGACGCATCCACACGGACGGGCTCAAGAAGCTCGACGAATACTTCAGGGAGTCTCTCAACTGAGCACGTTGCGTTTTTACCTTGTTGGGCTCTACGTCTAGCAGCCCAGGCTTCAGAAAAAGTACAGTGAAGGTCCAAAAAATCAGGTGTTTTGGGGCTGGAGGATTTCTGATTTGTGGCGCAGGACTTGACGTTTGGTTTCTAATTTCCTTCTGATTCTCTACTCTAATTTCAGATGGCGAGCCCAACCTGGCCAAAAGAAAAAAAGGTTTGCATTTGGGTGCTAAAGACAATTAAAGGTTGTTTGACAGGAACAGATGCCCCAGCTGACCCGACGTCGAGTGTGGCTGCCCAATCCAACACGGGAAGTTGCTGATTCCGGGGGTGCGTGAGTCGCGGGTGGGGCGTCGAACGACTTGGCTCAGTGGTTGCTATAGCGCACTGGACCTTGGAACCTCGGAATAGTGATCAATGATGCAAACTCTGACTGCAGCACACAACGGCTGACTGGACTTTCGGGCAGCACGGGAATCAAAGTCGGCATCATCAGGCCACGACGGGAAAGCCGTGGAACGTCGAGTCCGCGACGGCCGTGCTTCGTTCTCTTTCGTTTTTCTTTTGGCTTCGTCATGCAATCCATGACAGTCGAAATCCCCGACCCGCCCGAATCAGCCCATCGTGCCATTCGCAAGCTCACCCAGCCAGGGCGGAGACCTGGTCGCCAGCTTCTGCGGACGCGGCCAGAGCCTAAACGGCTAGGGTGGGCTCCAGTTGACTCTAGCGACTCTCCACCCAGGAGGGACTCCCCGGAAATCCAGAGCGGTTGCCGGAGAAGGAACGCCCCACCATGCGCCGACGCCGTGACGAAAAAAGACATCGAAATCCACCCTGTTTGCCATGTTTCTGCGATGTCCCCAGTGAGCCCATGATGCCCGAGAGAGGGGGCCCTGCTTCATGGGCCCATTTCCAAGCGCCTCATCTGCCGCGCGACGGGCTTGGCGGCCTTTTTGTCTACACCAGGTCTGTTCTGCTGCGCCCGCCGCCCGCCTCTGGCACCGCCTTCAGATCGGCCCACGCCTCGGGTGGTGTTATACGTAAAACAAACGAATTAGTACTAATTTAAAAAAAAAAAAAAAAAGGGTGCTAGCCGCTGACGGGTTACAAAGCCCAAAGTGCTTCCGTGTGACCTCCATGTTGGGAGCCGCATACGAGCAACACAAACAAAGAACGAAATACCACCACCCACGTCACTTGATAAGACCCGGGGGTGTACCAAGGACTGCTTTTCCGGGAGGACAAAGGACATACCACACCCCGCCTTGCCCAGCTGTAGATAAGACCTGAATTCTTTCCGAATCACGTCTTCCCTCTTTCTCCTTTCTCTCTTGGAAACACAACAAGCGGAGCGAGATCCTTTATCTCCCACACTCAAGACTCGCATGTGGACAAAATACACCCGACCACACACTCACACAGAACACCAAGACACACACAACCACACAAACACAAAACAACCATGCCCAGGCCGACTCTCCGCACAAAGCAGAGGTACCTATGCCCCGACGGCGGACAACCCGCCCGGGAACGCAACGCCGAGGCGGCACGCACCAACGGCCAGCTGCCGCCGCTGGACATGTCCGAGGGCACGGCCGCCATCCACCCCAACACGGGCATCCGCAAGGCGCACTCTGTCGGCTGCACCCAGTCCATGGAGCACAGCTCGGGCATGTGGTACGACGGGCGCGAGCTCGACTCGGGCACGCTCGAGAACGTCGACTACCAGCATGTCGAGAGCCCGTGCGGCCGGCCGGGCGCCCTGTTCATGTGCTACTACGACGGCCGGCTGTACGCCGACTCGGAGGCCTGCTACTCGGACGAGGATGAAGATGAAGACGAGGATCCGGACGAGGACGTCCTCCTCTATGGTGAAGACGAGGCCGACTACGACGACGATAACGGGACGGACGGGGCAGCGACCAACGAGTGCGACGACGAGCAGGAAGAAGAGGATGCAGACAGCGAGAGCCCCGACGACGAGGAGCTGCTCTACATGCGCTACTGCTCCGACGACGCAGCCAAGCGCCCGGCAGTCGTCGAGCACGAGCTCGAGTTCGACATGAGCAAGCTCTCGCTGGGCCGGTTCAAGCTCGAGCACAACATGATGAGCTCGCCCGTCGACCCCAACGATCTCCACGGCCGGCTGATGCTTGTCCAGGGACGGGAGGGCTAGGTTAACTCTTTTCATAGAGTGGTCCATCCATGCTCTTTTTTTTTTTTCCCCTCATTTTTTTTTTTATCAATGATGAAATGCCAAGACAACAAACTTGGGGAAACTAGTCTTGAAGCGGGCAAGCTGCCCAAGCATTTTTT
>PYSS01000071.1:51948-79285 GCA_003049465.1 Magnaporthiopsis rhizophila | reverse complement strand
GGGGGGGGGGGGGGGGGGGGGGGGGTGATGATCACCCAGGAATCGATTGGGTCCCTGGAGGTAGCCGCCGATGGGGACCTGACATGTATGCCGGTGTGTTCTTGACCTGGGGCGACCGATGAATCCAAAAAAGGTATCAGTGACAACGAGGGCTGCGAGATGAAAGGGCCGCCTTCCACACAAGCCAGTTCCTGTGACTGGAAATGCAGAAGTCATACACCTCCCTACCTACTCGGCATCACCGTATTCGATCCTCCTCATCTCTACTTCGATCTTATCGCTGCAGCCCCGGAGACCGCGGAAGGCGGCTTTGTCAAGGTCGTTATTTCAAGGGCGGCCGTGGGTCGCACGAGGCTAGGCAGGAGATACGTGATGCCGAGGCTAGGAATCTCCGGGACAGAAGCTACGGGCTGCCTGGCACCGAAGATCCAACACAGAGATCACCAGCTTATGAAGATCACACATGGAGGCTGTGCATTTTACAAGGCAAGGACCGGCACCGGGACTTGCCTCGTACGATAAACGCTTGCAGCCGACGCATGCGGCTATACCTAGGAGAGATTCGCAGGTATGGGCCTCGTTTCTGTTCCAGTTCCTTAGGCCAGAACTACTAACTAGGTATCCGGACAACAAGAGTATCTACCGTTCTCACCAAGGCGTTGACCGACGGCGGTAGCCACGAACAGTCCTCGAGCGGCTGTGGCCGACCCCTGGGGCAGAGATCAAGGTCCCTGAGAGCAGCCCACCGACGGCTTACGATGCGAGGATGGCGGCGACGAGACGGCGTTGCTTCCTCCGCGCGCGCCAGCGGTCACAGGATCCGCCGGGCCTTGAGCAGTCTCCGCGTCCCAGGCACGATTCTCGGCGATGAGACGGCGCCACCGAGGATCCCACCGAGAAGGCCCGGCAAACATCGCCTCGACTCCTCGATTCTTTCTTGCCCGACAGGCCAGACATCCTGGTCGTCCCAGCGCCGCCCTGAGTCAAGCAGACCCAGCAGATCTACACATACGTATCTTTTCTTTTATTCAACTTGGATTGGGGCGATGCTCTGTTGCCTGAAGCCGGCTTCAGAGATGTTGGACAGCCTCTGGGTGCATGGTGTGATGAAGGCCTTCTTCATCGAGACGTTGATGGAGAAGCAGGCGCATCTCTTCTGGCCAGAGAGCGCTGTCACTGTTTTTCTGCGGCGCATGCGAGGACGCCGGCGTGCGCATACACAAGGACCCCCAAGGGGCGGTCTGACCGATGTCTTTCTTTCTACTCTTCTTCTGGTATTCCATCTGTTCCAATGTCGGTCCAGCACTGCTCGTACGAAGTCTGTACTTCCGTCGACTCGAAGATTTCGAAAAGGGATGGTGTGGAACGGCCGTCGTGATCTTTGAAAAAGTGTCCTCTTTTCTGTATCGTGCATAAGCAAGTAAACGGATCTAGCTACCCGAGCGAGAGCAAAGGAACATGTGCATATACACAACATAGCCTTGGGCAGCAAATATTTCACAAAAGTCAAATCCGACCTACCCTGTACCTACCCTGCACCTACACTACACAAAGGCGATCGCCAAACCGCTGTTCCTCTGATCCGATCTGGCTCTGGCAGCCTCGAAAGCTCCTGGTATTCGCGGGATCCCCGTGACCTTGTGTGACAGTCCCTTTTCACCGGTGGCAGGTGCATACCGGGGCTAGTCTGACGAGCACACTTGATTCTTCAGGCCTTTTTTTCTTTACCCTGTACTCACTTTTTTTTCCCCCTGTATCCGTATGTCTGCAGGTTGCTTGGTGACGGCGCCTCTGCTAGTTGCAGGGATCTAGAGTTCTCCGTGACGATGTGCAAAGGGGTTATTATTATGATGTCGGCGGGGTGACAGAGTCTCCGTAGGGAGGTGAACAAAAGTCGTCTCGATCTGGGGAAAAAAAAAAGGTCCTCTGTACTTGTGCATGGAGAGGAAAAGGACCTTATTTGTACCTAAGGGAGAGCAAAGGAGCAGGCCTATATACATGGAGTCGATGTCGATTCCTCCGAGCTTACAGTGGTAGTAGTCCCGGAAGCTCCTGGGATCCGGAGGATATCCCGTGGCCTTCCGTGACAGGCCACTTTCACTGATCGTACACGCACATCAAGGCGCCTATCGCAACGGCTGAACCATTATTTGATTTTTCTGTACACAAAACCAGCGACGGCGACATTGGTTGAGGAAGGTAACGCATGATTGCATCGCAAAGAACTCGGAGCATAAACACGGTGAGGTGATTTTACAAACGTCATGTTTTTTTATTCAAGATGTGAAAAACCTATCAAATTCAAAAAAAGGGATGAATGAAAGACAACAATGACATGATACGGCTAATCGACGTGCTCTCAGACGCCCCTCGCCCTTAAACGCGAGCCGTTGCTATAAAAAGGGTCGGTCACAGATCATCAGGATACCGACCCTGTGTCGTCTTCATATACCCATGGCGGTAGAGACAGGATGGCGTCGTATCTAAAGCAAAAACGCCCCTATACGGCCAGCCGGTGACGGCAAAGACAGGAAGATAAACACATCCAGGCTCAACTCACTTGTTGCTCCTTGAGTTGACGCCGTTCCACCCTTGATGGTTGTGACGATAGAGACGGGCTGATACGATACGTATCGAAAAAAAAGAAGCGCCCAACTTACCTAGCTCCATCAAGCTCGCCGCCCCTGCTGGGGAACCCAAACGGCTTCTCCAACAAGATCCAGCGCAACGCTGTGCCAGTCGTCACGCCAGTCGCTGCTGCCCTCGGGGGCCGGCCATATGCGGCGGAAGTTGTGGATGGCGGACGCGAACGTGACGGCGGGCGGCCTGCCCTGCCTCTCGTCGTAGTCGCGGTCGCGCGCGAGGCGGGCGGCGAGGCCCAGCTCGCGCACGACGAGGTGGTCGGAGCCGGCGTCGTCGCGCAGGGCCGGGCGGACCAGCCACGAGCGGCTCAGGTTCTCGATGATGTCGAAGACGTCGTCGTAGCGCATCTGGCGGCCCAGGTCATCGCCGCCTACCGTGTGCAGCTTGAGCCAGTCGAGGCGGTGGCCCGGGTCGCGGCCATAGGCGAGCATGCTGGCGTGCACCACGTCCCAGATGGAGCGGGCGAGATCGGCGTCGACGGCCGAGTTGAAGAAGATGTTGCAGATGTCGCCGTTGCGCAGGTGCTCGAGCGGGTCGTCCTCGCTGTGCTCGTCGTCGTCGCTGTACATGGCCGGGTCCAGGATCCACACGTCGCTCCGGGCGTCGTGGCGGGACGAGCAGTTGAGCGTGATAAAGAGGCGCCGCAGGTGCGGGAAGCCGCCCAGGGCGCGGTAGAGCGCCACCTCGCGCGCGTCGGACCGCGTGCGCTTGATGGACAGCGACAGCTCCTCGAGGTTCGGGCACAGGCACTGCAGCTGCAGTATCAAGTCCTGGGTGACCAGCATGGGCGCCACACTATGCTCCATGTAGCCGTTGCGGATGGGATCCCAGGGCAACAGCTCGAGCTTGCGCAGCGTCCGTCCGTGGTGCCGCAAGGCCGTGCACAGCACCTCGGCCTGCACATGGCCCGACACCGAGAGCTCGACGAGAGGCTCCAGGCTGTTGAAGAAATCGATTACAGTTTCGACTAGGCCTGGCTTTCTCCTTCTTGCCTGTAACCTGGCGTCCTGGTGGGACAACGGATTTGTGAGGGCATGAATGGGACCGGCATCCGTCAGGTCCTCAAGGATGGCGTCCTCGTCAGTGTCGATCTCGCGCATAATGCGGACCCGGAGAGTGCGGAGATTGGGGAATAGCCGCTTTTTCGCCATCCACTCGAAGCCATCGACCATGACTCCCGACTGGGACCCGAAGCCGGCACCGAGGTCAAGGTGGCGCAGGCAGCTGAAGTCGGTGACGGCTGCCCACTTCTCCAGGGACGGGGCGCGGATCGGGTCCAGGCCCGACAGCGCCAACGAGGTCAGCGACCCCTTAGTGCCCGAATCGGGAACGAGGCCCGGTAGCCCTTTCCACGCCACCGGCGCCGGCCCGGGCTTCGGTGGATGCCCTACTCTACCCATGGCCGATTTCCGGTTGGGGACAGCCGAGAAGACGGCGTGGGCCGTCTTCAGGTTGGGGGCAAGGCCGGACACCATGTCCAGCATGGCATGCTCGTTGAAGTCGTCCATGCCGCTGTTTTCGCGAGAAGAGTACTCAAGATGGACCGTGTGCAGGCAGGGCGACGTGATCAGTTCCACCTCGTGCTGGTCGGGCGTCGCCGCCAGGTGGAGGCTACGCAGGCGGAAGGACAGCAGGTGGAGCTGGCAGTGCGGTTGGTGCTTGTGGATGATGGCCAGGAGGCTTGGCGGAAACTGGTTGCCACAGTTGTACACCAGCTTGGCCAGGTAGGGCAGGCCCTTGATCAGGCGGCCGAGCGGTGCCCAGCCTTGGTCCTCGTAATCCGGGACCGTCACAGGCGCCTCGAAGCGCTGGGCATTATACGGGCGCGGCTCAGGGCCGTCCAGGATCTCGGGGATGCCCCACCGCTGATACCAGCGCTGGATGTGCTCCAGGTGCGACGACACCCGGTAGAATGGCCCCCTGCTGGGGTATAGCAACGTCGGGGGGCGATCCTGGCTCCGGGCGACCAGGTACCCCTCGACGCTGATGCTGCGCACCGCATCGCGGCACTTTCCCCTGTCGATAATCTCGGTTAGGGCCGCGACTTGTTCCGCCAGCGTGGCCGCGTCGTCGACTTTGAGGCTGATATGCCCAAAGACAAACTTGCGTGTGGCCCTGTGGCAGGCCTTGCTTGTTGCTGCCAAGGCAAGGACGCCGGGGGGATCAGCCGCCGCCACATGTTCGATTATATCCTGCATCACCTCCAAGGGCAGGCGCTCGAGCCTGGGCTCCGGAGACATGATGGCCTAGCTTAGCGCCGGATATTGACGAATGGGTGGGTATACGGGTAGGCGGATATGGTAAGGCAGAAGGATAGGGCAGAAGCTTCTGTGGGAGGGGTCAGGGATGAAAGAGAGACCAAACCGGTGGTCAAGAGAAGAGCGGTGGAGAGCGGCAAGTGGACGGGGCAGTCAAGGTCTACCCATCGAGGTCTCATATATAGACACAGTCTGGACGGAATCAAAGCAGATACCGAAAACCGGGCTGTTCTCTCCGACCACGGGGTGCAAAGTCCAACAATACACGGAGATGCGCGCACATGGTGGCGGCGGCGGTAATGGTGTATGGACGTGGTTTAGACGGTATGGCAGGCCAAAAAGGTGGGTGTGGAGGTAACAAGGAGAAGATCCGGATATCTGGGTGGATGGAGCCAAGGGGCGGGGTTACACCCTCCTGGCAGGGGTGGGAAAAGCAGCCAAACAAACACAAACAGGAGGCAGGCAGGCTGAAAGGTGTGGCCGGCGAGCAGGCCGTGCTTCTCGCGGCCAACATCCATTGCACCGCGAACTGCAGACTGCAGCCAGGCTGACTGGATTGCTGCACACATTCTGCACTGCCACCCTCGCCAAGGTCGGTCGTTCAGTGCCGCTGCAAGGATGTGTGGGCGAATACGCCGCCCTCATTGGGGGAGCCCAGCCGCCGGCTGCGCGTGTGAAAAGAAAAAACGCATGCAGACCGCGCAGCTAGTGGAGTGGGCGGTCGAGGCTGGTGGTTGCTGTGACGAGATAAAAAAGCAAAGCAAAACGGTGAGAAAGAGGATGCAGGAAGGGAGGGAAAAAAAAGCCACCATGCCGGGGGCAGGCAAAAAAAGCCAAGGCCGACACCCAGCAGCAGCGTCCTTGGCAGTACCGGACTTCGGCGGTCGGAGCCAAACCCAACAGGCTCTCATGTCTCGTGATGGGCCCGGTTAAGTGGCAGACAGCGACTGTACAAGCACTGTAAGGCCACCACCACCACAACCCTGGCTCGTTGGCTGCAGGCTGCCAATGGCGTGGAGTGTGCTGGTTGGCCGACATCCTCCTCCCTTTGCGGCTGCCGAGACAAGCCAATCGCCCGAGCTGCCTTGGGCAAATGCCTCCGATGATCGAGACCGATCGATGATGAAAGAATGTTGGGAAAAGCCGGGAGGGGAACTGGGAGGCAAACACCCAAAGCCAGACCGCCAATTGTCCGACCCTGGGACGGGGCTGGTCCGCGTGTCCTGTTTGGCCTCGTGGCCTCCCTTTTTTTCCACCTCTTCTCTTTTTTCTTGTGTCTTCTCACGAAGCGGTCTGGTTGCATATGGCCTGCAGCGTGGGGGCTATCAGTATCCATGACTTTGTCTTGAAAGTTTCTCGTCCCGGTTGCTTGCCGCCCGCGCCGCCAGCCTCACTCAATAATTCCCTTTGGGGAAGGGTACTGTTCTTGTTGGATTCTCATCCCAGTCCTCGCTCTCTTCGCCTGACCCGGAGTCCAAGTCCCGGTAAATCGGCTATATTCCACTCCTGCGCGAGAGCCAGCTAGGGTTGCTGCAAGGCCAGCCCCCCTGCTTCTGCCACGTCGCCAGTCTCTCCTCCGCCAGTGGCATCAGTCGGCAGCAGATCAGCGCTGTTGCTGCATGGATCGTGTAAACTGGTTGAGCATCGGGGTTCGTCTGCCCGGGCGAGGATGGGCTTTGGACCTGGCGCATCCTCTCCCATGCGGAGAACTTTCCGCCTCCCCGCTAGCGCCAACCCATCCGTGTCGGAGTAGGCACCTGCATGGTCTCCAGTCGCCAAGCAGCTGAGCTTGTGGGAGGTGCCGCAAAGGGACCGTCGCACTCTTTCGGATCAAGCTCCCGCCTTGTGTCATCGGGAACTCTGGTGCGGGGAGGACAGGTAACCAGCGTGGACAAGAGTCACCAGCGACTGATGTTTGCTCTGTGTTTGATCACGTTAGGACACGACTGTTGTAATATTCCTGTCTTCTTGTACGCCAGGGCGCCGGGTTTGCAAACCTACTTTACGAGGCTCTGGCGCCGACGCGGACCGCAGAGCCAGCATTGTTGCACCCCAGGTTTATCTTTGCTCAGGAGTGATGTGACAATAGTTTGCTGCGTATCTGTCAGTCATCTGGCCTCCTGGGATGGGAACAGTAATTTGGAATCATACCGGACGGTACTTTCAGGTCGCCATAGTCTCCGATCTCGGGCCCGGGATGGCGTAGGAATACATAGGCTCCGGCTCCTCCTTGCTCGGTTCCGTTTCGGGCATTGTGTGCCTGACAGTGTTAGCGACTCTTGGCTATACCGTTATCGTGCAGCCGCAGGTCCAGAAATGCCCGTTTCCTTGATATGACGTAGGAGCCGGTATCTGAAAGCCAAGACGGCTAAGGAATGGTACTCACTCCGAGTGCCGGTGCCCTTGGAGCCTGCGGATAGTCCAGCAACACGGCCGGACACTCGAGCGGCGTGGCTGGTCCGACTGCATTCGCGAGCGGGACGAGTGACGGCCTCGCTTCCCTGCCGTTTTCGCCCGACAGCTGACGCGAGCGCCGTAGAGCTCTATCTTGTGGTTTTTTTCATCCAGTCGTTCTAAACCACCCGGTCTCCCAAGTTTGCTAGAGTCGGCTGTACTGGCCCGCTGTATGAGCCATGGTGCTACCTGCACTCTTGCCGCTTCGGAAGCCCAGGTTGCTGACCGCGTGCGGGGCTAGACGGTTTGGAGGCACGATCCAGACGAGAATCCCTGGCCGTCCTCTTTCTCGCTTGCCTCGAGACCAATCCACTCTGCTTGTCTCTTCTCCATGTTCTCTTCAGTATATCGAATGCTGCCGTCGGCGAGTGATGGAAGTCACTGCCAAGCCGTGTGCCCAACCAGTTGTGTCTTTTGCGTGCGAGCCGCGGGAAGGAGCTGGCCAGGTGCGGTGTCAAAGCTGAGCCTAACAGCATCCAATCTTGCTACCACCGCAGTTAGCAGGTGACCCAGTCGCCAAAGAGGCTGCGATGAGACCGGGTTGGACCTAAGGCGTTGAGCTTTCGGGAGACAAGCCGAAGACAGACTCACTCTGGCAACATGAGCACCTTCCGTGGATGCTGTGAAGAGAGGTGGGGTTTCGGGCTTCACCGGACGGCTAGCCACAGCCTACACCAACCGTCTGCGGCATGGCTGTCGCACCAATCAACCCCGCGCGCCGCGTGTCTTTATGTGCTTCGTACGACGCTCACTATTCAACGACGCGCTTGCCGACCCTCGCCAGAAGCGCCGCTAGCTTGGTGGCCAGTGTACCCCGGGCTGGCCTGGAGATCGCCGGGGTCGTGCTGAGCGCGTTCCCTCACTAACTTCGACTCTAGAGTAATATCGATCGTCAGCGGAGGTTTTGCATATGCCGGAAGATCAGCCGAGCACAGGTGAGTTGCCTTCGGGCGCTGAATAAGGCCAAACGGGACGATTTGTTCAGGCAGCTTACAAAGGCAACTATGATGTTGGACTCGAGCGACAGGACCGCTGCCTCGGGACACGCTCGTCGTGGGGTCTCAGACCAGCTCTACGGCTTCAAGGGGCATGTGGAAGCTCTACTGCGAGGTTTGATGCCATACTCCAGCGGCCGTGGCTCTGCGAGTTGGAGAAGTTCAGCTTGCGGGCTTGCTTGTTTGACTCGGCCTCGGGCACTCGCCCTTCATGGTCGTGTTAGGAGACAAGCTAGGGGTTTGGAGCTCGACTCCCGTTGTATATGCCACGCAACTTACCGGGCGACTGGGGGAGGCATCTACGCCCAGAGTGAGGAACTCGGCTTGAAACGACGAGCCCTGGAAGGCGTTTCGAAGGCCGACGATGATCACGTCCTCGAGCGAAAAGAGCGAAGAG
The DNA here is from genome assembly GCA_003049465.1 of Magnaporthiopsis rhizophila. Taxonomy (NCBI): domain Eukaryota; kingdom Fungi; phylum Ascomycota; class Sordariomycetes; order Magnaporthales; family Magnaporthaceae; genus Magnaporthiopsis; species Magnaporthiopsis rhizophila. The sequence goes on along the minus strand of PYSS01000071.1, from coordinate 70,538 downwards.
AGACCAAAACCAGCCAGCTTTGGTAGTGCCTCGCCAGGATCGACCGACGCTGCTTCCGTTGAGGATCCGGAAGGGGTTTTCTAAAGACGATCATCAAGCTGTTATCCAACAAGAGCCAGAGAGTGGCAACAGGGAGGAACATCAGGCCATCAGCCCTTACCAGAGGATGGCAGTCGACAGCGAACCGACGCTTGTCGTCCTGTTGCTCAGGCCAGCGCAGCCCCTTGTCGGACGGCCAAGCTGGTGGCATCCGGAAACGAGCACAGAAAGGAGTATCTCTCGCACTCTTTCTCGTTCGAACATGGGGACTAATATGGATAATAACTCGGAGAACAAGTCCCGGGAGCGGCGGGACGGACAACAGCAGGCGCGACGTGGTTGTTTGAGAAGATTGTGGTGTCTCCCGAATGCTGCAATGACCAGTCCAAGATTGCTGTGGATATGCAAAAGGGACCCAACGTCTAGTCGACTTGTCTAGGAGATCAACAGTTTGGAAGGAACGGCCCTGGATACGCCCGTGGAAAGAACGGGGGCCTGGAATCGTGGCGTGGAGGATGGGTCTTGGCACGTGATGGTCGAGAATAGATTCCAACCATGATTGATTCTCTCACCACTGTGGGAAAACGGCCATATCTTCTAGGTGTAATTTATCATAGTAGTTCGAACGAACAGAACGTGGAGTTGCTTGCCAGGCATGGGCGCTGCGCTGCTCGGCCAAGGAGCCGGTTTCGATAGAGCGTGGTTGGGGCCCCCAGCGGACTTTGGTGGATCATGTTGGTGCTCTGCCTCTTGGTTTGTTTCCCATCTGCAGCACCATTCTCGATATCAAAAAGTTCCTCCACGTCCATCGTTCAGAAAAATTCACCACCAAAAACTCCCTCACTTCCCTTCACACTCACAGCCACATCACCAACAACAAAAAAAAAAAAATGTCGCCGCACTTTGAATCACCACCTCCAGACCCCTCAGCACCACCAGCACCAGCACCCCTCAACCTCACGCGCCCGACCCCGCGCCCTCCGCGGTCCGCCTCGCAGTCGGCGCGCGTGCGCATACTCAACCGGCGGCGAGAGTACCTCGCCCGCCACCCGTCGTACATGGCCTCTGCCGCCGACAACGAGCTGGCCGACCCGGTGCTGGTATGTATATTTTCTTTCTTTCCATTTTCCTTTTTTTTTCTATCCCACAAATTTCTAACCCTTAAAAAAAAAGTACGACTCGCTCGTCCGCCGCTTCCAAACCCCCACCGAGCGCGAAGCCGAAGGCCGCCGCCGCGGCTACGGGCACGTGCTCGAGTCGTCGCTGCTCCGGAGCGAGGCCGCCACCAACAGCACAAACGCTGCAGCGACGGGGATCGCGCGCCTGCGCGTAGCCGCTTCGTACGTCGGCGAGGAGGCCGCCTTGGACCCGGACCCTGACAACACCACCAACACTACCACCAACACCAACACCAATACCACCAGCAACAACCAAGAAGAAACCATCTTCAGCGTCGACGCAGCCCTCGACGCCCCGCCCGCAGACCGCGCCGAGGCCAGGTCGCGGTGGCTCGCCTTCTTGCGCGACCGCTTCGTCGCCGGCCGCGACGACGACTTTGACTACGCCGCCGTCGACGGCGACGACGACTACGACGTCCTCGAGCGCCGGGACGCCGAGGACGCCTGGTTTGATGGCGAGGAGCCGAGCTGGGACGATGATGATGACGATGACGATAATGATGATGACGACAACGACGGTGCCGAGGATGCCACCCGCAAGAGGAGAGGCGAGACGGGTATTCAGGACTACTGATCCGTTTGCCCTGCTATTTCTCTCAAGCCTCAACGCCTTTGAATTAGGCCGGTACGTGTACTTTCATCTAGCCATTGACGGCGCCCAAGGGAGTTGCCCCTTGATTATTTCTTGCACTCGGCACAAGCATCATCCCTTTCAAGAACCTGCTCCAGCACATCGCCCACTCTCAAGAACCTATCTCATGTGTGAATTAGCTCGCCAAAGTTCGCCACTGACATGCCACGCCAAGCAACGCGAAAGCCATAAGGGTATATGGAAGCTCCTGCAGGCAAACAACACAGTCGACGGCATTGAACGCCGTCACGCCGAGGGTTTTGCGAAGCGACCACCAAATTCCCGTCCCAACCCCATCGAAACGCCCAAAAAATCGCATCGCCTCCCCTTCCACTCCAACCTCTTCCCTCGCCACATAACCCCTTTTCCCATCCTGCCATTCTGGCCTCTTTTCCCACCACGCTTTAGACCAGACACGCCATTTTAAAGTGGGAAAGAAGATGTCGCCATCCAAGTGACGGCCGACACGCCATCAGAGCGGGAAAGAAGATGTCACCATCTAAGTGACGTCAGACATGGGGGTTGGCACATCGACAATGTCAGCCTCTTTGCCCTTCTCCTGTCCACCGTTGGCGTCGTCGACATTGACGCCGGTGTTGCTCCCATTCATTGTCGCTGCCTCGGAGGTAGGTCCCAGCTGATCCTTGGGCACGGGCGTGGACACTGTCGTTGCGGGAGCTGACGCTGATGCCGCCGCCGCCGACGCAGCCGCTGCCAAGTCGATGGCTGGGTTCATGCCATCCCTCTCCATCATGGCCGCGAGCCGGGCCGCTCGACCCTCCTTCTTGCGCGGCACCGGAGCTCGTCCGTTCTCCTGCACGTAAAATTGACGCAGCAGCGCAACGGCCTCGTCACGACCCCAGCCTCCCTCGGCCAGATATCCAGGCTCGACGTTGCCGCCATCTCCCTCGCGCCGCATCGCACCCCTCGGGGGCTCTGGGACGGGCTCCGGGTTCTTGACCCACATATTCATACGGTCCGTCATGGAGAGTCCCATCGCCTTCTTGGGGTATCCTTTGATGGTGTTGCTGTAAGGCAAGGTAGGCGGGATCGTGGGGGCGATTCCCATAGGTGATGACGATGGCGGTACCACTCCGACACCAGCCTGCTCCTTGGCCTTCTCTGCAGCCTGCTCTTTGGCCTTCTTACCAGCCCGCTTTCTGGCCCGCTTGCTAATAAACTCTTTGACCTGCTCGCCAACCTGCTCGCTTGCCTGCTTACCAATCTGATCACTGGCCTGCTCTGTAGGCTGCTCTTTGGCCTGCTCGCTAGCCTGCTCGCCAGCCTGCTCCTTGATCTGCTCTCCAGCCTGAGCATCGACATCTTCGACCAAGACGACGGGCTTGAGTGGGGCCCTGGCGCCGTCCCGGCTGACGCGCATGACCTTGCCGTCCAGGACGCGTCGCATGGGCTCAAAGTCGTCACGGGCCGAGGGCGAGTTCATGTGGATGCGGAAGACGCCGCCGGTGCCGCCAAACTTGTCGTTGACGGCGCCGAAGAAGACCTTCTTGATGCCGAGCTGGCGCAGCATTGAGGCGCACATGACGCAGGGCTCGACCGTCACGTACAGGGTGCAGTGCCGGATGATGGACTCGTACACGCGCGGGGCCGGGTGGAACTTCTGCCCGTAGGGGTAGATGTGGCCGCGTGTGGCGTCGACGGCGTCCCAGACGGCGTCGTCCTCGAGGTTCAGCCCGCCGTTGCAGCAGTTGTAGCCCTTGCTCTTTGTGGCATTGTTGGTGATCGACTGCAAGACAGGCGGCGGCGGCGGCTGGTCCGCTCCGGCCACATAGGCAAAGAGAGCCGAGAGGGCCATGTACTCGGCGTGGCGGGTTCCGTTACGGGTGATGTTGGTGGCGTTCATGCCCTTGGCGATGACCCGACCGTCGCAGACGAGCACGCAGCCGACGGGGGTCTCATTCGTCCTGAGGGCAAGACGAGCCTGGAGCAACACGTTAGCGTCACGGCAGACCAAGGCGTCGATGTGGGGTACGGTGGCGTCAACGTCGTCGACAAGCAAGCTTGGGGCTGAGCCGGATCCGAGCCAGGTCTGAGCCGGGACTCGGGGGCCAAGTCAAGAAGCGGGCGGTTGCACAGCACGTGCGATGCCCGACACGAGCGACGCGACAGCGTGGAGCAGCGTCGCGCTGGGGGACGAGCGAGGCAGGCCAAGGCCACGGCACGGCAGGGTACGACAGGGAACGGCAGGGAACGGCAAAGCAGCTAGGACTTACCATGTCCAGGGCCTGCTCGATGAAACCGCGGTGCATCTCGCGCTCGACTTTGACCGAAGGGTCCTCGCCCTCGACCTCTTTGGGCGTGACGCTGACATCGTGGACGGGCAAGAAGGGCAAGATGGCGGGCCTGCTCACAGGCGCATCGCGCAGGGTCAGGTCGGCGACGCGACCGGCAAGGCCGGGACTCACGTTCTCCTTGCGGTTGCCGCCGTTCTTAGCGCGGCGCTGCCTCATGGTTGCGGCTTGCTGCTGCTGTTCCTCTCGCAGCGACAGCGACGGCGGCGGCGTTGCTTCTTCGGGTGATGACGACGACGACGACGACGATGCGGTCTTGTTGTTGTTGGAGACGAGTCGGTAGATTGAGACGAGGATGGCGATCAAGGGCCCAAAGACGGCAGCGAAGAATTTGGAAAAGCCGGAAGGCGCGACATGGTCGGTGGTGCGGGGCTGCTGCTGCTGCTGCTCTTGCCGTTGTTGCTGTTGCTGATCTCGAGGTGGTGGTGGTTTCCCTTGTCGATGGGGCCCTTCTCGGGCAGGAGGCTGTTGTGGGGACAGCGGGCGGTGGTGGTGCGGTGAGGGCGAGGTGAGGAGAGGGTCAGGCTCAGACTGATGTGCCTGTATCTGTCCCGTCTTGGTGCTGGTGTTGGTATTGGTGTTGGTGGTGGTGGTGTTGGTGCTGGAATGCTCCGTCCGGCCCTCGCGGCTTCCACCACCCGGGCCATTCACCCCGGGAACCTGTTCCGAGACGGACATGGCGGACGGATCTGGATGACAATGCCCACCCGACCAACCCAGTTTGGCGTGCAGCAGCCGCCTGCAACCGCTCGAACCGGTTCGTCTGTCCGTCTGTTTGTCTGCCTGCTGCCTTTTTTTTTCCCAACCCAGACAAGGAACGGGCAGCCAGCAGGCAGTCGAACGAAAAACAAAACAATGAAAAAGACAATTGAATTGCCCTCTTCCTCGTTCTGTTCGTTCCCCCGTGACCGAAAGAACAATAAAAAGAAACAAGGAACGGATCGATCCTTTTCTCCCTGTCACCTGTCTCCCTTCTCCTGGTGCCACCGTCGTCACCTTTCACAACCAGCGTTGCCGCCCGTTTGACTGTTGACCGCTGTGGGCTGGCTTTCTTCCAATCGGAAGTCCTACCTGGTGTGCACCAACCAGCCCCTCCTCCTCCTCCTGCTCCTTCTCCTCCTCCTCCTTGAGAGTGTGACGATGTGCTCGTCCGGTAAAGGTCAAAATTACGGTAAATGGAAAGGCGAGCTTTTTTCCTTCTTCTTCTCCTTTTTTTTCTTTTTTTTTCTTTCTTTTTTTTTCTCCCTTTTCCCTCCCGTTTCCAACCTATTGCGTGCGTGTAGTGGCGTGCAGCAGCCAGCCCCTGGGGATCACAGCGACGAAATTTTATCCGGGAGTCTAGGTGGTCGACAATGTGGAAAAGCGACGCGGGACAGCTCGTCTAGGGGAGATGCTAAAGGGGAAAAAGAAAACGTGGCCTGGAGCCTTCTTGTCGCACGTCCTGGCGTTTTTATTTCATTTCGCCCTTTGTGTCCCTCGTTTTTGCACCACTGGCTCAGGGGAACACAAATTTTTGGTGGAGGTTGGCTGGTTTTTTATCTTGGTCTGCAGCACAGCACGATAGAGGTGTGAGCAAACGGACAGGGGTGACTCGTTAGATGCAAAGCCTGTCATCCCACCAGACGGGACCACCTCACACCTTGTTTTGGCAGCCCAGCCCCACCGGCGTCCGATGCTACGGTTAAGCGCATGGAGTCATTGAATGTATGATGCATCATCTGCCTTTTTTTTTTTTTTGGATCAGAGGTTGTGGAAGCAGTCAAAAGTTTCACAGCAGCAAAGGCAGCTGGATTGAGGCGGCGAATGGCCTTTCCATGTACTTTCGCGGAGCTGTATCTCATCCCAGTGTATCCGGAACAGCTCGCGGCTGCCCGACACTACTACATTGAGTACATAGCAGAACAAGGAAAATCCTCGGAGACGAGGAGGTGGTATCTGTCCCAAACAAGTACGAAAATCCCGACGGCGCCGACAAGACAAAGAAACATCCTTGACCAAAACAAATGTCCAGTGCCCGAGGTCCCACGACCACGAGCTTTTCTAGCAGCAGCAGATGGCGGTCCACCGGCGGAGACATCTTGAGACGCGGCGCGAGGCGGCCGATCGTAGGCCAAGAAGTTGGGCGAGCGGGCCGTTGCCTTTGGTTGTGGTGCTAGCTTCTGGCTTGTCGCAAGCTGATGAGCGTTGTGGCGTAGGGGAAGACGGTGAAGCCGACGATGGCAAGTTGGTGGAAGACGTCAAAGTCGAGGATGGCGCAGAGGGCGACGTCTCTTGCGAGAAAGCAGAGGACGATGACAGCGCCGACGCAGCCGAGAGCGCAAGGATCGACACGAGCGCGGACGCCGCTTCCTGCGTCTGCATGCGCAGTGCCAAGACGAAGCCGATCAGAGCCAGGAGGGCCCAAGACGACTGCCAAGAACCGAAGAGGTTCTTGGCAAAGACGCTGCCGGTAGGAAGGACAACTTGAGGACCAGGCACATGATCCAGAGGCGCAGCTGCGGACGGCTTCGAGGCCCATGTCTGCGGGAGGTGAGCAAGCGTGTCGGTCGACTTCGCTGTTGTTGTTGTTGTCGTTGTGGTTCTCGATTTGGAGGAACTGATGCATGTGTGATTAGCGACGGGGTCGACCGAGGCGGGCTGCGTAGTGAAAATCACTGCCGTGCTCCTAGCGTCCACCTGACCGGTGGGGTAGCAGGACTTGGCGATAATCAACGACGAGCGCGCGACGTCCGACGATGCTGGCGACGACATGGCCGAACTCCTCAGTTCCAACTGGATGCTGGAGGAGAAGTTCGATGTCGACCGCGCCGCCGAGACGCACGACGATGTTACCACGTCTGCGAGGTTGCTGATCACTCTCTGCGAGGTGTCGCGAGGCGCTGCGGCTGCGGCGATCCACGAGTCGAGAGACGCATGGAGAATGGCATCGGCCGGGACTGGGAGATTGCCGTGCAGCACGGAGCCAGCATTGATGTCTGAAGATCTTCCGTTGCCAGCACAGCTCCGGGCAGCTTGAGGCGCGCCCGAGGCTTGTGGCGGAGGCTGAGCTTGTTGTTGGCTGTCGCTGCTCACACTCCTAAACCATGATTGCTGGTCGAGCGAGGGCTGTGTTGAGAGTTAGTTTACTGAAATGGCGGCTGAGACCAGAAGATTTTCTTACCGTCGTCTTCTTGGCACGCGTCTCCTTTCGCTTTCGTCTCGACTCGTCGGTGCCGGCGAGCGCAGAGACCGGTTGCTGTTGTGATTGTACGGTACCGCCACCGCTACCGCCATTGCCACCACCATATAGGTCTTGGCCGCAAGAGGCATCTTCAGGAGTTGCGAAGTCGGCCACAGGTGTCCTGGGGAGAATCTCATGGTCGGACACGTCTCCGCCTAGGCTATTGTGAGCAGCGGCAAAGTGTGAATTGCCGGGATTGGCGACGCGGAGTCCGACCGTTCTGCCAGAGGATCCTGGATCATCCCGTGGTCGATCTGGATCGGACGCCCCGCAATCGAGAACAGCACAGCGCGCGACACCGAGGACGCGCTGAAGCGGTTGGCGGTTCTCTACTCTCTCCTGGTGCTCCATCCTCTCGTGACCCGTAGTGGTAGGCTTGTCGGACCAGCCGATGAAGGCGCTGCTGGGCGAGGGTCCGGCAGATTGCAGCTCTTGCGGCTCCTCGTCCAGGAAGCTCGACGCTGGCGAGTAGAGCGTAAAGTCGACGTAGTCGCCGGTGTGGCCGTCGTTGTAGAGGTACGGGAGCTGCGGCTGTTGCAGCAGAGGAGCTTGGAGGTCGAAGCCGCCAGCGGCAAACGAATGAGGGGACTCAAAGGAGGTGGTGAGCCCGGTGGTAGTAGTGGTAGTAGTGGTAGTAGTGGTCGGGCTGAATCCTTGTGACGGGGAGCCCGAGGATCCCGAGCTCGGGGTGAGGAAGCCAAGGTCGTCGACGGTGTAGTTGCAGTCGATAGGGAGCGAGAAGATGTCGTCCTCGGGCTGCATCCACTTGTCCCAATCGAACGAGTCAAGCGCCTCGATCTGGGCTTCGAACGGAGCGGCCTCGGCCGAGGCGACCTGAAAAGACGCCTGCTGGGCGACAGGCTCGGCCTGCGGCGTCACTGGAGGGGAGGCCGACTTGGCCTTCTTGGTCTTGGTGGTTTCGCCAGCGGCAGATGCCGGTGCCGGACCGACGGCTCGCCTCTTGTGCGAGGGGTCGCAGCGCACCTTCTTCTTCTTGCAGCTGTCGCAGGCCTTGAGCAGGCGGATGAGGTGGGCGTGCTCGCGCATGGCCTTGGTCTTGGAGCCCCTCGACGCCGAGTTAGTGACGTCGACGCCGTCCTTGGTCAGGATCTTCATGCCGGGGATGTGCGAGAAGTCATTGGTTGTGGCAGCCGCGGCCCGAGAGCCGGCCTTGCGAGACGAAGAGCCGACCGCCTTGGACTTGGTCACGCGGTTTTGGCTCGGTGCAGTGAAGACAGAGGATGGAGTTGCCGGTGTGGCAGGGGTGGTCGGAGTGGCCATGGCAAAGCTGCCGTCCCAGGTCATGTCGGGCACGACGGGTGACACGTTGAAGCCGGACCCGCAGCCCGAGTCGCCAAGCGAGGCCGGGGACTCGGCGGTGAAAGAGTTTGGCACCACCGGGAAGAACAGCCGCAAGTTGTTGGTCTGACCGGTCTGGGCAGCATGTCTGAAGAACTCCACACAGATGGCGGCGCGCTTCTGCTGAATGGTGTCGGAGCCGGGCACGTACGCATCAATCATTGCGTCGAGCTCCGGGGACTGTAGAGCAGGCTCGAACTGCAGGGTGGCGCCGAGCGTGCTCTGGAAGATTGTGAAGCCGTTGAGAGGCGTGTTCTGGGCTAAGTTGTGTGAAGACATGATGGCACTGCTGACAGGGGACTCTGCCCTGCAAACGAGGCCAGGTTTGGTATCGTGCTGGCTGCCAAACGGCACTGGCAGCAGACTCGAGACTACGCTTGGTGGGTAGTCGTTGCTGACAAGGGCCTTCACCCAACCGCTAACAACGGCAGCTGTTTGCAATGGGCAAGACTCAATTCCGAAAAAGATGGAGAGACAATTAGCAAAGATGGAAAGCGAGAGAAGACGGGGAAGGGTTCCTAAGGCCCTCGGTCGGGAGTCATGAGCAGATATTTGATGTCAGCAGCGGGCAGCCTCGAGCGAGCAGAGCAAGGCGCAGCAGCGATTGTCGAAAAGGGCCCGCCAAGGTTTGATTGAGAATCGTCGGCGAGCTCGAACGGGACTAGCGCGGTGCCACTTTCCAGCCAATGGCGACTGCAGGAGTTGGGGAGAGGGGCGGTGCTGGAGCCTGTGATTGGCTGGCTTTGGCCCCATCTGCAGGCTGCGTCGGGGCCGCTCCGGCGAGAGAAAGCGATGTTTGGCTCGGTCTTTGGTGGGGCTGTCAGAGGTGGACTCGGAAAGTCAGCAGAAGCTGCAGCAGACAAGAGTCACATCACGTGCCCGGCAATGAGTCAGGATGAATGGTTCCCCCACACTCTCGAGTGCTGCTCAAAAGTGGAAGCTGTCGGTTTATTTTTTTATTTTTTATTTGGATACAATATGGACCGAGGTATATAGGTGCAGGGTAGGTGCAGGGTAGGTGCAGGGTACTGTACATAGATGGATATGACTAGATCCAGTCCAATTACAAGGCTCCCCGCAAGGTTGATCTCCCAGCCAAGATCGGCCCAGCCGCTTAGCTCCACGGCTTGGCACATAGACTACAGGGATCCCCGGATCCTGGGACAGGGGCAGCAATTGGAGTCCTCTCCAGCCCTCGGCGCAGCAGCCCATTAACAAGAGCAGGCACTTGGTATGAAATACATGAACAAATGTAAGAGCCAAGGGAAACAACAGTAGACTTGCAAGCAAAAACTCACACAACAGTAACCAGGTTCGGTGCATCCTCATCCACCCCCACGCCCGCCGTGCTCAGGATCCAGGCCCCCAGAAGCCCGCCCGCGGCCAAGAGGACCCAGGTGCACAAGAGGTTGCACCAAAGCGGGCCGAGTCCGTCCACGTTGCCATGACGGGCCGCACCAGAGGCCCCGGAAGATGTGAGCGCAAAGACGCACACGAGCAAGGCGGCCAGCAAGAGAGCCAAAAGCCAGCGGCCGACAGCCAGGAGCAGCGCCGCCGCGGGTCTGCCGGCCGCCGAGAGCGGACAGGCCGAGGGGGTCAAGGGAGGCGGCACACACGATCGACTGCGGCTGCGCCGGCGGCTCGGGCTGCGGCTGGGCTGCTGCTGGCGCCAGTCGCACGTCTTGTCCACGGGCGAGTGGCACATGGGATCGAGCGTGGCCGGCACTAGGTGGCGGAGGGGGCATGCAACAGATCTTGTGGCCCGAGGCTCGCTTTCGAGATCGTCTCGGTCTTTTTCGGACACCACAGACCCGCCACCTCCATCCTTGTTGTCCCTTCGCTGGCGTCCACGGCCATCCGCTCCGAAATAGTATTGCCGTTGCGGGTGCAGCCAGTTGGAGTGGCCCCCCGAGCCGTACGACAGTTGGGAGGACGGCGAGAAGCCAGACCCGGCGCTGAAAGAGAAAGGACCCCCTCCGCTCGGCACCGCGGTGACACGTTCTGCCGCGAGACTCGTCGACCCGAGAGTGGATCCGTAATACCACTTCTCCCACCAAAGACGACCGCTGGCCAGCGTCAACGGGCAGTGCGGGCACTGCTGCAGACCCTCGTGTTCGCTGAGGAACTCGCAGCCCGAGCATTTGAACATGAAAGGCTTTTCCAAACGCTGGTACCTGCCATGCTCCAGCTCGTAGTGCCGCAGCAGTTCCCGCAGGGTCCCATGCTGGCGGCGGCACAAGTCCGGAACAGTCGAAGCGTTCGAAAAGGATGTCACAGAGGGTGGGCCGCCTCCATAATGACCCCCCTGACACTCCCACGGCCCCATGTTGTTGACCAGTCGGCCGATGGCGATGCAGGTGGGCTGCTGTGCGACGTCGCCGAATCCAACGAGTCGAGATGGGCTCTGGGCCGCCGGTAACGATCTGGTTGGCGACGGGAGGGGCGAGATGGGGTTGTTGAAGAGCTGCTGACCACCACCCACAGCCCCCGGCGAGATGGGAGACGCCAGCCCATGATGCTGTAGCATGGGCGAGGCGGGAGACAAAGCCGTGCCGGGCGACACGGCGCTGCTGCCGAGAAGCCCCTCCTCCCACAAAATGTTGTCGAGTTCATCCGTTACCATTTGCTGCGGGGGAGCGCTGGGCTGGTGGAACCCCTGGGCCCCGCCAACCCCAAGGAGGTCATGCGGCAAGTTGTCCAAGGGCGTGAAGCTGGTTTTTGATGGCGGGCCGTCTGGGGCCAGAAGGCCTGAGAGGTCGATGGAGGGGGCCCCCGGTGGGGATTTCATCTGCTTGTAGAAATCCTGGTGGCTGTGTGGCAAATGGACTCGGTTCCTGTATCCTTGGTCGAACAGCCTGAGGTCGTGGTGGTTGAGGTCGCACTGCATCCATATCACGAGTGCTCCTTTGTTAGTATATAGGCTTAATAGGGGGACGGGGCAACAACATCCTTCTCATGCCTGCGCACCGTAACTTTGCGGCCACGGCAGTCAACGCACGCGCCGATTTTGCGCAAGAAGGCCGCCTTCAGCTTGGCCGGTTCAGCAAGGGGCCCAGTACGCTTGGGCTGTTTCCTTTGCCGTCTGGTGTTGGGCGATGGGGAGTCGTGCACTCTCATGCCGTCCATGCCGTTGTTGAGCGAGGTGGAGCTGGCGGCGGAGGGACTGCGCGACATGGCTGTTGACCGAACCGAGGGTGCGGTCAAACGGTCGGCCATGGCGGCTTCGCGCATCATGTTGTACACATTCTGGCTGTCGGGCGTCGGCACCAGCTGCGGCGGCGGGACAAAGCTTTCGGGCGGAGGCAAGCTGCTGGTGATCAGCCTGGGCCGCTGGGTCCTCGCCGGAGTGGTCGGTTCGTTGCGCCGTGGCGGCGTGTATTTGCGAACACGCTTGCGGTTGCTGGACATGGTGGTGGTGGTTGCCGCTCGGTGGCGTGAGAGAATCCAGGTCGGCCTAGTCAAGTGCTCTGGGGCTTTTTGTACGGCGAGCCAACACCGAGGAGGCAGAGGAAGCACGTAGCTTAAGGGAACGGAAGGGCGAAAGGGACCACGATGTGTTCTAGAAGGGACCGGTGTGATTATAGTCGACAGGCGGACGACCGATGGTTACACAAACGAGCGGCCGAGACGGCCCTTTGAGCAGGTGTCTCTCGGGCCTAGCCTGACAAGGCAGAGTGGGTGGTGCTGATGCAGTATTAGATCTGCCAAGGTGGAGTCGCGGCCAGCTCTGCACAGCCTGCTGGTACCCAGAATGCTGCTACTGGGCCAGAGCAAAAAGGTTGTGAGAGGCTGGCGCAGGGACAGGTTGGCCGTTTTTTGTGGCCGACAGTGGAATCAGAGGGGAAAGTAAACCGCTTGGGAAAGAAGAAAAAAAGAAGGGTGGCCTAAGGAATTCTGGGTCCTTTTTGTGCTGGCCTTGCCTAGCACAGGAAAAAGAGCCTCATCTTAGATGCTGCTGCGCCCACTCAGAAATTCCCGCCCAGTCGGAGTTGGGCTGGGGGCACGGTAGCCGCATGGGGGTGGTGTACGTAGAAGCAAGGCAAACGAGGCACGGGTGGGACTAGGGGTGGCATGACAGATTTTGGCTGTGGCCGTGGCCGTAGGAGGGAAGGGCAAGACTGCCAGCTACGAGGCAACCGTAGAGATGTCACAGGAGCTCTGTCGACCCGACCGTGTCCTTTGTGTCGAGTACCTCTATCGGGCCGCCATCTCTGGTCTCGTGCGATGGAAACTTCCATGACAGGAAGGAAACGAAACGTGGTTGCCCCAGCGCGCCGGCGTGTGGGGCCTGATCCCACGAGGAGAGAGAGAGAGAGAGAGAGAGGGAGGGAGGGAGCCAACCTCAGCCTTGGGTTGTTTCGTCTTGTCGCGTGTGCGAGATCTTACTTTTTGTGGTGTTGTCGAGGGCAAATGGCGGGGAAAAGTTCTCGAGCTGGTCTCGAGCTGGTGCACTCGCCAAAAAGCGGGGGCAACGTGATGACGCAGGACGCCCAGGGGCTGTTAGGCTATTCGCTAGAGTGACAAAGGCTCACACTGGTCTGCTCTCACGACAGCCCAGCAATGCCAGATATCTGAGTGATGCTAGCCCCTGGATTCTATCCGACTTTAATCGTAGGCTACTGCATCTTTTCCTGGTAAAGTGGCTTGCGTTGCTGCATCTTGGGATCCCCGTCGATCCCCAGGGTCAAGTTCCGCATTAACAGTTAAAGACCTGATTGCCACCAGTTGACTAAGCCACAAAAAAAAAAAAAAAAAAAAAAAAAAAAAAAAAAGGCCCAGCCCCAAGCCTACCTTACTACTGCCGCACGTGCGGGTCCCTGGAGTTTACTGTCGGGGATTACAGTCCGATGTCTCGGGCAGCTGCTCCCTCAACCCTCGAGTTTACCTCTGTGCCCGCGTTGCCGCACCACCACCACCGCTATAACCCACTTCTGACGGCACCCCTGGTTCGCGGACTAATTGATATTGGCACGCCCACAAACGTGGGGAGAAGGGGCTGTGTTTGTAAGCCGAGCCGGCCACCGGCATTGCGGCACCTTGGAGGGATTGAAAGAAAGACGCGTGCCCGCGACGGCGGAGAACGGATTCAAGTTCTCGCCTCCGGCTCGGCCCCTACAGGCACAATCTAGATGGCATCAGCCCACTTGCCCACACACGTTCGTATCCATCCACGGGACCTGGGTGGCGCAAATGAGATGCATCGATTTGTAGGTTTAGGCAGCTGTTTTTATCTGAGGGTAGATCTGGTCCGTCTACGGTTGCGACAATCCAAGAGTAAGAACCAATGCTCCGAGGTAACCCAAGTCGATGCCTCGTGCTCGATGTTATGCCCTAGGTAGGCTTTTCTATTCCCACCCCCCTGTTTCCAAAATTCTCTATCCGTTTTGATTGCCCATGTTAGCATTTTCGTTATTTATATCGTACAGGATCAGGCCGGGGCTTACATTCGTCCATCTGTTCGTCTCTCATACGGCATGAACGTGGGTAATGTTGCCTGGTGCCGGAAAGGTCGGCGATTACGCTCGTGTGCCTCCCGCATGGGTACGGTACCCGAAGTCTTTAGGCGAGGGGCGGAGGCGGTAGACCAGAACGCTTGCTCCCTGGTTGACCGCCTCGGAGAAAGGGTCTTGGCCCGGCCAGGCATCAATGGCGGGTTTCGCTTGGTTCATGTATCTCTGGTGGCCTCCGCGCGTGCCACAGGAGCTCTGGTGGGCATGGTCCTACTACCACCATCCTCGGAGCCGTCCGGTCATGACATTATAAGCAGGCGGCGCTTCTTGCCAGACCTGATTCGCAGCTCCGTCCCGCCTGGTGGATCCACGGTTCTCTGCGGCGCGGGTGCAGGTGCAGGTGCAGCCTCCGTTGCTTTGTGGCGTTGCCGGAGAGGTGGCTTGAACGGAACAACGGTTCTCTGCGGTGCAGGTTCAGGTGCGGGTGCAGCCTCCGTTGCTTTGTGGTGTTGCTGGAGAGGTGGCTTGAACGGAACTACGGTTCTTTGCGGTGCAGGTGCAGGTGCAGGTGCCGGTACAGCCTCCGCTTCTTTTTGGCGCTGCTGGAGAGGCGACTCGAACGGAACTACGGTTCTTTGCGGTGCAGGTGCAGGCGCAGGTGCAGGTACATCCTCCGCTTCTTTCTGGCGCTGCTGGAGAGGCTGCGGTGCCGGTGCAGACTCTGCTTCGCTCTGGCGTTGCTGAAGGGGCGACTTGGACGGAACAACGGCCCCGCGGTGGTGCCCGGCGGCTGCCCCCAGCTGGATGTGGCTCCTCGGCGGAGTTGCGGACGATGCTGCCGATGCCTGGCGAACGACGGGAGGACGTGGAGCGAAGGCTGTGCGCGCGCGGACTTGGGGGCGGGCCGGGGCGGCGGCGGCGGCAAGTTTGTTCTTCGCGGTTGGCGTCTCGAGCTCGCGATCGCAGCGGCTAACGTAGTAGCAGACCTCGGCGATGGCTCTGCCCCCGTCGAGCTCTAGGGTCTGGCCGTCCTGAAGCTCGCAGCCCTCGGGCAGGTACGTACCGTCCACGAAGCCGCCGCGCTCGTCGTAGACCATGACGCGCCGGTTGAACTCGTGGAACTTGAGCCGGCCATCCTGCCAGCGCTTGTGCTTGCGCCTCAGGTCATGGGTGAAGACGCATACCCACTCGACCACGACGGCCGTGATCGTGTTGCTCGTGGGCTGCGCGGGCGTGTTGGGGGCAGAGGGCATTCTGAACGCGTAGAGTGAAGTTTGTGGACGAGGAGGCGGAGCAGGCGACAGGGCAAGACCGAAGTGGGCCTCGGGGCTAGAAGCGCCGCCTAATGGACCAGAGCTAGGTTTGAATCCACGTTTGTTCAACGTGTCCAGCGGCCGCCTTTCCTGTTGCTGAGGTATAGCCTTTCGGATTTTTTATATCATTTCGAGTTGTTTATATCATTAAGGGTTTCCTAAATAGAATCCGGTCTTTTGTATCCCAAAAGCTGAGGCATTGGTTTGGCGTTTTGTCTGCCACCCTGCTCACAAAGCTGCGTCCAGTTGCCACAGTGGAGTGTTAAAGGTCCCTAAATAGCAGTGCGCAACGTGGTTGTGGGTTGTGGGCTGCGACCACTTAGGCAATCTTCTAGCAGACCTCCGCCCAACCCACCCCTGACTTGCGCCAGTTTGATGGAGCTCGGCGTTCCATAAGGTTGAGGTGGACGTGGACAGACTTCTGCCAGAAACGTAAAAGGAAAAAAAGAAGAAGAAAGCAACGGCCTGGTTTATCCTGACCTCATCTTTTTTATGTGATTCTCCGCGATCGTAACTCCAGTTTTGGTTGTGCTAAACGCCGAACCCGGCTCGGCCAAGATCAATAGCAGTTGAGGCCAAGCCACCCACCCAGAAACCCACGGACTGCCTGTTGTGGTGACGCAACGCTGGTCGTTCGGCGGTAGGGAAACCCCAATCCTGCGTGCCACGGCCCGCCTACGCCCAGTCCCATTGCAAAGTTCGTCGTCGAGAAACAGGTCGTGTTGGTTGTTGGGCTTTTTGAGCAGCCCACTCAATGCGCACCTCACTGCTTACAGCGTCAACATCGTCCAAGCTACAAAGCCTTGCTGTGCCTCCCAGCGCCGTCGACGCGCTCCACCAGCTCAAGACCTTGCCGTGCCACCGCCCTTTCGTCGCCGTCGCCTGAAGACTTCCCCGTTGACCAGCCATACCCAATTGCGGCCCCGACGGCGCTACCGAGATGCAGTCCGTGACGAGGTCGTTCGGCAGGCTCCTGAACAAGGCGCCGGGAGACAATGCCAAGGTGTCGGTTATGCTGAGCGACTTTGAAGATGCCGACAAGGTTTTGCTCAAGGCAAGTACCTAGCGCCACAACAAAGAGCCTTTTTTTTTTTTTTTTTTTTTTTTTTTTTTCCTGCTGCTAACCGTCCCCCGCTCTTCGTTCTAGATAATCGACAGCGCAAAGTCGTGGCGAGACTCTTGGATAGCCCTCGCGTCGACGCAGTTGGGGGTCGCAACCGAATACGAAGGCCTCTACGACCCCATCGTCGGCGCCACCGACGGCCACGGCAAAGAGATGACGCCGACGCCGGCGGACCAGCTGCAGCGCACGCTGAGGCTGTGCGAGGTCTACCGCGAGCTCAAGGACGAGATCGTCGAGGAGGCGACCCAGATCGAGGCGCGCGTCATCCGTCCGGCCACCGACGCCCGCGACTGCATCCAGCCGATCCGCAAGACCATCAAGAAGCGCGAGAACAAGCGCCTCGACTACGAGAAGCAGCAGGACAAGGTCAACAAGCTTACACGCAAGACCAGCAGGACCCCCAAGGAGGACACGCAGCTGGCCAGGGCCCAGGAGGACATGGCGACTTTGGCGGAGGTATGGTATCTATCATCCTTTTGATTTTTGATGACGCGATAACCAACACCTCGTCGTTTCCTCGCCAGGAGTTCCACATTGCCGACAGCCACCTCCGCGAGACGCTCCCACACATCGTCAACGCGGCCTTCAGCATGATCCCGCCGCTGCTCGGCTGCCACATCCTGGTCCAGAACAAGCTGCTGGGGCTGTACTACACCTTCCTCAACGGATACTGCGAAGAGCAAGGGTTCCCCTCCCCGCCGCCGCCCATGGACCAGGTCATCGCCGACTGGACGGCCGGGTTCGGGCCCGTGCAGCACGAGATAGAGTCGATAGGGTGCGTGTCGCGCGGCAGGGCCATGTCCATGTCGACGACGACGACGACGGACCAGGCCGGCGGCACCATCCCGCAGGCCCGCAGGCTGGCCGCGCCGCCGCCGGCCAACGACGGCATCCTCCGCCGCACCTCGACCGGCCTCATCCCCAAGACGTCCAGCAGCAGCAGCCTCAACGGCGGTGGTGGCCGTCTTGTGCGCATCCCGTCGGCGCCCGCACCACCACCAGCCGAGCCGGCGCCTCGCCCGGCGTTCGCAGGCGGCGCGCACATGCGGCCTACCGACTTTACGCAGGCCACCAGCCTAGGCCAGGAGCCAGCCTCCGCGCCGGCCGTCGTGCGTCCCCGGATAGCCGGCGCCCCGTCGGACTACTTTGGCCACGGCGGTGGTGAGGGCTCAGGGACGACCACACCTGGCACGACAACGCCGCGCGGTGGCGTCGCCAAACCCATTGGCTCGCTCGTCGCGGGCAAGAAGAAGCCGCCGCCGCCGCCGCCGCCGAAGCGCATCCCGGCCGCCAGCAAGCCGCCCGAGGAGTTCGTCGTGGCGCTGTACGCGTTCCCGGGCCAGGGGAAAGGTGACCTGTCGTTCGACGTCGGCGACCGCATCAAGATCGTCAAGAAGACCAACACGGCCGACGACTGGTGGGAGGGCGAGATCGGGGGCGTCAGGGGCAGCTTCCCGGCCAACTACTGCCAGGCTGTTTGATTTTGATTTTCTCGGAGCGGAACCAGGCGAGGTCGGGGGGCGTCAGGGGCAACTATTGCCATGCTGTTTGATTGATTCTAGGTAGCAGAGCTACGTGGAAAGCCGTATGTGTGTGTGTGTATGTAGGAAGGGGAAGAAAGCTAGAGGGGAGGGAACTAAAAATAGACGAACTGGACGACGGACGGGGCTGGAACAGGATTTTTTTTTGGAGCCATTATAACTGTTTGTCAGAAAAGCGTCGCTTGGGGACCCCCGGGACGACTTGCAAGGTCATACGAATCCATCACAGTTCACATGGCAACAATGCAGAGAAAAGAGACAAATACTAGGAAATATCATGCATTCGTTGTGCTGTTACCCTAGCGTATCTGTGTTCCCCTTCATGGCCCTTTTCTTTTTGGTTATCCATCTTACCCGTTCGTAACAAAGGAGAGAAGCCAGTGAAGGAAAAAAAAAAAAAAAAAAAAAAAAAAAAAAAAAAAAA
>PYSS01000071.1:38367-51919 GCA_003049465.1 Magnaporthiopsis rhizophila | reverse complement strand
TTTTTTGTTGTTGTTGTTGTTGTTGTTGTTGTTGTTGTTGTTGTTGTTGTTGTTGTTGTTGTTGTTGTTGTTGTTGTTGTTGTTGTTGTCGTCTGCTCTTCGGATGAACAAGTCCAGCCACACGCAGCACGCGCAGTCTGGCCGGTCGAGGGCAAGGCGGTGGGATGGCTTGTTCTGGACGAGGAACAGACGGCTGTTTACGGCGGCAATAAGGTCGACGAGCAATGTCCAGTTCGGTAAAAAGCTGTCGTCCGCCGGCTTGGCTGACGCCGTTGCCGTTTTCCAAGTACGACGGGCCAAACAGCTTGCCTTTTGTCGTCGTCGCTGTCGCTGTTATCGTCGTGGCCGTCGTTTGCCGCATCCCGGGCCGTACGGCTGCCCGACTGGCGGGCGTTTACCTCGGGCGTTTCTGCATTACCGTAAAACAATATATCTGGATGGCGGTGGCGGGTGGGCACTCTTAATAACATCTCTGGTTGAGAGAGGCATGAACACTCATCCGGTATTTGCAGTTCTCGACATTTGGCGAGGAGCAAGAAAACATGTGCGCTCGACTGGGAAAATGCAAGGCAACAACAAGGTTGCGTATGTATTAACGAGTAACAATAAAACGAACGACTAAAGTCCTAGTTAAAAAAAAAGTCAAAAAGAGGGGGGGTATCTGATACACGAAAAGGTCTGAAACATAATCCATAAAGTCCGTAAAGCATATTTACCATACTGCTCGCTCCCCCAGGTAGGTTTAACATGATTGTCTAGGGCTGTTGATCCGCCGTTGTTATATATAGGAGTCGGACACGGCGAGAGGGAGAGGCAATGGACGACGCGCCACCCTCAGTGCTCGGCGCCTTTGAACGGGAACGAGGTCTCACGCTCGTGGCGTGGGAATCTGGGGTCAGTCGGCGGAGGCGTGCTGGTCGGAATGACAGGTAAATCCGAGGCAGCCGCTGGAGCCGTGGCGGCCAGGGCGACGACGACAGGCATCTTAGGCCTGCCCATGGCAAGCAGCCCGCCAGCCTTGTTGGCCGCCTCCTCAGTATGGGAGAGGTCGATCGGCGTGACGGGGCCGGGGCTGCCGAGCGGCGCCAGGCGAGGAGACTGGGGCTTGGTCAACATGCCGAGCTGGTCGGCCGCCGCCAGGACCGCAGCCAGCCCGCGGCCGTGTGGAATCGAGCCGGGCGAGGCCGACGAGATGGACGAGTCCGAGACCAAAAGCGACGGCACCGCCTGTTGTCCCGCGCCGCTCTTAGTCTTAGCTGCGGGGGGCTGGTTGAGCTGCATGTCCTGGAACGCAGGGATGGCGGTGAGCGACTGCAGAACCTCTTCGGGTCCTCGCTCCTTGATCTGCGATCCCAGCGCCCGCGAGGCTGCCCACGTGGTCTGCGTCACTATGTCGCGCTGGTACTGCAGCAGACGGCAGTTCCTGTCCACCTCTGCCGCCGCCTCCGCCTCCGAGTCCCACACGGGTGGTGACGGTGGGGCGACAGCCCTGTTCTTGCCCTTGGATCTCGGTGACTTCTTGACCTTGCGAGATCTCGAGCTTGAGGCCCGCTTGGCCCTAGCGGATGTCGACGCCGATGCCGATTCCGGCGTTGGCTCTGGGGCGGGTGCTGCCTCCAACGTCGATGTCGATGCAATGGGGCCCTCCTCCAAGGGGGGCGTCAGGTCGTCGTTGAGAGAGCTGTGGCTCTCCGGGGAGCGACCCTGCGACTCTGCCTGCTGCTCTCTAAGCAGCCTGGCCTCTCGCTCCTTTTGCTGCTTCTCTCTCTTGGCTCGCTTCCTGTTCTCCCAGTTGGTGGGATAGTACTTGCCCATGGGAAGCGCGCCATCCTCAGCACCGGTGGGGTTGTAGGACGCGATAGAGGTCGTGGCCGACTCGTCGATCGTGTAGGAGTACGCAGCATGCACCGCAGGTGGGTTTGTCGAGGAGCCGGCAGCACTTGGCAGCGCCGTGTCCTTAGCACTACCACGCCGACCAGGAGCAGGAGCAGGTGCCGCAGCCTCTGCCTTCTCTAGAGAAGCCTTTGTCACGGCGTCCTCTGTCTTGGAAGGCTCTCTCACTGGAGGACAGGTAAGATCGAGCTCGGATCCCGCGCCGTCGGTTTGCACCAGCCTGCCGTTCTCGCCATGGTTTACATCCTTCTGAGGGGTGAGACACTCCTCGTTGGCTCTGGCAATGGACCTGCGTCGAGCCTCAGTGGCATCCGCGTGGAAGGGGTGTGGCCGATAGATGCGCGTCTCGGGATCCTCGTGTTCCGGAAAGTAGCCCCTGTGATCCAGGTTAGACATTGCATGACCAAAAATTGTCTCTGTTCATAGCGAGGTCCAGGAGTGGAGAAGAAGAGACAACGAAATAATCAGCCATGCCCCTGAATACACACTTACCTAGGCAGATCTCCTCGAGCCGAAAGCGGCGCCGAGGGCGGGTCTCCCGACCGGAGCCTGCGTGAAATGGGAATTTCAATGGCGATCGGACGGCTCCGTGGCAGGCCGCCCTTTGTCGTGTCCGAGCTCGCCGAGGTCATGGCAGCTCCCAAAGCGGTGAGATCGGCTTTGAACAGGCAGCATGATAAGGGTCAGCCGAGAGTTCGGAAGCTTTTGCTAGATGAACCATGTCTCAAAAGGAGTGTGGTAAATAATATCGATGTCGCGTCTTGGCCGACTGCGCAGGTATTTTTTTTTGCTAACGGTGCGACAACGGCGAGGCAAGCGGGTCCAAAACAAGAAAAACAAAAAAATAAAAAAAAAATGGCCTGTCATGAATCCTGCTGTGAAAGAATAGCGCAGGGCCCGGATGAAAATTGCCGTGGCCTGTCCCAGCCACGGTGATGTGCTTGCAGCGGCTCCCACAGAGACATTTCCATCCATCCTGTCGTGCTCTGCTGGCTGCAGCGAGACCAAACCAACCACGGAATAGGTCAGGCACAAGGGCAGAAGAGCAGCACGACCCTTGCCGCTAGAGCCGCGCCAACCAGGAGGGGAACAGCGTATGTGGGTGTGCAGATTTAGGTTTGGCCCGCTGGAGAAACAGCTGGAGCCTGAGGGATGGCCCTTGCTTGTGTTTCGGCGACCGACGACGTGCGGGAGGGATTTACCCCACGATCGACGGCTGCAAGCACGCCACGCCTGAAACGAAACGGCCCAATGGCACAAAGGGAAGAGGGGCACCCAGCGATAGGGTAAAGGGGTAGGCTGATAAAGGTGCGGGAGGAAGCAATGAGAAGCAGAGTGAAAGCAAAAAGCTGCGACGTCTGAAGGCTATTGGCACCTAGCCAGAGGCCTGTTCACTCCCGCGTGGCGCTCAAACAGACATTGCTGAAACAGCCGGCTGTGGCTGGCCAGAGGAGGCCAATCCACAAAAGCATCGACGAAAGGGAAAATCTGGGAAATGTGATCAGAGAATACATAAAAGGAGAGCGTTTTCCACACGTACCGAAAGTCCGAGTGGGCCGGAGACCACCAGCCTGCGAAGTCGTTGAGATGGTCGCCCTTCTCGTCGGCTTCAGCTTCGGCGCCGCTGGCGCCTCAGTGACGGGCGTGCCGGCCATGGAGAGCGGAAACTGCTGCTCGTCTTCCCCGTCGTCGTGGACGACCCCATCATCAAAGACGTCCTCGAAGCTGTCCGGAAACTCGTCCACGTCCACGAAGTTGTTGGGGCCGCGATGGTAGCAGAGCTGATCGGCATATTCTTCGTCCGTGAAGGGCGGCGAGTAGCGAGCGGGGTCGTCGAATAAGAAGTCGTCGTCCATGGCCGCGAAGGAGCGGCGGCGTCCGAACGGGGAGTTGCTGACAGGCAAGCCAGCCATTGTTGCTGGTGTGGCGATGGTTGGCTGGTCTGTGGGTGGTTTCTGGTGCTGGTTCGGTTTTACACTGGAGTGCTTGCTTGTGGGGTGCGGGAGAGATGCATTCCCTTCTCAATCGACTTGCGAGTCGACTCGGTACTCTTTGCCAAAGCACTGCTCGAGCCAAGGCGAGACTGTTGTCAAAGGGAAGAGAAGGGAGCGAGGCCGAGTAGTGTTGCCGGGGAACAAAGATACCACGCATGTAGCTTCGGAGATGGGCAGGGTAGGGTACCTGGCAGTAACCAGTAAGAGATGATTGAAAGGGAGTAAGAGATGGTGAGAAGCCGGTCTGACAGGATGGCGTCGGCCAGTGGGTGCGTAATAGGTGGTTATGTTTCGGGGGAGAGGTGGGCTGATTGATGATGGTGGCCGTATGGAGATAGAGGCGTCGTCGCCTGAGAGCGTAAGGTAGGTACGGTAGCTCTCCGCACGCACATCAAGCTCCCGTCGTTGGGGAAGGAACGATATAAGAATCGGGCCCCACCGAGGCGGCAAGTGCTAGTAGTGCTGGACAAGGAGATAAAACGAAAATGAAAATAAAAAAATAAAAGATAAAAATCTCTGGTGGCGGCTAGAGACATTGAGGACAGGATAGGTTGCTAGGGTGGCGGCGGATGGGCGCCAGGCCCAGGCTGCAGCTGCAGTGTGTGTGCGTGTGGGCGGCTCAGGAGGTACAGAAAAGGGAACAGACAAAAAGAACTGCGCCGTCAACGGTGTCGTCCAGGAAGGAGCAGGGTCGTGTACCGCGTCATGCTGAAGGTTAGGTAAGAGAGCTAAGAGTGCCCCTGCCGACGACCTGAGCTAGAGGCCCTCTCACTGTGCCGTGATCCGTGCCTGGGCTGGGCTCTGTTGTGTGTTTGTTCTTTTTTTCTTCTCCCTTTGTGCCGAGTCCAGGGTGAGTGAGGTGAGGCATCGATGTACCAATAAGAGAGAGCAGGCAAAGCAACAGACAGCAGCGACAGACTTGTCAATTTCCCTCGCTGGCTGTGGGTGTGTGATGTATGAGTGTGAGCGTGTGAGTGTGTCTGTCCGGCAGGAGAGCTCGGCTGTGTGGGAGAGGTGGGTGCAACATCAGAGTGTGCCCACCCCATCCTTGCAACTGCCCACCTTCAACCCGCCTGCACCCACCCTCTCGGCGCCAGGGCCGCCTGCAGCAGTGGAGTTAAAGCCTGGATGTCTGGTTGGCTTCTTGCTGTGATAGAAGTGGGTCTCTTGCTTCACTCTCACTGTAGGCGAACGACGGAGCGGCTCCTACGGAATTGGCAGCAGCAGGGAACCACCTGAAAATCCGCGGGTATGGAGATTGATTGAAACCTGAATCCGGCAGCCGCTCTGGGTAGGTATTCAAAAATGAGGGGGTGCGATCAAATTATCCCCAAAGACAAAGATAGATGGCACGGGGAAAGGGCGCCAGGCAAAGCGATCCCCTTCCCGTCCAGAGTCCCGGCCGATGTCGGCCATGTCGCGATCTGAGGGGAGTTGATATCTGCAAGCCTGTACCACCTAGCCAGGGTCGCAAAGGGAGAAATGGAATGGCCATGCAGGGAGGGGTGAAATAGAGGGAAAATGTGCACCAAACAAAGGTGCCACGCAATATATTCGACAGAGAGGGCACCAGCAGAAGGGTTACACTTGACAGGCGACGGAAACGTCCTCCCTGTATCGGCCGCGTCGAGGCGGGCGGGCGCTTGCCCTCACTTGTGGAGAGCAGCAGCAGCAGAGAAGCCTTCCCCTTTCCTCGCCTTCTCTTCCATTCTCTCTCTCGCTCGTCTCATTGGCGCCATCCATGAGCCCAGGGTTCGCCAGGCAGGGCAAGGTCAGGAAGAGATTGGTGGGTCGGATTCTGTAGAGTTGTGTGTGGCTGCTTACGCCAGAAAAACGCTAAGACAAATGCACGCTAACAAAAAGGTTGTTCTGGAACGAACACGGGGGAAGGATAAAAGGGAAACTTTGGGCTGACTGGTAGGGAAGGGGCTGGCTCGGGTTGCCCTGTGATGGCGGACCGGACGTTTGTCCCCGGCCCTCACAGTAATCCTAGCACCGTTTGGGCTGAGGCATAACATAGCAGCCCAGCGTGCGGGCTTTTTTGGAGAAAAGTTTACTTGGAGTCGACAGGTGGCCGTGCCACAGTCGAGAACATGGATGTTTTTTTAGCCGCGGGGCTAGAGGGAGTCAGAGCGAGAATCTGCACAGTCCCGACGGCCAAGGGGTCCGTCTGGCCTGGTCTGCTGCTGCTCGCTCGGGAGCTCCCCCTCCAAAGGCCCGAAGGGAGATCGGCGCGTGGGCTCTTGTCTGATCGACATGGTCAACACGCGCTAGAGGTGCCACTAGGTGGGAATCCCTAGCTGCCCATCCCCGGATTTGGCTCAGAGCTTCGGGATCTTCATTTTGGGTACGTATGCTTTTTTTTTTCTTCTCTTTTTTTGTCCCCCAAGGGGAAGGAGAGCATTTCCTCTGCTTCATCGGAGGTCGGCGGACGGCACCAGGGAGTAACCGCTCGCTGGAGCAAAAAACACGAGGACGGGACAATGCCACCATCCGGATCCTGCTGTGAACTCTCGCTGTCCACCATCACGATTTGGCCCCACTCTCCTCTCCCTTTTTTTTTTTTTTTTTTTTGATTGCAACGTTATATCTTTTTTGCCTGGCCTGTTTTACGGGGACCATGGTTACCCTGTCTGGCTGTATTGCAACGAAGCCCCAGCGTGCTTGTCGATCCGATAAAAAAAGAAGGGTTTATTTCTTGCTTCTTTTCCCTCCCCCTCTTGTCCCTGGCCACGTCGCCAAGACGGGCTTCCCATTTGCCGCGACAAGAGGGGCCGCGCAGTTCCTCCCCTCCCCACTGCTGGGAACCAGGAAACACCAGGTATTGGTTCGGCCCATTGGACGCTGGTCGTTGTGATGCTGCAAGCCGGTCAAGGGAACCTTATTGAGCCGCTGTCCCTCCATGGCCGCTGCAACCTCACCTTGTCTTTGTCTCTCTGTGGCTGGGTGGCGCATATGCATGCATGCAGCCGCGAGCAACTTTTTCTCGTTGGTCGCAAGGAAAAAATAATGAGCGGCATAGCGATCGGCATCGTGGCGAAAAGGACGAACCAGAGCAGGCAGGGCTTGCATTTTCCCGCTAGCTAGCGGTGCCAAGCAAAGCATCTGCCCGCCCGACGGTTTTTTTTTTTTTTTTTTTTTTTTTTTCGAGTGACCCGAGGGAGACAAGGGAGAAAAACCAAGAGCCGCCCGCCGGGACGAAACGCAGTTGTTTGCTTGCCGTGCAACACTGGCGGGTCTTGTGTTTGTGTCGCCCTGCCATTCGTCTGACCTGGTCTGCCCGTGGGAGAAAGCTCCTATAAACACCGCAATCCAAGATTGGACGGCCACCTTGCTGGCCTGTGCAAGGTGAGGTACCTGATGTTGTACTTCTCTACGCACCGTCATAATGGCGCAACCGAATTCGGGTCTGGCGCGAGGCTTGCGGATGGCTGCGTGGCTAACAAAACAAGCCCAAGACCCCACCTTCACCCTCCTCTCTCATTTATCCTCGTTCGAGACTGGACCATGGCCATGACCCCTCTGTAAATAAGTGCTAACTATCAAAGTCGCCCTCTCATTCGAGCGGGGAGCGGGGATAATGCAGCGGGAAGTGCGGGCATTAAACGCCTGCAGCAACCAAGGGAGAACCACTCGGCAGAAGCGGCACTTTCCATTGAGGGGCTCGGCTTCGGCTCCTTATCTAACCGTAGAAAAGCAGTCGGACAAACAGATACGCGGAAGAGCATGCACGGGCATCAGTCATCAAATTGCGCCCTGTCTCCTCCCGCGTGTCACCCCTGATAATCCAGGAAAAAAGAGATGGTTGTGGCAGTGCCTAAACGCCCACGCTGGAGGATGTTGATTAACCCCCTTCCACTCCTCATTTTGCCATTTTCCCTGTCTCGACGGTTCGGCTTCGGTCGGTCTGCCGATCGCTGGGTCAGCCCCTCCTTTGGTTCGTTGAAGTGGGTGGCCTTTGAGTGGCGGGACTTTCCACCCAAGTGGAGAGGCGGATCCTCTTGGACAACAGGGCAGATCCGACTGGGAATACTCATCGGCTCAGTACCCCGCTTGCCACCCGACTTCAGCAGATGTCAGATCCCAACTTTGGCGACAGCCAGGGTTCGACAGTTCCGCCATGGCTCCCCTTTTTAAAGTCGAGAGCTTGCCGGGTATGCGGGAGAGCGCCGGTAGGGTTCGCATTCCTGCCAGAGATATGACACTGGTGAAAGAAAGGGTAGGCGTATGGCGGTGGCCAATGTCGTATCTGCAGCGGTCGGTGAAGGATCTTTTCTTGTTATACAACAAGGAATGTGTAAGTCGAAAGCCAACTAATAACCTACTTGACGGCTGCCAACCGTGCCTAACGGGGTGTCAAGTTCAATACCATTGTGGTTGAACAAGCCAAAGCCAAAGGGCTGAGCATTTCCTTCGATAACGCCATGGAGTGCGTTTGGCTCGAAAGGGACCTGATATCATGCGAGAATCAAATGGTGGCGATCATTGTGCTTCCGAAGCCACTGGAGCTTAAAATCCCACGGGGAATGGAATGCTTGATTGATAACCATCCAACGCTGGAAGGGCCACAAAGGTTTGGTGCCAATGTTTACAACAATGCTATGGGTTCAGCAGCTGCTAACCAGCAAATATTTCAACAGCACCCAAGCCGGGGACCAGGTCGAAGGAGCGATCGCTACCGAACAAGTGCGAAAAAGCCCCACGATTTCGCTTAGCAAGCCGAAAATGAGCATTGGCCCCGAATCCACCACGATCGTACGCGATTTTCAGCCTATAAATCCACAGGTCGGTGACATCATCCAGCTTTATGAAAACGACGGTATCCACGTAACAAGTGGGGGGATCGCCATGGTGTTTCGGTATAAAACAAAGACATTACATTAAGTGTGGATGGGGAGCAAGGCCTTCTTGATAAGGGCACTGGCAGTCGGAAAATGCGTCACTACGTAGATAACCCCTTGCAATAAACACAAATCTTGCACCTATTTGCTAGCATTACGCAGGGTCCGGACTTTGGTTTAATGGGGGACGTCCTGGCTCATACACGGCTTGCCGGCTCACGTTTGTTGCTCTTCCTGGTGGTTCCACAGCTCACCTTCTCCTAAAGATCATGACATTTTGGCGTGTAAAAAAAAAAAAAAAAAAAGAGAGAATCATAATGCAGATGGATGTGGATTGCAAAATGCGGTCAGCGTAGGTCCACAGATGGATCCCGCAAAGGATTCGCCGGGGGATCTCGAAGGAACCTGCTGCAGATCGACGCTAACGCAGCAATGAAATGGGGCCCCCGTCTTTCGCCGCCTTGTTTCTGACGTTGGAATACAAAGGGATCTACTATTCTTTGCTCATCAAAGAAGGTCACTTTTCCTTCGGTCCGATGCTCTGCTCTGCTCTCTTCGGAAATGCATGTCCCGTCGCCCCATATGCAGCCAAGCAAGCGTTTTGCAGCCCAACATCCGTCAGGAAAATAAGACATACATTTTTGCTTTTGGGTTGGGATCTATTCCATCCTTCAGCCCCACGCCATTGCGCCATGACGTCAGTCCGAGACACGCTGCCAGATGATCCATCCGCGCGCCTGTACAATGCCCGAGAGGCTGCGTGCCAAAGCTTGGTTGCGGGTCAACCACGAAACCCGTCGATCTCACATGTCTTTTTCTTTCTTTTGCCGGGCAGCGAGAAAATAGGATCTGCAACTATCTAGACCAGAGATGGGTAGGAGACTGCAGGTGTGCTGTATGTAGGAATAGCAGCCAGTCTGTTACCAGCACACACCTCCCCCATGACGAAAAAGAAATGAGACTGCAATTTATGTTCCTCAATCAGGTAACGTCATCACGGCGAACAACTGTGAACAAAAAAAAAAGCCGCAAAAGCACCACTTTTGCATTCGAAAAACGAGTATTATAATATTTTACGGCTAGTAGCATAATATGGACAAACTTCGTATTTTATTTGCGCTTGGGTATGGGTAATTCAAAAGCGAAAGGTGCGACGCTGAATCGCGTTTTCTTTTGGCCGTCTCTCGTTTTTGTCGTTCTGGCCACGAGCAACGCGGGACTCGGTCCGCGACACCCGACAGCCATGCTTTGGACTTTTATGCGTCTGCCGAGCTTGTTATTAACCGCCGCGGTTCCGACTGGTTCGGCAGCTAGGTGGCGTTGGTGGATGTATATGTGGTGAAGACTTTGCCATGGTGAGATAGATATCACAGGGCAACAAAGCAATGACCAAAAATTATTGCGTTCTTTCTACCTAGCTCCTATGGGCTCATTCGACCGCTAAAAGGGTATCGCGTGTGCTCTGAAGAAGAAGAAGCAAGCCCCAACGCCAACCGACAGACCAATATCAACCCCGAGTAGATCCCAGAGAGAAAACTCGTGTCTGTAACCTTCATGACCAAAAAAACCAAAAGAAACGGCCGCCGATGTAGTAGTTTTCCCCGCGTCCAGAAAATCAACCCAGATATCCGGCACCGTGATCACTCCAGGGTACCTGAGCAACACCGTCCCCGAGACGGAAACCCGTGTCTGTAACCTCCACGAATGTGTCCCGCATTCGGTGAACCAACGCAGACGTCGCCCCTACAGGGGATTCGCGCACACGGTGATCCCCTAGGCTCCAAAGATAGCACCCCACCTGCCGAGGCCGCCCGCCTTTGTAAAGCGTTCTCCTCCGGCTCCTCCTCCTCGTCCTCCGCGGTTAAAGCTGCCGTTGTTAACACCACCATCGAGCTCTGTTGCCGTTCCCTAAACCTTGGCACGGCCGGTGAAGCGCGAGTGGCGCTCGCGGTGGCCCCACCAGTAGACAAAGGCGGCGAGGGCCAGGATCAGCCACATGACGGCGTTGGCGAGGTCGATCCAGACGGCGTCCTTCATACGCTTGATGCCGCCGTCGCCCTCGGGGTCCTCGCGGATGTACATGGCGCCAAAGACGCCAAAGACGGCGATCCAGAGCACGAACAGGATCGTGTTCCAGATGGGCACCACGGCGAAGCGCAGCACAAAGGGCACGAAGTAGACGAGCGACGTCGCCGCCGACAGGGCGCCGACCACCACGGCGAAGACCCACTTGGGGTCCGAGTAGTGGCCCGCCTCGCGCGCCCGCTGAATGTCGTGCGCGTACAGGCCGACCACCGTGAGGCCGAGCACAAAGGCGAAGAAGTGGAGGATCACGAAGAGCAGGTAGCTCTTGCCGTGTCGGAAGATGTCCATGGTGGCTTGGAATGCTCGTCTCGTTTGGAGTTTTTCTGGTTGGGGGGTTTTTTTTTTTTTTTTTTTTGGTTGGTTCGTGGCTCTTTGCCCGACTCTTTTGAGGGCTGGACTGTGCGATCCTAGGGACAACCTTGTCAGGCCCACGACAATCCGAAGAAGAAGAAGGGACAATCGGCAGATCTGGGCAGGCGCGTTTGTGTTTGGTTGAAAAGTGCAAGGGGGGGAGGGGGGAGGAGCTCTGGGATGGGACGAGAGGCACTTACGGGTGGTTGCTCTTGTTTTCTTCTTTTAAGAACGCGACTGTTTGGATGACGTCGGTTTTTGTGGGCGATGCGGTCACTCTCTGCTGCCGAGAAAATGCTTCGCAGTCGGTATCCGAGACAGACGGTAGCCTGCGAAAAGCAGTTCAGAGCTGAAAACAGAGTCGGGTGTTCGCAGTGTCGATGCCGATGAGGTCGTGCAACCGAGCGAGCTCTTTGTTAAATGCTCTGGTCGGCGTTGGGGAAATCGATTATCATGAGCTTGGAAACTTCGAGTTCCCGATCGGGTGGAGGAAGGTGGAGAGCAGGGAACAAAAGCCAGTCGGGGTAGCTCTGGCTATGACGTTGTTTATCTTGGTCAGTGCGTTAGAACCGTCCATTGAACGTGACGGGGCCCCCGCGCGTAGGGCAGCCACTGAAGCACAAGGAACAGTGGCTTGGCGGCCTGAATTTGTCTCGTTTCAGCCCAGCAAGGGAGGGGGACTCGATCCAGAGCTCGCAATGGCTCGACGGATCGACGCCAGATCTCGCCATCGTGAGAGGCTTTGTAGCCCCTGTCAGGGCCAGGGTCACACAAAGTATTGGAATGTCGTCAACAGGGCTGGGCGGCGTTTTCGTTTTATCTTCTTATTTTCTCGTGTACCCAATGCCTGCGCCATTTGTCGTCCCAGACTCGATCAACCCATGCCGAGAAGCAAACGATTCTCAGGCAAGACGCACAGACCGTGTTGCCGACCGTGGCCAGAACGCTTGCTAGATCACTGTCCTTGGGTTTTGAGCGTCTGTATCTCGGCCCCTTGTTAAGCAGGAGCTGCGACGGTGGAAGCCTTACATCGAGGCCGCCCAGCTGGGGCCTTGCTGCGCCTCCTTCGGCTCAATGGCTCCCGGTAGCCGTTAGACATACTGGGGTGCTGGCCCAGCATTGAGGCTCTTCTGGTGCGGGAAGTTGGTTTCGGCTGCATGCTGCGCGGCGCATGTTCTTCGCCCTGCTGGCGAGGAGATGGCCCTCTTCTCTCTGCTTCATTTTTTCTCTCTTCCATCCGCGTTTGGAATTGTCTGGCGGTTCTGTGGACAGTTGGTCTGCATCGCCCGTAGGCGACACTGACAGCCATTGTCTAGGACGGAATCTGCCTGCCTTCCTGCGCCTGTGAGTGGCGTTCTCGGTGTACGAAAAGACAAAAGGGGGCGAGCCAACATCCGCCGCAGCGTAGCCTGGCCTCTCTCGAGTGTTGCTGCTGCACTGAGCTGCATTCTTTCAGCCTTCCCGTCGGTCTCAGGCGCCGCCACCACCGGGCGCCCGATGAAGGCTCGACCACCCAAGAGTGAGCGTGGCGGCCTGTTCTTATCGCCAGGCGCACTTCTTATGATAGCCAGGTAGGCAGGGTCACCCCGGACGGGCTCGTCACGCAGGAAATCGTGCGCCTCTTGCAGATTGGAGTTCCTCCTCGCGGGTATAAGTAGGGCCTCGGCAGCCCCTTCGCAGCTGGTCCATTTTGTTCGCGCATCGCCGGTTCGGTTGATCGGTCGTCTGGTTTGCCTCAGGCCATGACGTTCCTTTCTGTCTCCGCCACTTCCGACATCGGTTAGTGAATCGATCGTGATGAAAAGCCAAGGTACTTCTGCTAGGAGCCCCTGACAGGAAAGAGAGAGCGGACAAGGAGGAGAAGAGACCAGATGCTGACCAGACCAGTTAGACATTATTCGACGAGACGCACCTCGAATATCGGAACACGAAGAATGGGTGAATTACCAGACGTTCGTTTGTCTATGTTTCCTCTCGTTCCTATCCGCGGTCGACACATCCGGAGCGGGTTGGGTCGGCACCAGCTGCCCACCGCTGCACCTGCACGCTCGCGGTAAGGCTGTCTCTTTGGGGCCAGGCGCCGTTGCGTGTGGAACCGAGTCAGTCGCTTGGGGCTCGGGGTCTGCCTCGCCTCTCCTATTTTGGTCGTCCGTCGTTTCTCTCCTTGTGTTCTTGCAAGTGCAAGTTGACAGTGCAGACGGACCGGGCAACGAAAGCCTGCTGGGGCGTTTTGGCAAACGGGATTGGGGTGTCTGGGGCGTCTCACTGCCATCACGGCTCGGGCGAGCTAGCTGGAGGCCGACCCACATCCTTGGGGCTTGTTTCGTCTCCAGGCCTCTGGCCAGCCGAGGGTCCTTCTCCTTTTTTTTTTTTTTTTTTTTTTTTTTT
>PYSS01000071.1:0-38341 GCA_003049465.1 Magnaporthiopsis rhizophila | reverse complement strand
TTTTTTTTTTTTTTTTTTTTTTTTTTTTTTTTTTTGTTGTTTTTTCTGTCTTTTCCCTGGCGACGCTTTTTTTTTCTCGGATCGTCTTCCGGCCCAGTCTGGGCTGCAGCAAGAGATTTTTTCTCGTCCCTGTTAATCTTACCTGCGTCGTGGTCAGCCAATATGCTTTTTTGGCCTGTCTCATTCGTTGCCCACCACCCCAGCCTGCCCTCCCGAGATACACTCACTCGGTCGACCGAGCCGGTTGACCACGCACATACACCCCCCCCTATGGTTGACGCCCCCGCATTTTCCGTCGTGGAACCCTCCGATCCTTGGACACATTCTCCTCTTGATGATGGCACCTCGGGGCGAGCCCTTGGCATCATCACCGAAACCGGCCTCCTGCGTGGACAACTCGTCAACACACAAGCCGATAGGCCTGCGGTGGGTTCACGGACACCAATGCCGAAACACGGGCAATTGCACCGGCATGAGCCACTCGTATTCCCGACGACAGCAGCTGAAAAAGATGCCTCGGCATGGTAATGTCCCCGTGGCTTTGGGAATTGTGGGAGTGGTCAAACGCCCCAGCCGAGGCTGCCCGCTGGCATTAAAGGATCTCGGTCGCCGGAGGGGTGTGCCCGGGCAAAACACCGACCGTTGAGTGGAACTCCCGTGGAGCTTCTGATGGTAATTCTTTTTTTCTTTTTTCCCGCAGTTTCCTTGGTCTCCAGGCTGCCACCCGCCTACTCTCGGTCAGGCTCCGCCACAGCGCTGGTTCTGCTTTGCCCGCCAGGCAGAGCGGGATCTGCCCCAAAGATGTGGCACAATCTCCCTCCTGACTGGCTAGCACTTGAGACCTGTCCTGCATCTCGGCGTCTGATCCGGTTCTCTGAGGGGTGGGGCGGGAACGCTTTCGCCCTTGCCACTTGCAGCCGATGGATGTCACGGGGATTCGATTCGGATGTTTTTTTTATTTCATTTTACTGGAAATGGGCGAAAGGGGAAACGACAGGAGTGAATGCGCGACGGGGCGGGGACGGGAAAAAAAAAAGAGAGATGCAATTTCCGCAAACTGGGCTTCGATGGCGGTGCATATCCCATCTGTCATCTGGCGCGCTACGCGAACTAACCTGGCTTTTCGCCGGTGAGTAACTGGACGAGGTATCAGGGGGGTGTATGGGTGTGCTGCGCATCTGCGTCGTCGCCGTCAACGAAAGACGCCTTTGCCGTTGTCGGCGGCCACTGGCTGCCGGTGGGTGGTGCCTTTTGCACGCCTAGGGCGGGAAACACTCCCATCACTCACGCTCACTGGCTAGCTGTCTTGTCTCGATTCGGATTCAGGGGCGGGCGCCGGCGAGGAGGGTGGCAAACAGGTGGGTTAGCCAGCCAGTCCTACCACACGTTGGGATGATTTGTGGGTAGCACGGCTTGTATAGGCTTTCCACACGCTCCTGCGCCCCAATAAGGCGGCAGAGGCCCTCAGCGCAAGGCTGCTTCGATATATCTTGCTTTTATTTGCAAAGATGCCCTGGGCGGCGCATCCAGCCATGTGTTTGGACCTCCGCCGTGCGGCCCTGGTGTATATAGATAGTCTCGTTCCTGCTTCCAAAAACCAGCACTGGACGAGAGAATCAGCACCCGCTTCTGCTCTGCAGTCTCCCGTCCTTAGTTATCTACTCCATCGTGATCTCCTCAGTTGCCAACGCAAAACTCGTTCAAAATGTCCCCGCCGTCCTCGTCCTCCACCTCTACGCCTGCAGAATCCCCGCGCGCCGCCTCGGGCTCTTCGTCCCAGAAGCAGAAACGCAACAAGCGCAACATCCCCATGGCCAACCCGCCGAAGTCGCGGTACTTCAAGGTCTGGTACTGCGTAAGTCAGCTTCCATCCACTTCACTCATCTCTCTACGTGGTGCTTTCCACTGCTCAAAAAACGACGCTCACGCTCCTCTATCCACCTCTAGTGCCAATGCCGCGATGGCCCTCTGAACGCGAGCGTTGTTTCGGCCTGCCCCAACTCCAACTGCGGGGGTCACTACAGATGTAACTTCTGCACCGTGCAAACGCTTGAGAAGCATGACTGAAGGCCGGGACGCCGGAGCGCGGGGACAGAACCTAGGGTGAGTTTCTCTCGTTTTTGAGCTTTTCCCACGCGCGACGAGTCTGTCGAGCTGTGGTCGCCTGCTGACAGCCAGCCACTGGCGTTAGTCTCTCCAAACCAAGAAAAAAAAAGGCGCTAAATCCAGGGGAAAGGCGTCGCGAGGAGGCTGTTTTGCTCTTGTTCACAGTGGTGGCGTCGGTTTCCCTTTCTTGTTTCATTACCATACTCTCTTCTGTTTTGTCGTTGATTTTGTCCTTCTCATCTCTGCCGCTGCTCCCCTGTTATTTCTCCGTGCCGTCTCTGCCCTGTCACCATACTCCTTTCTTGCCGGCGCATTTTCGGCTGGTCGCGCTCGAGATTAGATTAGACGGGACGCAAGTCTGGGGCCGTGATAGACCTGCTCGCAAATTGCCTACTTTGCCTCCGCCTCATTGTCGCCGTGTCCTTGACTCTTGCGCCATTCCGCCTACCCCGTTTGTGCGCCTCTCCCGCGCCCATCCTAGAGTTGTAACTGGGTCGACGGGGGTGGCGTTGTTTATCGGCGCATCAGTCGCTGTTCCTGTGCCGCCACGGCCCACTCCCTAACGGCGTCAACCGTTCTAGCCCCGTTCGCCTGGGCGGCGCGAAGGCGGTGAGGACGGGTGGCCTTCTGGGATACAGAGAGATTGTACGGAGGAGAGCCAAACGAAGGGAGGCGTGCCAGCCTGCCTAACGGCCAGGGGTGTTCCAGGACGAGGCGTTTTATAGCATTCCGCGCCGCACACGTACTGTGAACGGTTGATTTTGGCGCTCGTGCTACTCAATGAGCAACCAAGCCTTTACGCCACACCTCTTTTGAAGATTCATTGGGCTTCTGTTAGGTTGGGGCACCTCGGCAGAGTGAGCGGTTCTTCGGCTGGGAGGCTCAAGGAGTGGAGCATAGCCTTTTTTTATTTATTTATTTTTCATTTAAGGTGCAGGTACGCATGCATCTCACTGGGGCCCATAGCGAGCTTGCTGCAATGCATCGCATCGTGCAAATCGGCCAGCGGAGTAGCCGACATGTGTGCGGGGCGTGATCAAGAGATGCGCTGCAGGATGTGGTGCAGTGTGACAGAACTCTTTAGCCAGCATATGCGGGCACACATCCATCGCATACATCCCTTTGGTCTTGTAAGGGACCTGAGGAAATGAACCTAGATGCGTGGTTGGCGGCTCTATGTTGATTCCTGAGGCGTCCATTGCGATAGGGTTATTTCGCCCTGTAAGGCACGGTCATTTCCGTATGGGGGATGGGACACAGCGGGAAGCGGCTGAGTGTCTAGTTCAACGGGCCTATATCTAGCTCGATGCTAGGTGGTCCACGTATCCTTGTTTCCAGCGACTAGATCAACGACGAGAAATGACGAAACGAGGAAATGGTTTTTTGTGGCAACGGAAGCTAGAACGCTTCGTCGAGGTAGCGTGTTCCATAGAAACATCCTCAAGGCCGAGGCCGGGCAACGCAACGAATCTAGCTCCCAAAAGTCTTGGCGGATGCCTGATGCGCAGCAGCTGCCCCTGCCACATGTCGCTGGAGGCCTGCGATGGGCAATTACTTACCGTGAGTCTGAAGGGACGACGTCATTGGCACCACGACTGTAAGCGTGGACAGGCACAGCAAAAAGGGCATTCAGGACAGCCCGAGGGTGGGGAAAAGCAGTGAGGTGAGAGCCTGCCTGCCTGAGGAATTTTAAGCCGCAAACATGCTCTCACGCCCAATTAGTCGCCCAATGGCTGTGCCGAAATTGCGCTTCCGAGCTTTCAACAGGCTGCTGACAGACTGGCGCTTTGCAGACTGCTGACAATGGGCTCCACAGGGCTCCACAATCCCGTTGGACCTGCACGTGACCCGTTCTTCGGTTTCTGGAACAAATCTCATCGCGAGGGCTGGGGAGCAGGTCTCTCCTTCCAGAAACGGCAGCTGCCCTGGCCCGCCATAGGTGCTCCATGGAAGCCAAACATGATGGCTCCTCGGGTACAGGTACCACATGCGCCTCTGGCGTGCTCAAAAATACATGACCCTCTCTCCTTTTCTGTCACCGTTTCCTCCCCAGCGCCCCTCTTCCATCCCACAAACCCTCGGTCGCGATGCTCTCATCTTAGAGGAGCCTTAACTACAGGTGTCCTTGGTCATTGCATGCAGCCTCACCTACCACCACTCTTCGGCCCTTCCGCCCGCTGCACTTTGAAGTTTCATCGTCGTCGGCGTCTCCGAGCGAAATTGCCGGGCGCTGTCGGTGATTTTTCATTGGAACCCCCCTGCTGCAGCAGCAGCCATGTCCTCCTCTCTGCACCCCTCCCTGCCGACCCCGCCCTTCCTCGACATCCCAGGCGTGCCAAATTTCCGGGACCTCGGCGGCTACGCCACGGCCGCGCATCCGGGAAAGCTGTTTAGGCGCAACCTAATCTACCGCTCTAGTGAGCCGTCCAAACTGACTCCCGAGGGCATCGGCAAGCTGCAAGAGCTCGGCATCGCCAAGGTCTACGACCTGCGGTCCGCAAGCGAGATCGAGAGCCACAACGACAAGCACGGCGGGAAGATCGTCGAGTGGGACGGCGCCGAGCGGGTACTCCTGTCTGCTTTTGTCGACGAGGACTACAGCCCCGAGGCCCTCGCGCTGCGCTTCAGTCGCTTTTCGGGGGAGGGATCGAAGGTGAGTTGGTTCTGGATGCGATGCCAATGTATGGCTGCGACAACTCTCAAATCAACTAAGAAGGCCGGCCCCCTAGAAGGCTGTGCGCCCTGCTCCAAGTGGGCCCAGGGCAAAGGAGGCTCCGTCTTCCCTCTCCTAGTTTTGCCTTACGCCCTGGTTGTATGAGACGGCTCTTCGTTGTGGGGCCTATTTCGCCGTTTGTTTAGCGTCCGTTAGCTTGGTCCTGCTAGTCTGATTACGTTCTCCAGGGCTTCGTTCTCGCCTATGAGCGCATCTTGGAGGTCGGGGCGCAGGCAAACCATCCGTACCGCCCCTTCCGCACCATCCTCGAGCAGCTCGCGACCGAGGAGCCGCCGGCGCCGATGCTGTTACACTGCAGCGCGGGCAAGGACCGGACGGGCGTCATCTGTGCCGTGCTGCTCAGCCTGTGCGGCGTCGAGGACGAGGTTGTCGCGCACGAGTACAGCCTGACCGAGGCTGGACTCGGTCACCGGAATCAAGAGTTCGTCTCGGCCCTCGCTGGAAGCGGGCCTCTCGAGGGTAACGTTGCAGGGGCGGCGAGGATGGTCAGCGCACGGTGAGTCGTTTTGTCTGCTTTTCGTCGCCGCCTTGTCTCCATCAGTTATTCTTTGTTTGTTGCACTCCCTCGCAGATCCCTGGTCGGTCCACTTGGGCGCATAGGTGATTAAGCGCGCGTGCTGGCGCTTATGTTACCCGCTGTGATAACCCCCAACACCACTCCTGGCTTAATTTGATGATGCAAGTCCCATCGCCCGCCGCCTGCTGCTGCCCCTTCGTCCACGCCTGGTGAGTGCCAGCTGTGCCGCCTCCGCAGCTGACTGCCGCGATTGAGGTGGCTGATATTGTGCCGCTTGATAACTCCATCTCCAACCCCCACATGAGAACGAACGTCGGCAGGCGGGCTTGGTGGCCCAGCGGCCAGCCATGTACCCGGATGGGGGCCGGTCGCATGAACTCTCATCAAACCGTCTTTGCTCGCATCTTCGGGGCGGCGGTGGCGTTGTCGCTTGGGATAAGGAGAACCGACGGCATCAGTATGGCTTGCTGCGCTCCCGTTTCGCCTTCCTTCACCTCCGCCTCTCCCCTCAATCCTGAGCTGAGCCCCATCTATCCCCACGCTATCAACAGGCATTCAAGATCCCGGCACCATCCGCGGCACAGAACCGGGTCCTGCACCCGATCAAAGCGGCATGTGCACCGCACCGGTCCGTTGGCTCCAGCCGTCAGCCACAGGCTGTGCAACGGCCATAGGCGTCAACTTACTCATCTTCCGAGCCCTGGCGCACCGGGCTGCGCCGTATCCCATCCTGCAAGCGCGGGGAAAAGGCAGATTAGACAGGACGCGCAAAACAGGACCCGGGCTGACGGTGACCCGGACGAACTTGGGTCCCTTCGCTGGAACAACAGGAAGCAGACGATGCTGGACACCCTTGCCATGCTGCGCGACAAGTACGGCTCCGTCGAGCGGTACGTCATGGAGCACTGCGGGCTCAGCGCCGAGGCCGTCGAGCGGCTGCGCAAAAACCTGCTGGTAGATGCGGCCAGCGATGATGCACCGCCGCTGGACTGGAGGCGCAACGCGGAGCTCGCCGAGGAGGTGAGGAAGGTCTATGCCGTCACGAGCGCCTGAGGTCAGACAGGGCTCGTAGGTCCATACATGCATGTGTCGGTGTACTGGGAGGAGTTTTGGTTTCAGGGGCGAGGATTCGCACCGAGCCCCGGGGCAGCATTTGTGCTATATGGACACACCACCAGCCCAGAGTAGACGGACGGCGTGTAGATACACTTTGGAGGGCGCTGGACTCTGGTAAATAACCCCCACGGCGTGTCGGCGAGGAAGCAGATATGGCTGGTGGCATGTATATAAACTTGGAGGGCCCTGTATTTTGCGCAATTTCCCCGTACGGAGTGTGGGCAGACGAATATATACTGCTGGTGGCATGTACATCAATTCATCGGCATCTGCTACAGATTGATTGCAACTCATCGGCGTCTACCACAGACCGATTGATACAAGATGGTACAAGTACAAGCAAGCCGGTGTGAGAACTACGAAACCTCGGTCGGGATCTTGACCTGGCCCTTCTTGCGGTCAAGCAGCATGGCGCCGTAGCGCCAGCCGACGGCGGTGCGCGATCTGCCGACCTTGCCGACCATCTCGGCGTTGTAGTCCTTGAACCTGAACTCGACGCGGCGCGAAGACCTGACGACGGTGGTGCGGTCGCGGTCGCGCTGGGCCACGGCGGCCTTCCTGTCGGCCAACGCACGCTCCGTGCCCGCGGTGGCGGTGCGGAAGGCCTGCTGGGCCTCGACGGGCGCCAGGCCGTCGACGACGACCTGGCGCTCCATGGCGACGAGCTCCTTGTGCGGGATGCGGGCGTCGGCCGGGAGCATGCTCCGGTTGAAGGCCAGGGCGGCGTCGGCGCGCGTAAAGTGCCGCGACTCGGACACGGGCACGAACAGCTGCTGCGTCGTGAAGGTGTGCACCGGTATCTCATTGAAGGGCTCGTGCCTCTTGCCCGGGAATGTTTGAGGTACCATGCTCATGATGGCCTTGGCGTAGGGGCGGGCGAGGGGTTTTCCCTGTTTTTTTTTATTTGTAGGCGTCAGCTGCTTGACAAAGATTGACGCAATGGGGAAGAAGAGAGCGGTATGAAACAAGTAAAATATTTCCCAGAATCAGAGAGGCTCGCAAAGCTAATTTTGTAACCATGGGTGCATGTCTTCAAGACTAATCGATTTTTGTTTGGAATCATCATGTAGGGAAAATGATAGACGGCAGCGCACAAAAGAGAGAGAGAGAGAGAGGCAATGGCCTACCTTGTCAATCCAGGTCCTCTCGACCTCCTTGAGCCTCACGACGGCCGAGACGCGACGGACGTCGACGCCCAGCTCGGCTGACACGGACAGCATGGGCTCGCCCTCGACCATGACCCTCCGCCAAATGTCCTCGCGCAGCTCCTCGGACAGGACCGAGTGGCTTTGGAACTGCGGGTTGAGCGGGAACGGGTGGCGCGTGTTTTGCACCCCGAACCGGGGAGGTATGTAGGCGGGAGCCGGCTTGTCGGGCTGCCCTTGGGTCTGGAGGAGCTCGGCCTTGTGCCGCTTGATCCAGTGCCAGAAGTAGCGCCGCAGCCTGGTCTCGGCCGCCGCCGTGGCCGAGAAGCCCCTGCTCTGCTGCTGATGTTGGGATGGCGATGGTGACGGTCTTGTTGCTGCGGCGGCGCATGGTATTATGTAGGTTGAGGAGGAGAGAAGGAGGCGGCAGGATGCGGGGGTTGAGGCGGAGAACGACACGCAGTCAGCGACCTGCCGCCATTGACAGGCCGCCGAGGGTAATCTTGGAGGCATGGCTGGCGAACTGGCTGGGAGATGTGTGTAGGATGGAAAGGAAGAACAAGTGCAGGTCGATGCCAGTCTGGCAGGAAAGCAGAACAGCGACACGATAATTCGGCGCGTCACCGGCTCAATGCCTGTGGTCTTTCGACCATTGTGCACAGAAATCCCAGCGGCAAAGGAATCAAGATTAAGAGGCCTCTGACGATAATGGCTAGAGTTGTCGTCGCCGTCGTCGTCGTCGTCGTCTTGATGTGGCGGCGGTCGTGGCTGTTTTTTCTGGTGAGGTTCAAGCGTAAAAGAAAGCTTCAGAAAAATTTCGTCGCCAAAATGGAAGCTCGGAATTGGCACCGAGGAGGGGCACCGTTTGGGGCACGGGCCACTTTTCCCTCAGTCTTGGTGGATAAACGATGATCCACAACTGACAAGGTCACGTGGCGGCATCTCGAGGTCGCCCAGAGCAATGCTCGTCGAGAGCAATGTTCCCATAGCATGGTGCACGCGCGATCTGGATGTTTTATAATTTATTACAATAGGTACACTTCTTTGTGACGATACACATCTAAGGAAAACTGCACCCTGGACTCTCTAGGTATGGGCGAAAGGGTGAAGAGGGATAACAATAATGGCGTGAAGGTGACAGCAACCCAGATATGCCCTCGAAGGGGATGGGGGGGCGACAGGGAGCTGAAACAGGGCAGGGATTAACGGTATTGGACACCAGAGCAAAACGAAGATGCGGACGCCATCACTGCGCCGCCGAGTTGCTCGGGCCAGCGCTCACGGTGCTGGCGCTAGACGAGCGATTCTTCTTGCTTTTCGTCTTCGAGGATGACGATTTTTTGGTTTCGTTATCCTGCTGGTGCAATCTGGCGTACTCCTCTTTCCACTTTTTCCAGCCGTCGTAGTCAATGAGAGCCTGCATGCAGCCCCATTCCATGATCTTCTTCTCAAACCAAACGAAGTTAACGGGCTGTGACGACGGGAAGCACCAGAGGTTAGCACAATGAAAATCCGACTCGATCATGGTGTGAATGAACGGACTGGAACAAGAAGGGAAACCCACCTTGGTCAAAAAATCATTGCATCCCGCCGCGAGTGCCTCGTGCCGGTCGCTCTGAAGAGAGCTAGCAGTGAGGGCGACAATAATTACGGGGCTCTTGAACTTTGTCATGTGGTTGATGAGCCGATCCTCTTCCTTCGGCGGCGTCTTGACGACAGACGCGCGGCGCGACGGAATCACGTTGACCGAGTTGACGCGCTCGAGCCTGCGAATCTCGCGCGTGGCATCCAGTCCAGACATGACGGGCAGTTGGATGTCCATGAGCACCAGGTGGAAGCCGCCCTGGCGCCACTTGTCGAGAGCCTCGCGGCCGTTGACTGCGGTGTCCCAGCGCACCTTGAGCCGCTTGACAAAAACCTCGAGCAGTCGCAGGTTGATGGGGTTGTCCTCTACTATGAGCACGTTGATGGGTGGCACACCGCCACTGAAGACGCCCAGCGGCAGCCTCGGGTGATCATTCGATTTCTTCGACTTCTTCGGCCGGGCGGCATTGGGCCGAGGCGACGCGACCCTAGCGGGCCCCCCGGCTGGCGGTGTCGCGACGACCTGCATGGTGCCATCCGAGGCCGGAGGCGTCGGCATGGGCGGCGCAGTCGGGGGAGACGCAGCAGCTTGCTCTAGATGTGAAGGCAATGGACGTGTTAGAAGAAGCGCGGCGGAGGGAGCTGGTAATGATGACACCACCACGATGGAGGGGATTACGACAACGTACCGACGTTTGCGTTTCCGCCCATCTGCTGATGATGAGCGCCCAAAAGGTTCAGGACCGTGGGCGACGACGTGTGCTGCCTGCCGAGACGCGGACGATCGGGCCTATCCCTATAGGCGCGAGTTCGAGTTCCGCCGGGCGAGGGTACCTGCGGGATCTGGCCCGTGTTGATCACGCTGATGCTGTGAGGGTGGGCCACGATGCCGTTGGCGAGCGAGATGCCATTGACAACCGCCGGGCCGAAGTAGTCGGTGCCGTTCTCGGGCGGCCGACGGTCCTCGGAGGGCGGGCCGTAGTAGACGGCGGCGTTCATCATCTGCATGTGCGGCACACCACCGGCGCGGGGCGACGGCCGAGGCGTCCTACGCAGCGGCACGTCTATGAGGAGGGCCTCCTCGACGGTCTGGCCGCCGGGGAAGTAGGCCTCGAGGGTCCGCATCATGTGCTCGTCTGGGCCCAG
This sequence comes from Magnaporthiopsis rhizophila, assembly GCA_003049465.1. NCBI lineage: Eukaryota > Fungi > Ascomycota > Sordariomycetes > Magnaporthales > Magnaporthaceae > Magnaporthiopsis > Magnaporthiopsis rhizophila. Next base: position 27,993 of record PYSS01000071.1, on the reverse strand, counting down.
GGCACGCTCGCGCTGGTGCTCGCGAGGGATGATGCGCAGCGTCAGATCGGGAGAGTCGAACTGCCGGCCAAGCGAGTTCGCGTACTTGCGCAGGATCAAGTCGCGCACATCATCAACGACATCGGTCTCGCCAATGTGGATCAGCGTCGCCGAGGCGCTGGGACGCCTGACCCAGACCCTGTTCTTGTTCTTGCTCGGCACGGCAGGCAATTGATCTCCGTTCACTCCGACGGGCTCCTCTGCTCGGGCGCCTCCGCCGAGCATGGCCTGGAGCAGCTGCTGCATGGCCTGCATTTCAGCGGCAGCCGGTGGCGGGGCCGTGGGGGAATGCTGCTGGGGATTCGCGTTGCTGTGTGACGTGGACGAAGGGCGCCGTGCGGCACCGGGGATTTCAGTCGCAGAGCTTGCGAGGGGCAGGACCAGTGAATGGCGCGCGGGAACAGAAGACGTCGACGAGTTCATCTGGTTGGCTTGTGTCTCTGCAATGGTGCGCAGTTCGTGAGTGGTGTCGGGATCGGGGGACGTGAATGTGGACGAGAAAGCGACGGTTGGGGCTTTTGGGGTAGGCGCGCCGCTGTCGCTGCCTGGGCTCGCAGGGTAGGAGCACTGGGGCAAATCGTCATCGTCGGTCGTGATGGCCGTAGAGTCGGTCGTGTCGGTCGCGAGATCCTGCGGATGCTCGTTGATGCTGGGAAGGAACGGCTGCTGGTCCTTCCCCGTCTTGTCCTTGGCGCGCAGGTCGGCACGATCTGAACCTGAGTCGCTCGATTGGCGCTGGCGCTGCTCGGCCGAGTCAGCTGACGCCGAGGTCGCCGGCGCAAAGACGTCGGCCGATGCTGGCAAACTCTGCTGATTGTACTTGTTTTGCTCGCCGGGCTTCTTGCCCAAGCCTCCAGCTGGGACGGAGTAGCTATTACCATTAACATTTATATAGTCTCGACAGAGCTCCTGTTCGTCGGGAACCGGCGCAGTGTCTGCTGTGACTGCTGCCAGTCCAGCTGGGCTTCGAGAAGCAGACATCGTAGCTGGGAGCTTTGGCTCAGGCTCAGACTGAGGCTCAGGTTCTTGCTGTGCTTTTGCTGGTTGTGCTTGTGCTGGCTCTGGCTCTGGCTGGAGCTCTGGCTCAGGTCTTGGGTCTCGGGTACTTGTGTCTGCTGCTTCTTCTGGCTGCACGCCAGGGCAAGACTGCCCCCTAGCGGCTGGTCGAGCTTCCTCCTTCGCGTCTCTTGTGGCGGGCACAAGCTCCTGCTTTGGCTCTGGTGTTGAGGCTGGGGCTGAGGCTGGTATTGGTGCTGGTGTCACGGTAGACAGGAGTGGGGGCTGTTGCAGCGGCTGGGGGGCAGCTCTTGGCTCTTGGTCCGGAATCAAGGGCGACAGGACATGCTCGTTGGTGGTGTACCACTTGTCGGTGTGGTTACTGCGGCTGGATGGGAGCCTGTCGGCGAAGGAGGCGGGACGCTGGATGCCAGCGAGGGACCGTGGACGACCAGCGGGCGGACTGTGTCTGTTGCTATCCGTTGGCGATTCAATTGAGGGCGAGGCCGAGGCCCGTCTCTTGAACTTGGCTCTGATGCGGCTTGCGAGCTCTCCCATATCAAGCAAGGAGCTAAACACGCGAGACCAAACTCGGGCCGTGGGATGAATGGAAAAGACGGGACAATGGTTGGGAGCTAAACACGCGAGGCCAGGCTCGGGCTGTGAGACGATTGGGAAAAAAAAAAAAAAAAAAAAAAAAAAAAAAAAAAAAAAAAAAAAGACAAGAGACAGACAATGGTTGGGAAGCTAAACACACGCGACCAAAATAGACGATTGGAAAAAGAAAGACAGAACAATGGCTGGGGAGCTAAACACGCGCGGCCAAAATCGAGCTGCAGGGTGGCTGGGGAGAAAATCGGAACGATGATTTCGGACGTCTGTTGTTGTTGTTGTTGGCGATGAAGGTCTGCTTCAATAACTCTGCTCTAGCTCGGCTCGCTACTTAACTCCTCCCCGCCGGTCAGTTCCTGCCCGCTCGGCTAGGGATGGAGCCCGCTGCAATCGAGCCGTCAGCGAGGGCAGGCGCCGCCAGACACGCGACAGGAAGTCGGGTCAACGTTGCTGCTGCCGTCAAGTTGGATGAGGGTCTGTGGCGGCGGGGCGTGGCTGCCTTTTCAGTGCTGCGGGCGACTGAACGGCAGGTGAGTGCGGGCAGCCGCGGCGAGACAGGGGAGGGGGGTGGTCTGAGGGTCTGAGGCTAGAACACGATCCGGTCTGTTTGGAGTCGCGATAGGGCAAAGTAGGTATCACGCAGCTGGAAGATCGAGGACGAGTTCACGTCCGAAATTGTTCAAGACCGAAGATGCACTTGGTTCTAGGCCATAATGCAAGAAGCGCACGCATGTTTGTTTATGTGCAATCCATCACATTCGCGTGGAGCGACATGCGGTGCTACATGCACGCATTCGCCTGCCCAACAAGATTGACGGCAGTTTTTGGTCGCTCCTCCCTCTGGCCAGCCCTGAGCCGAGCCCAAGCTGGAGCCAACCGAAGGCCAGGCAGGCGCCGCCACCGCCCTGACGGCAATACCCAACCGGGCACTGTGCCGTTAAGCCAGCAGTGCCAGCCCTGCCAGCCCAGCACTTGCAGCCAGCAGGGCAGAGGCAAGAAAGACATTTGCAGGATTGAGGCCCAATTGGCAACTTCCCCAGCTCGAAGGACCCGATTGAGGAAAGAGATCGATCGATCTGCACCGAAGCGGACGATGTGCGCCAGACAGGCGTTCTTTCTTTTTTTTTCTTGTCATCACTCGACGCGTGTCAGCCCCGGGGGAGAGCGTGGCACGGCAGAGGAGGCAACAGCCGCGGCGGGAGCACACAAGCCTCAATGACAAGACTGGGCCACGGCTCACTGCACAAACACATGCATGCCCGCTTTCCTGTGAGTGGAGTTAGATGCTCAGTCCGGTGCTGGTGGTGGAGGTGGTGGGCTATATGGCATGATGCAAGAGGTGGACTCTTGCCACAGGTCAGAGTGGCTGCGCCCAACCGCACACCATTACCGGGTGTCCGGATAAGTGAGGTATATGTGAGACACATGGCGATTTTGCAGTGAATATCGGGGTCAGTTTTATGGCTGAACACATTCAAACAGCGGTGAAAAGGCAGCCTCGCCTCACCGGCCCACCCAACGGTTCAGTCCGCTCCAATACCAGTGTATGGCCGTCGAGTTCGTCCCCCCTGGGGGATGCAGAAGAGCGGTTCGGAAGCAGTTTGGGACAAGTCCGTCTACGCGCCACTACCAAGGTTGGTGGCAAACCCCATCGAGGCGTTCGAACTGAAGGGGCCGACCACGTTCACAGCAAGCACCCGGCGCACGCCGTCTGAGGTAGTTGCACGAGTGACTCGTCCCATCCACACTTCTTGTCTTGGAGCAGGTAGGTACCTCGGTTCGTCACTGTAACCACCACCAGCGTCATGACCCATTGTGGGAGGTAGTGACATGGCCCACCAAGGACTGGCTGAGGGGCTTGGCCGATGAGGCTGGTAAGGGAACAAGCCACAGATGAGAGGGTGCCCGTGTCCGCTCATGCACTCTTTCATCAATCCGCTCATCGCCCAAAGTCCTGATGCCTATTAGGCATTAAACGTAACAACCTTGGCCCCGTTGAGTACGCTAAAAGCTAGGTACATACGCATATAATCGGGCCCTTTGATGTTCTGCTGCGTTCAATCCAGGGCCATATCCGTGGCAAACTCGACTCTGCCGATGACAGAACAGTGACGGTTTGGGCATTGACATTTGAGAAACCGTTGTCGGTCAGCTCAAAGTTCCTACATACTGTTAATCGCGATCACTTCCGATATCTTTTCCAGGAACGGTTAGACTGCGACATGCGAGATCCTCGGCACCCCCGATCCCGGGAACATCACCAAGCACGGCGATCGGGGCGGATCGACCATGCCCCGTTTCCATACGACCCCTCCCCTCCAGCAAACTACCTAACCTATGTCCGCACCTTGCATACGCGTGAGCAGCTGTTGAGACCAATATACTGTGGAGGCGCGCGTGCAGACTTGACTCATCAGCGGGACGAGATCGCGGGAGCTGCCCGCAATGGACGGCAATGCTCCAGCTGGCAGTGTGTCTCACGTGACCCAGCCTGTAGCCGACCTGACGGGATACGCCCTTTCTGCCCCGAATCACGTCCACGTACAGCCTAGACAAAAGTCCTGGTCAACTGTTAACTTGAGCTTTGTGACCCTGTCCGGCTTCTTAGCCGCTCTACAACCCGCTCCATTAGCTCCATGCCACCGTTCCTGTTCGATTTCACCGTGGGTGCTGGTCACGTGTTGTATATTCGGCGTCGTGCTCGTCCTCAGACGCGCTCGTAAGGTGGCTAGGCCCCCGTGTTTGCGATTGCTAGATGACCTCGACAGGTTTTCTAGTCTCGTTTATGCCGTGGCCCGTTCTTCTGATAAACCGGTGTCGCGGCGACTGGCTGACAGCTTGTTCCGCGAAGAACTGACTTTCACGTGACTGCTCTCTCACTGAGCTCCTTTTTTCGACCTTCTAGGGGTGAATCTCAGTTTTCCAAGGCCGTATCCCAGCCTACGCCCCAAATTTTAGCCTCGTAAAGCTGGGCTCCCGCCCTTAGCCCTTGGGTCTCTTTTTTCTAGTCCTTTTGGTCTTTTCTAGATGCCACCGTCTCTCGATCGCGTGGACCTGCCTCACTGCCTGAATACATCGTTGATAACCATCAACATTGTGATTTTTGGTTGCTAATTAGCAGCCATGATCCAGTCCCCAAGCCTGCTGTGAGCCCAAATCGAAGCCATAGGTCAACGACGGTCTTTGATCATAATCTTGCCGTCGAAGTCCGGCGGGTTTGAAAAAAAAAAAAAATCCCCAGTCCGTCAAGGTGATTCATGCCTATGAAAAGCAGACGAAAAGAAACGAAAATGGATAGAAAATAAATCAGGAGGAAGAACGGGAGAGCAGATTAGGAAAATTGTTGCCACACCCAAAATATCAAATGGCCCAGCTCTTCCGCAGTCCGAGCAGGTCCCTAAACCACAGGAAACAAATGCTATCATTTTTAAAAGGTAACGGGGTAGCCTTGGAGAATGGCTCGTATTAGAAGGGAAACGTAAATAAACAGTTGTCGTCACCGGCAGATGATGCGTTACTTTTATCACAAGAAGATGCCGACATGTTGCTTCCTGGTTGTCCGCTTCGTTTCTCATGTCGTTTCTACATCCTTCATGTCATCGATCTCTGCTGTCAATCAGGTAGCTATACTCAAATAACACATCCTATGGTCTCCAAGAACACTTGGTGCTCTAGCTGTTGACGGCCAGTCCTCCCTTTTCGTCGACGTGCAGCTCCACGAATAAAAACGATGCCGGAATGATGTTTGACCCTTGTGAACTCGACACCTGAGCCACCGAAATCAGGCAGGTGGCCGATTAGACGGGACCAATAAGGCGGAGGGTTTGCATCTGTACCGGTCTGATTCGAGGTTGGGTTATTAAACTTGCGGGTCTCTTCCGTTTATCCCGCACGCCGGCTTGATCGGGCCTTTACACCAGAGATCTCAACTGCACCCCGGACTTTTTTTAATTAGCCACAATCTATTCATCACCACAGCAATTCCATTCCCTCGGGCCCCATACTCCGTCTTTTTTCAACTAATACCAACGCGAACGAGGCCATCACCAGGACACCTTCGCCAAAGCATCCGTCTTTAATGAACCAAGCTTTCGGGGACGGTGAACGCTAAGCGAGATCCTCACCGCTATCCCTTTTTGGGCCGGTTTGGGCGGTCATCTGCAACCAAGAGAGATGTAAATCCCGAGCAGATGCGCGAGGCCGGTGAATATCTGCCGGCGCGAGTTATATCCATGTTTGGGATCCCTTGCCGTCCCTCATTTGCAGCTGCGAAGATAACTGCAGACTTACGTAGCTCCTCGGTGCCCAGGGTCGCCGGGAGTGGTAATGTGACACGCGGGAGCTGCCCGGTGCTGCACCTCCAGGGAGCCTTGCAAAAGCTTGACGAGCGAGAACCGGGTAACCGATGATAATTTGCACTTTAGGTGATGTGGATATCGTCTTGCGTGTCCAGGAGCCCAACCAATATGTCGTCCTTGGCACTGGGCTATCAAACCCGAGTTAAAAAGGGACAGTCGGTGGAGGAATAATGTCCGCTGTGAATTCGTTCTTCACGCTTCCACCTTTACCTGCTTCCATCTTCCCAGGGCTTGAACCCTTGCTTCCCGACACGAAGGCCTGGAAACAGCATCGACAATGGTGAAGATTCTATCGCTTATCCTGCTCGGACTGAGCGTGGTCGGGCTTGCGGCCGGCCAGGGGGCTGTGCAGCCGGATGCCCTCAAACAACTCGAAAACAAGGGTCTGCCGGCGCTGCAGGCCCGGCTCGCCAAGTCCAAGACTTGCACCAAGGAGAATCTCCGGATCCGGAAGGAATGGTGAGTCTGGTGGCCCCTGCGTCATCTGGTTACCACGCCTTTGGACCAAAAGACCTGCTCTCGTGCTGCCTTGATGGCTGACAGTTGAGACGGCACAGGGGAGATGTGCCCAAGGATGAGAGGAGACGGTACATCGCCGCGGTCCAGTGCCTCCTGAACACGCCATCCAGACTCGATCCCAAGCGGTACCCTGGCGCAAAGTCCCGATACGACGACTTCGTTGCCGTTCACATAAACCAGACTCTCACCATCCACGGAACGGTAGGCCACAACCAGTCCAGAGGACGAAAGGGTGAGCGTCGCTACTAACCCAGACAAACATCTCCTCTCCATCAGGGCAACTTCCTGTCGTGGCACAGGTACTACACCTTCGCCTACGAGACGGCCCTGCGGAACGAGTGCCATTACAACGGGACGCAGCCGTATTGGGACTACGGCAGATGGGCTCAGGACCCCGAGAAGAGCCCCATCTTCGACGGGAGCGACACGAGTCTGTCGGGCAATGGCAAGAAGATTGCGCACAAGGGCAACGCAATTGCACCGGCCGGAAACGGTGGCGGCTGTGTCGAGACGGGGCCGTTCAAGAAGTGAGTGACAGTGATGCTGGACGCTCAAGTGTTCTAGATGCCTACTGGATCGGGTCGCTAACAAATACCTCTACTCGCTTGTCATAGCATGACCGTGTATCTCGGGTAAGTAAGCTCCCGCCACGACTCGGCGGCCGAGGCACCAGGGCGTTTACTAACAAGACGCACCCAACCTACAGCCCCCTGTCCGTCGCCGTCGATCCGCCGCCTGCCCGCAACCCTCGAGCGGACGGGTTCGGGGCCAACCCGCGGTGCCTCCGGCGCGACATATCCAACTACCTGACGTCGCGATGGGGCCGGACCCAAGACATGGTCCAGCTCATCACCAACAGCAAGGACGTCGGCAGCTTCCAGAGCACGATGGAGAACGGCGGGGGATGGGGAACCCAGGGAATCCACAGTGTCGGCCACTTTACCATCAACGGCGACCCTGGTACGTTTTTGTTTACGTGCAAGTGGTTAACGAGTGGTGTCTGTTCCTTTACATGAGCTGACAAATATGGCTGAGCAGGTGGTGACTTCTACATCTCGCCCAACGACCCGGCCTTCTTTGTGCATCACGCCATGATCGACCGGCTCTGGACGATCTGGCAGTCCCAGAGCCTCGACACCCGCCTCGAGGTCATCCACGGCGGCACCAGCATGTTTGGCGGAGGGCGCGCGCAGTCGCTGGACGACCTGATCGACATGAACGTCGTCGAGCCCACGCAAAAGACGTGGAAGATCCGAGAGCTGGTGAGCGTCGTCGATGGACCTCTGTGTTATATGTACGAGTAGGTCACATGACCGCCATGTCAGGCGATTACCTACCTACCGCGATGAGGATGGATGGACCCTGAAGATGGGTGAGGGGTATCATGTTACTTTAGCCGGCCCAATCAAGGGAGCAGGCCTCTGCGTCTGCGGGACAGTTAGGTTAGGGTAGCCTTGTATTGGAATGTGCCATTTGCCGTTTCCAACCCTACGGATGGACATCATGTCATGAGATGAGTTCAAGGCTTTACAACGACGAACCGCAATTCCACTCCTGTATCAGCCGATCTAGGCCTGTTGATTCGACTCACCAAAGTTCGTCCATAGAGCCTCCTGACGAAGATGCAGTGCGACACGGGGTTCGGTCGGTGCGCCTGTGAATATCACCGTCGATCCCAAGTAGACTTTTTCTCGAACGAAAATCAGGGGCAGAACAATGCCGCGGCACGGCAGCCTGCCAAGTTCACTCACTACACTCAATGCCCGGTACTGTGGGTGCATCTTGTCGTGGGTCCGTCGAGAACTGACAGACGGTGGCGACAAAAGCATGTCGTTTTCTCGCCGCTACCACCACGTGCCGTGCCCATTAGCATTTCGCTGTCTGTCAGCGATGCAATGCTACTGAGCGGCCGATCGACTCGGACCTCAGGCAAAGGCAACACCAGATACGTTGCAGCATTCCTGGATCCAGCAGAACATTTGTTTCAAGAATGAGTCGGGCGAGGGCTGGAGTAGGTGGGCCAAAGGAGAAGGGCACGCTGATCCGGCCAAATGTTTGTCAGAACTGGGGATTTCGGTGGTGGCCCAAGTTGAACTCTCGGCAGGATGCAACGCCGCCGAGCGTGGGGAGCTTTCGCCATTTGTGGCCGGGCGCTGCACGTGGTTTATCTGGACCAGGGGTTAGATATTGAATCTGGAGATCCGAAAGAATAGAAGCCCGGCTGCCCGGGCGGACGGGGCAGGGGAGCACGAGCCGGGTCGACGCAATCTATCCATGTTGCAAACAACTGGGGTACCAGGTATTAAGGAGGTGGTGCCGTTTGATAAAGTCGGCTCGACGGGACTATCCTGACATCTAAACGGAAAGTCAAAGAGTCTAGACCAAGCAAGACAACTGGGTACACCACTTTGTTGCATCCGAAAAGACGGGGGTCTCGGACCCTTCCATATTGGCAGCAAAGGCGTTAAGCGGTCCGATGTGGGTGGCCCAAATCCGGTTCTCCGTGCCCCTCGGCGGAAAGGGAATCAGGCTAAAAAAAAAAGGGCAGGCAGGGCGGTGCTATTTGTTAGGAGGCATGCGGCTGACGGCTCCGAATTGCCCTAGCCAAGCCATTGATTGCGCCCACCAAATACCGGGCAGCTAAAACGAGGAAAATTGCAAAATTCAGTATCCGAGACTGATTACACTGTAGACCGAGAGAGGAGGGCTGACGCGCGCCCATCGATGCTCAACCGATTGTCATCGGGCGACACAGTCACGGTCATGAACGCCGCCTGTGGACTACCACCCCTGGTCGACCCCATGTTGGCGTGAATCAGCAAGGATCCTCTGGCGATCGGACGGAAGACACAGGCATCAGTCCAGATACATGAACCATGGGAATGGCGGCTACTGTGCAGGGCTGGCTCGATGAAGTGGCGGTTTGTGCTCTTGCCCCCACCTCCTGTTCTTATGCTCCCTTTTCTTCGATACTCGACGTGATGATTTGTAGGGTGGGTGGCAAGTACACGGGAGGAATGTTCGAAACAAGATATCTCGGGCTTGTCTTACCCAGGCGTGACACCGAAAATATCGGCAGGCACCCCAAAGTTTCCCCAGCTCTCGCCTTGGCGTGTCGAACGGGGACTACGAACGGTCCTGGGGGATCGACTGTGCCCCCCGCCGGTTTGTCTCTCGGCGCTTGCGGCGAGGATGGCGGCCACGACAGGAAGGCAATGGATGGCTGTGTGTGTGTGTGACTCGCTTACGTGTGATGAGACCGTTTCCCGAGGGCAGAGCACAGCTGTTGGCAATAAACTCGGCACAGCTATTCCATTCGCGATTTAATTATAGTCAAAAACAACTCGGCTGTGCCGTGGTCGCGCAGCATCCTTCCACAGCATCAGCAAATGAGGTGGCCGCTCCGGGTACGAGACAAGGGCTGACGGGAGCTGGCGGGAGAAGGAAGCATCCATGGCTCCACGGGAATGCACAGTCAGAGGAGGGCCAGAAAATGCCGTGCCAGCTCAGCCTGCGTCGTGCTTGCAGACGACCGCCACCGTCATGCATGCACACGGGCATCAAGGGTCGAATGTTTCCTCTTATCGGTGTGTCGGTTGGCAGAAGCCTCTTGAGTAGTGTTGTGTCGATAGCCCCTGTCGGTGTGAGGCAGAGCGAGGCAATAATGGCGCCCACCAAAGCGCGGCACACCACACCACACCATATCCGACACTGCAGGCAACCATTAAGGAGGAACAGCAACAGCAGCACTCGCAACTCCGTGCAGGAAAGGCAAAAAGGAATGAAGGGGAAACCGGAGAAACGGTCGAGATGCTACGTGCACACTGAGAAACACGCAATGCAATAATCTCCACACAGCGGTAAAGCTTGCAGAAGCGCCATGTGGTGGTGTCTTGGACTGACAATATGCGTGGAAGTGCTCAGAAACATCTGTGCTGCTACTCATGGCTGGGCATCTCATCGCCAGGGCCTCCTCCCCGTACCCGCTTAACCCCCTGGCTCCTTGCATGGGCGGGTTTTGTTTCGACCCATCAAAGGCCGCAGGACGGAAAAGGACGAAGCTTTTAGCCCGTTTTGGCCTACGTGCCTTGGTCCTCCGCCCCAAGAGGTTCCCCACCCGCCGCGCTTCAGCCAGCAGCCGGCTGCCACCAGGCATCCAAGGGTCGTCTTTGATATGGGGGGCGAACACAGGCTCGGCCCACCCACCAAGTCCCCGGTTCTAGCTTCCGCCGTTTTTGCCTGAGGCAGCAATAGGCCTGATCAGTGAATTCGGAATGGACGATCTGTCCTTATTAAAGAGCCCCCGCCACCTGCCCTCGCTCTCGACACCAGGCTCCTCTCGCAACCATTCCCCCAAGGATTCGAGCACCCAGCCAGGTGGCCTCTTTCGTCCACGCACTTCCCCACTAATTCTCTTCGCGCTGCCGGTTAGCCCTTTGTCACCCGCGGCTTTGCTTCCGGGCTCTCGGTTGACTCATTTTTAACTTGACCCTGAGCTAAACCTGGTGGTGACACCTACCGACAATGCCTCGCCATTAGTCACTTTCCTCCACCAGAGCAGATATTTGTATCAAGGGAACTAGGACGGCGCCCTCGACTGCATCTTGTCACTCACTTGCTCTTGCTCTCCCCCGCGCGCACAAATCACGGCTCGCGGCTACAACGTAATCACAACAAGACCTCCTCTTTCCAGCTCGCCAAAGTCTAGCGACCAAAAATGGACTCCTGGAACGCAACCCACGGCTCGCCCGAGCTCAAGTTCGAGAACTCTCCCGCCGAGTCCTTCCTGTCGACGCCGGGTGATATGTACCCATCACTTTTCGGCGCCTCGGTCGACGCAACAATGGACCCCTCAGAGATGATGAGCCCTTCGTCATTACACGAGGACCGCGACCAGGCGGAGCTGGACCTCCTGTCCGGCATCGCCGCCGACTCTGCTTCCGCCGATCCCGCCACCGCGGCAACACCTGCTGCGGAGGCAACAAGCACAGAGAAGAAGCAGACCAAGAAGCGGAAGTCGTGGGGCCAAGTTCTCCCAGAGCCCAAGACCAATCTCCCTCCAAGGTAATCATCCTCGTCATCGTGCCTTCGTCGCGTCGGCTTCGCATTGTATGTATGTATGCATTCGTGTCTGACATATTCTCTTCCACCACTCAGGAAACGGGCCAAGACCGAAGACGAAAAGGAGCAGCGTCGGGTTGAGCGGGTCCTCCGCAACCGCCGGGCTGCTCAGTCGTCAAGAGAACGCAAGCGGCTCGAGGTCGAGGCGCTTGAGCAGCGCAATAAGCAGCTCGAGCAGAAGCTCGCACAGTCCCAGGACATCATCATGTCTCTCTTTGAGAAGATCGAGAAGATGCGGACAGACAGCGGCGTCGTGTCGCGGCAGACTCCCGTCACGCTCTCGCAGGAGCTCTTCAGTTCCCACGATGCCCTGTCGGCGGCGATGCCATCATCAACCACGTCGCAGGAGAGGAAGCAGTCGTTGATCGACGAGCTGCTCCGCTCCACACAGTCACGGACCACAGTCAACCCGGCGTCCATTTCGCCCGCCCTCAGCCCAGTCGCCGAAGAAGCTCCGAGCCCTGCGCCGGAGCAGCTCGACGCGTCCGGCACCACCGTCGCAACGTCAGCGACGACCAGCGCAGACAACATGGCTGCCGACGTCTCCCCCGACCTGACACAACATCCTGCCGAGGTGTTGTGCTCCGACCTGCAGTGTCGGTCGGCGGAGGCGTCGCAGCCCTCTCAACCAGTGGTGGTGGCCTCCCCCTGGATGACCCCAGCGCTGGTCCTCTCGTGGCAGCTCACGCTGCTGCTGACGTCGACGGCGGCCATCTTTTCGGCCTTCCAGAGGCCCTTGACGCTGATAGCTATGTCCTTGAAAGCGGGCTTCTCGCTTCCCCCAACGGCTCTGATTTTGAACACGATTATCTGGCTGGTGACGCGGCCTTCCCGCTCGCGTCGTCGACGACAGGCTTCGACCTCTTCGACATCAACGAGTACCTCTCAGCCAACCCCGACGAGCCCCAGCAGCAGCACTTCTCCGCTGCCGGCCTCTCCTCGGTGGGCAACGGCAACATCATCGGCTTCGGCGTCGAACCCAACCCCCTCGACGACCCTGAGGCTTCGCCTTCTCCGGAAGATCCTAACCTGCAGCCCCAGCTTGGCGCGTCCTCTATCGGATGCGACGTTGGCGGCATTGCGGTTGGTGCAATCTGAGGAGCGGCGCGGAGTCGACCGGGTCAACCGAGGGGCGGAGGGCCTCGACGCCGCCAAGTCCGAGATGGGCCAGAACCCGTCCGGGACGGCAGGCGGCGGCAAAGAAGCCGCTGGCGCGTGGCTCAAGGGAGTCGCGCTACCGCCAAAGGAGGTACTGCTCACACTTATGTGGGCTCTCAAGGTTGAGGAGCGGATGCTGAACATCCGCGCTCGGGACAACAAGCTCGGGCCCGGTCGACTACCAAGCGTCGCCAAGATTGATGCACCACTCGCAGCATCATCATCATCATCAGATGTCAGAACTACTACTGTAAACCAAAAGATCTTGCTCACTATTCAGCACTCCAAGGCCAACAAAAGGGCCGGGGGGAAGCGCGGCTTTGACGACGCGTCGGCGGCTGGTGGGAAGCGCCGTCGCATGGGCTGACATGGCCTGGTCTCTGTCAGCGTGCTAGCTTAAGTTATTTTTCGTTTCTTTTCTCATCTCCTTTCATTTTTCTTTTGCTTTGTTTTCGGTGGTCTCTTCGACATGATGGGAAAATCGATGGGAAATGGATCCGGAGGGGCCGTGTCCATCATGGTGATTTGGCGGAGACAAATGGGTTGGCATGGCGTCTGGGGAATTGATATGACCCGGAACCGCCTTGGGCTCTTGATGGGCATGGGGTTTGAGGGATGGGAATTTGTATTATACTGTCAGCGGGTCGAGATCACAATCATTGTTGATTTATGTCTGCTTCCATGGCTGGATTGTGATTGTGATATCTGTGCTACGGCTCCAACGTGGTCCAACAGGAGTGGTCCCGGTTGATACGGGGATGCCTGTGACGGCTGCCAATGTTGTCTGCCGCCCAAAGCAGCCGTACACACCTGTGCCTGTCTCTATCTCGGGCTTGAGATACGAAGTGCAACGGAGATGGTCGATCTCGGATGCTTGACAAAATGTCACTGTCTATGAACTAGACATGTAGGTATGGCGACGCTCTAGGATATCGTGCTCATGACTAGCTCCTAGCTAGATTAGGTAGATATAAGATAAAAAAGGAAGAAAAGACGAAAAAAAAAAAAAAAAAAAAAGGAGAATAACCCCGAAGCAATCAACGTGAAAATCGTACACCAGACGTACACACACATGCCTGCCAGAAGAGAAAAAAACCACCCTAATCCGCCGTGCTAAAGTAATACGTTTCCCAAAGGTATTCGTAGTCGTCCAAGATCCCGCCCACGAACCCGGGCAGCCGTCTCTTCACGCCACCAATGACGCCTTTAACGACGCCGTCGTACGCGGCGCCGCGCATGGCCCACCAGCCCAGGCCCCAGCCGCGCCGGCTCCACTCCTCCCGCTCGAGCGCCGTGGTCCGCAGGCCGCGGTCGCGCAGCTGGCGCGCCGCGACCGAGAGCGCCAGGCCCAGGGCCCAGGGCGCCCAGGTGGCGGCGGCCAGGGCGCTGCGGCCGCGGCCGCTGGACTTTGCGGACGCGCCGTCGGTGCGCAGCGAAAAGTGCGCGAGGGCCATGGCGTAGGCCAGGGGCGCCAGGATGTGCAGCACCTCGGCGGCCTGGGCGGCGCCGGCCAACGGGCGGAGCAGCTTTGGGGCCGGCTTGATGTCGTCGGCCGTCAGGACGCGCGAGAGCAGGTACGAGTTGATGTCGGCGCTGTCGGGGAGCGAAGGCAGGACGGAGCGGGTGCGCGGCATGTGCCACTCCTTGGAGTGCGTGGCCGCCGCCGTCGTCGCCGTCGTCGCGTGACCGTTGGCGGCGTGGCCCTTGACTGCTGTTCCGTTGGCTGCTGCTGCTGCTGCTTTGTGGTGATGGTCGAGGCCGTCGTCATCGTCGTCGTCCCTGAGCTCGGGCGGGATGACGTACTCGCCCTTGCTCGAGTCGTCGTCGTCGTCGGGCGGCGGGATGGGCCGTCGCTCGGGCAAGGCGGGCGTCACGAGCGGCCGGCCACGGGTGATGCGCAGCAGGATCAGCTTGCACAGGGCCTTGAAGGCCTCGACGAGGACGACGAGGCGCCAGCGCAGACGGTCGTCGCCGCGCCGCTTGGCCGCCATCTCGATCAGCAGCTGCGTGTACTGCACGATCTGGAGGGCGCGCGCCACGCGCCGGTAGAGGGGCGACTTTTGTGACCAGAACGTGGTGTAGCGGGAGTGGATGGTCCTGCTGCTTGGGGGGGAGGGAGCCGCCGTTTTCGAGGATGGCGATGGGGAGCGGGAAGAAGAGGAGGAGGAGTTGTCGTCGGCCGCAGCGCGTTCCAGGAGGGTGTCGTGGTACATGGACAAGAGCTGGACGCCCGAGTGGATGGCCTCGGACGCGATCTCGGCATCACGAAAGCGGCCTAGGGGGGGAGGATCTTGTCAGCAACGGCAGGCAATGGCACACGATGCGATAGGTATACTGGGATACGGACCAGGAATCACATAGGTCAGCGATCGCAACGCGCTCTCGATCTGAGACACCTGGCTCTGGTTCTTGGCTATGAAGCTCGCGTATGTCTGCGGCAGCGACAGCACGGCGCGCACGCCTAGCTTCCTTGGTGCTGGTTTGGGAGACTTGGTGGTGATTGTGGCAGCAGCGCCTGTTGCGGGAGCCGAGGGGGCCTCGCTTGGCGGCGCGGGCGCAGCCATGGTGCAACAAGGTAGACGAGAGAGTGATGGAAAACACGCTCGCTACCACGGGGCTGTATATGATGAGTTGGTTCGGGGTTGGCCCCTACGTCGTCGCCGTCGCTGTCGATGCCGCTGTCGGGGTTGCTGTTGTTTGTCGCAACCTGCAGATGTGAAGGACAAGACGATCGTTGATGAACCCGGCTATGGCCAGCCAACCTAGGCCTAATTAAACCTGGGGCATAGCAGTAAACCGTAAATCCCACTGGCCCCGTCAAGTGGGGCCCCTGGGCATCCGCGTCATGACACGACAAGACGCGATGAGAAGCCGAGGCATCTTTGAATAAGCCACTTGCTCAATTTTGAGAGTAGCTGATGCTAGGGCAGACCGTTAGTCTACCGGCCTGTTGCAGCCGTACGGAATCCTATTCCGAGGCGTTTCGATTGACCTAGCCTGCCCAGGCGAAGCTCGGTCTCTGTCCCGCCAGGTCATCGGACCCCAAGACCTCATCCAGCGTCATGTGGATATGAGGGCTGCTGCCGCCTCCGACATCTATCGGCTGCCGGACATAGAGACAAAAATGAGGCGCTGTCGACTCCTATCTCCGGGTTGGCGGCCTAGGGGTTTGTAATGCAGCTGGTGGTTCGTATCTCCTGACAGTCGGGCGGCAGGGAGGAGAAGTTGTCGAGAGACTCTGGTGAGAGGATGAGGGTGAGCAGACACCCCGGGATTCCGATGGAATAGATATATAATACGTCTGCGCTTGTAGGCCACTGGAAGACATTCGATAGGAGAACACGCACTCATATAAGTAAATACTGACCTGCTCCAACACCAACCATCCTCCACCATGGCCGCAACAATCAAGTTCTACACAAACCATGGCTGCCCTTGTGCGTAGCGCTGTTCCTGCTCCTGTTTTGCCCAACGTAGACTGATATCATGAAACAGTCGCTCACCGCGTCCACATCGCGCTCGCCGAGCTCGGCATCCCTTTCGAGGAGGTGGTGGTCGATCTCAGCAAGCCCAAGACGGCCGAGTTCCTCGCCGTGAACCCGGCCGGGCTCGTGCCCACGCTCCTCTACCAGGGCGAGCACGCCATAACCGAATCGGCCATCATTGCCCAAGTATGTACCTATGGCCGGCCGCCCACGGACAACAGGTAGGCACCGTAACTGACGTCTTTCCCACATAAAAAGTTCCTCGCCGACGCCCAGCTAGACGGCAACGCCAAGAACCCACTCCTGCCCCGAGCCGGCTCGCCCGAGTCGGCGCTCTTCCGCGCCCGCGCCGCCTTCTTCGCCGACGTCTGGACGACCAAGCTGTTCCCGCTCTTCGCCAAGGCCCTGTACGGCGCCAAGTCGCTCGACGAGGCCACCGCGGCCGGGGCCGAGCTGAACGATGGAATCAAGACCTGGCTCGAGCCGCTGCTCGCCGGGGCGGCTCCGTTCTTTGGCGGCAGCCAGACGCTCACCATGGCAGAGGTATGTATGGGGGGAGGAAGGAAGGATACGGCTTGTGGGTGCAGTACAGTTTACAACTGGGGTTGCTGACTCTTGTTTTATTGTCCGTCAAGGTCATGGTGGCGCCCTTTGCCCTCCGCATCTTCGCCCTGCCCCGCGGCGGCGTCATGCCGTCTTCGGTCATCGACGGCCTGGAGGCCAAGGCTCCCAACTTCTACAGGTGGGCGCACGCCGTCATGGAGCACCCGAGCGTGCGCACCGTTTTTGAGAAAGGAGACGGGGTCGAGGCCACTCGAGCGCGGGTGGTGCCGATGCGAGGCTGGTAGGGTTCGGTGAGGGGGCTGGCTGGCTGCTTGGGGACCTCACCCTTACTACTGCTCTACATGCTGTTAAGCTCGGTCCGTGTGGGCTCAAGATACAGCGGGAGGGATAAGGTCTACGTTCAAGCAAAGGGGCCGTCGTGCGGATGCTCCGTCGCTGGGTGCCGTCTCTGCCGGCCGGGTCAGGTTGTATTCGTAGCTCTGTGGCGTTGACTAACGTATTTGTGGTGAGAACAGTAGATATCTTATTGTCTGGATATCTAGGCAAATCTGGTCTAAAGAACAAAACCCACAAAGGAGGTACCCTCGTGCGAACCTCCCCTGGACGTAGTCCCATGCCTCCGGCTGAAAAAGGGGCATCGTACGAAGCAAGTCGCTGTAAGGGACTGGCTCCGTCAAATACCGACGCTCCGTGCATGATACTGGCCAGCCTGTGTTCTCCGTGGCGGACCCTCCGTGCCAGGAAGGCCGTTGTTCCTGTCTCGGAGGCTCCGGCCTTCGGGATCCGGATCTCCTGCCTAGCCTCGTGCGACCTATGGCTGCCTTTCCAACGGGTTGGAATTCTTTACATCGCCTGTATGGCCCGTCGAGCTGGGCAGGCCTCCTTGTTCATATACAATTTCGCTTGGTGGCCGAGCTAGGTAGTACGTATAGCAAAGCAGAGGTGCATGAAGTAGGCCGAACTGCTTGATCTTTATTTCTGACGAACTGGTAGGAGAGATTGCCGAGGGTAGGAGACCCTCCAGCTCTGTATATGATACCGAGCACTCGCCGGCCTCGGCAGGACGAGGGTCTCTAACGCGCACCAGGGCCCTGATACCGTACCTTGCCCATAGACCTCCCGCGTTGGCCCGTCCTTTGCGACGGTGCTGAAGTTGGAACCGCCAACAGTCGAACTTGCAGAAGAATGCAATTAAAAACTTTGGCTAGTAACTACTACAAGGAAACATGCCTGCATAAAGCTATAACAAGGGAAGTTGTTGCGCTTGACATAACCAAGTGCTAGCTGCGCAGATGGGGTATTGTTGCGACTAGACCGTAGAAAAGGAACAAGCAGGAGCCGAATGCGTATATCCAATGCCGGTGTTCTGTAACGGCATATCCAAATCGTCGCTACTACGCAAGAAGCTCAAACCGTTTCTATATACCTCTTCATCTCCCAGTCCGTCACGGCCTCGTCCCACTGCCGAATCTCGTGGTCCCTGGTGCCGCCGTAGTGGTCGACGAACTCGTCCCCAAACACCTCGCGCGCGATGCTGCCCGCACTCGTGAAGCGGTCGTTGGCCTCGCGCAGGCTGCGGGCAAGGCGGATGCCCTTGTCGGTGGCGCCGCCCACGTCTTCCCCTTTGCCGAGTGGGGGGCATGGGATCTCGAGCTTCTTCTCGACGCCGCGGAAGCCGAGGGCCAGGATGGCCGACAGCACAAAGTAAGGGTTCGCGTCGGCTCCCGGAACGCGCACCTCGAATCGCGTGGCCCCCGGCTTGGACGTGGGCGGCGCGATGATCCGGACCGAGGCGGCGCGGTGCTCGAGCCCCCATGACACCGTCACGGGGGCCCAAAAGTTCTCCACAAGGCGCTTGTAGCTGTTGATGGTCGGAGCGACCAGCGTCATGACGTCCGGGAGGCCCTCGAGGATGCCGGCCAGGAACTGGCGCCCCATGTCGGAGAGGTGCTCGACGTCGGCCCAGCGCGCGTTCTTGTCGGGCGTCTCGCGGTAGAAGAGGTTCTTGCCCGTCGCCTGGTCGATGATGGAGACGTGCATGTGTCCGCTGTTGCCCGGCAGGCCCTGCTTCGGCTTGGCCATGAAGCAGGGCGTGATGCCGTACCTTGTCGCGACCGACTTGACGACGTACCTAGAACACGAGGGCAGTTTGTCAGCTCAGAAACATCGAGATATCTCCCGCAAATCCCCAAGGGGGTCCCGCCCCTCTCTCAGCCACTTACTTGAACAGACTCGCCCTGTCAGCCATGCCCCTTATTTCCCCAAACTCGAGCGCAGCCTCGAACACGCCCGGCCCGCTCTCGGTGTGCCAGCCCTCGATGTTGCAGTCAAACTTCTCGCATGTGTCAAACACGTCGTAAAAGTAGTCTTGGTTGTGTACTGTGCGCGTGAGGCTGTAGCCAAACATGCCCTCGGTCAGGGAAGGGAGAGAATGGGGCGGGTTCTCGCGGAGGTAGGCGGCGGTCGAGGGGTTTTCGGCGGTGTTTGTGGGAGCGGATGGTGTCCTAAACTGGTAGAACTCGTATTCGGCTGTTTGTGAACAAGTGTACAAAAAGCAAAGAATATTGGGTTGTCAGTGACGGTGCAGAGTACAAACAGCAAGGAGAACAAAGGACATTGCTTACCCCCCGCCATAGCACCAAGCCCCTTCTCCTGGAACTTGGCCAGCTGGGTACTTAGCAGGCCCCTGGGACAGGCGCTCACGGGCTGCTTGGTGTCGGGGTCGAAGAAGCTGACGAGGAAGAAGGGCACGTTGTCTTCCCAGGGGATGCGGCGGAAGCTCTGGAGGTCGGGGACGGCGATGATGTCGCGGTAGCCGTTTTCGGCGTTGCTGATCTTGAGCTCTTGGAAGTAGGTGGTGTCGTGCATGTCCCAGCCGAAGATGACGGAGCAGAAGCCGAAGCCCTCCTTGGCGATGGAGAGGAACTTCTTCTTGGACACGAGCTTGCCGCGCAAGATGCCGTCCACGTCCACGCCCGCCAACTTGACCCGCGTGTCGCTAGCCAGCAGCGCGGGGAGCGACTCGACCGTGATCTGGTCTGGTCTTGCGCCAGGTGTCTCGGACGCCATGGCTGCTCGCTTTCTCGCTGGATTTCTCGCTGGTTTGCCAGTCGATGGCTCGGTTTGTTTAAGTGGAAGTCGGTGGAACTTTGGGTCGACGAGAAGCTCGATACGTCGCCGGTCCGAGTTGTTCGTGGACTTTACTATAATACGGGAGCTGGGGCGGTGCCGATAGGGATGAGGTCGTAGTGCTACAAAAGGTGAAGGATGAGGGGAGTTGTCTCGAGAACCGGGGTCGTGTGGGGTACGAACCTATTCCCGTATTCTTTACTGATAACAGCAAGACAGCTGACGTCAATAAAGACAAGCTGTTGAGGCTG
This sequence comes from Magnaporthiopsis rhizophila, assembly GCA_003049465.1. Classification (NCBI taxonomy): domain Eukaryota; kingdom Fungi; phylum Ascomycota; class Sordariomycetes; order Magnaporthales; family Magnaporthaceae; genus Magnaporthiopsis; species Magnaporthiopsis rhizophila. The sequence continues at coordinate 7,761 of PYSS01000071.1, read as the reverse complement.
ACTCGCGCTATACGCAAGCACTAAACGCCGCTGAACGCATACCCCTAAAAATACGCTTCAGGGGTCCTAATGCGGCTGCCGAGGCTCAGGGCGGTTTACCGATGTCATTTCATTAAAGGATCCGTCGTCTGGGCTGGCCGCCGGGAGTAACTTATTGTCCATGAAGATTCATACGCCTCAATTTCCGTGCGGCCAAGATTCCCGACGGAAACCGTAGAGACCCCTCTCCCTAGGGTCGGTGAGGGGCAGCGTAGCACTGCATCCCTCGGCTGTGATCCGCGTGACCTGCAACAGAGACAGAAACCAGCGACAGCTCCTACATGTAGGTAGCCATCTTTGATATTATTGCGTCACTGAATCGTCCTGTTGATGGCCTCACTCCTCATGCTTGCTCGGCTGTCGTTTGAGGACGGTCTTATCAACGCCAGACGACACATCCAAGCCGGTAACCGAGCTCTGCGCTTTTCTGCACTCTCGCTACTGGGCCCCAGCCTGGAAGGAGCCTTCCCCAGATAGCGGGCATACTTGGGACCTACCTGTGACACCGTTATCAGGCTCGGCTTGGACTCCCAAAAATAACCCCTACCACCTTCCCGGGACCCTTAATCGATCCCGCTCTTTCCAGTCAGCTCATGGGCCTGATTGGAGCGCAAGCTGCCCCACGGCCTGGCCTAGGGTCACGGGGCCGGCCGTTGTCGGACCTCGCTCACGCTTGTGTAGCGCCGCGTGCCTTCCCGTGGAACGGGACGATACCTGGGCATGTTCCCTGACTCACGGCAAGACATCGCGACGTTCCCCTTCTGCCCCGCGTTGTTCCACGTCTGCTAGATCGAGGTGCTCTGAATGTCCCCTATCATCTGCCTGCTGTTTACAACCTCAAAACTGACCATATCAACGTCGATTGTTCCGTTAGCTTTGCCCAAGCTCTTCCCTCACCTTGTGGCCGCATTGTGCCTCCTATGATACGCAGACTTTATCGTCTCCTCATACCTCGAAATCCCCCTCGATACCTCGACACCTCGACATAAAGCAAAGATGTACAGGCTCGCTGGCAAGAACGCCATCATTACCGGCGCAGCCGGGTATGTCACGGTTGGCCCCGACAGACAGGAGCCCGCGCCACTTCTTGCGAATACGGTTGGCTGACAGAAGCCTCGCGATAGCGGCATCGGCCTCGAGACCTCAATCTTGTTCGCTAAGGAAGGAGCTCGGGTCTTGATGGCCGACATCTCCCCTGAGGCCCTTAGCAAGGCACAGGCGAAGGTCCTGTCCCTGGTGCCGGAGGCCAAGGTCGAGACGGTGGTGAGTACCTACCTACCTACCTCCTTATTGCCCAACTAAAACGACGCCACCCGCTCTGACACACACACTCAACCTCTCCCACCCAGAAATGCGACGTCTCCAAGGAAGCCGAGGTCAAGGCCATGGTCGAGAGCCTAGACTCGTGGGGCGGTCTCGACGTCATGTTCAACAACGCGGGTATAATGCACGCCGACGATGCCGACGCCATCGACACGCCCGAGGCGATCTGGGACCTGACGCACAACATCAACGTCAAGGGGGTCTGGTTCGGTAGCAAGCACGCGGTGCTGTCGCTGAGGCGGCACAACAAGACAAAGGGCTCCATCATCAACACGGCCTCGGTCGTGGCCCTCGTGGGCGCGGCGACACCGCAGCTGGCTTACACGGCGTCCAAGGGCGCGGTGCTGGCGCTGACGCGCGAGCTGGCCATCGTGCACGCGCGCGAGGGGTTCCGGTTCAACAATCTGTGCCCGGCGCCGCTCAACACGCCGCTGCTGCAGGACTGGCTCGGCGACGACAAGGCCAAGCGCCAGCGCCGCGAAGTCCACTTCCCCACCGGCCGCTTCGGCGAGGCCGTCGAGCAGGCCCACCCCGTCGTCTTCCTGGCCAGCGACGAGAGCTCCTTTGTCAACGGCCACGACTTTGTCGTCGACGGCGGCATGACCAAGGCCTATGTCACCCCCGAGGGCCCGCCGCTGGCGGCGCCGACCAACAACGCGAACAAGTCGTCGCTGGATTAGGAACACGAAGGCCATCAGTGTCGGTGGTGCAGGTTGGGCTGGAGGCGTGAACGCTCCGTTTGAGGTCCTTGAAGGGTAGCTGTATCTTAGTTGGAGGAAGTCAATATGGGCTTCTCTCTGTGCTTGAGGCTCTCTCATTCTTATCCATTAGAATTTCTCCCTACTGTTCAAATTCCATTGCCATTCATATTCCCCGCTACCTATGCCGAGGCCCCATCTCCTCGTCATCACGCCATTTTGGCCAATGCGCAAATAGAGAGTTTGAAACTCAACACGCTCTCCATAGAACGCGTCGATGCTCCACCGCTTTTACCCCTACCTATATGAATGCCCCGCACCAGCTCTAATTCTGAGGGGCCGATGTCGCAACGTCACTGGCAAATCTTACCCCTGCGGATATTTTTGGCAAAGAGTCACGTCTCGTCTTGCTGGGCTCTGACTCCGCGACGATGTTTCGTGGTCTGTCTTTTGGGCTGTCTGCCATCCTGCAATATCCTCCGTCTTATAAAGAGTTCCAGGCGAGCTCGCGTTTGCTTCTTGCTCTCGTTTCCAAGTCTGAGTCGAAACAGAAACAACAGGCTCGTTTTCCCCAAGTCGAGCCGAAACGACCTCCCCGGCAACCACGCCCGCGCGCATCGCTGCTCTTACGATGGCGCAGCTCCCCGACCCGACTGTAGACCTCGATTGGTCCGGCCACATCGGCGCCATCCACGAGATCTTTGCCGCCAACACCCAGAAGCATCCAGACCGTGTCTGCGTTGTCGAGACCAAGTCCTCCGAGGGACCTGAGAGATCTTACACATACCGCCAGATCTTCGAGGCTTCCAACGTGCTGGCGCACTACCTGCACGATGCGGGCGTCACCAATGGCGACATTGTCATGATCTGGGCCCATCGGTCTGTGGACCTGGTGGTTAGCATAATGGGCGTCCTGGTAAGCGCCATTCTACGTCGTCCCGTCCTACGCCTGCTCCAGCTGTACTACTCCGGAGACGCTGACCGAGGCTCTTTGCTGTGACTCAAGGCATCCGGCGCAACCTTCAGCGTTCTCGACCCGCTGTACCCTCCCGCGCGACAACAGATCTACCTCGAAGTGTCCGGCCCAACAGCGCTCGTCAACATAGCCCGCGCCACCGACGAGGCCGGTCCCCTCGCGCCCCTCGTCCGCAAGTACATCGACGAGGAGCTCAAGCTCAAGGCGGAGGTGCCCTCGCTCCGAATCGGCGATGATGGCTTCCTCTCTGGCGGAGAGATGGACGGAAAAGACGTCTTCGCTGGTGTGCGCGACAAGGCTGCCGTCCCGCCCGCAGACGTCCTGGTCGGCCCAGACTCGAACCCGACGCTCAGCTTCACCTCGGGCTCCGAGGGCCGGCCCAAGGGCGTGCTGGGCCGCCACTATAGCCTCGCCAAGTACTTCTCCTGGATGGCAGAGACCTTTGGGCTGACCGATCAGAGTCGCTTCACGTTGCTGTCAGGCATTGCGCATGACCCCGTCCAACGCGACATCTTCACCCCTCTCTTCCTGGGCGCCCAGCTGCTGGTGCCGTCCAAGGAGCACATCGCTCACGAGCGCCTGGCCGAGTGGTTCCGCGAGTTCGAGCCCACCGTGACGCACCTCACGCCGGCCATGGGGCAGATCCTGGTCGGCGGCGCCTCTGCCGAGTTTCCCGCCCTGCGGACCGCCTTTTTCGTTGGCGATGTGCTGACGACACGCGACTGTCGTACTTTGCGGACGCTGGCGGTCAACGTGGACATCATAAACATGTATGGTACAACGGAAACAAGCAGAGCGGTCAGCTACTACCGCGTGCCGAACCGTGCTACGGACCCGGATTTCCTGGAAAGGCTGGACAAGGACACGATTCCCGCCGGCAGGGGAATGCAGAACGTCCAGCTTCTCGTCGTCAACCGCGAGGACAGGACCAAGCTCTGCGGTGTGGGCGAGGTCGGCGAGATCTACGTCAGAGCGGCAGGCCTGGGCGAGGGCTACAAAGGAGATCCTGCGATGAACGAGCAAAAGTTCCTCAACAACTGGTTTGTCGACAACAACAAGTGGGTCGAGGCAGACAAGCAGCATCCCAGCCAGGGCCAGCCGTGGCGCAAGCACTACAAGGGCCCTCGCGACCGGCTGTACCGCACCGGAGATCTGGGCAAGTACCTCGAGTCTGGCGACGTCGAGTGCACCGGCCGCGCCGACGACCAGGTCAAGATCAGGGGCTTCCGTATCGAGCTGAACGACATCGACAGCAACCTCAGCCAGAGCTCGCTGATCCGCGACTGTAAGACGCTGGTGCGCCGTGACCGCAACGAGGAGCCCTCGCTGGTCAGCTACGTGGTGCCGGAGCTCAAGGAGTGGCCCCTGTGGCTCAAAGCCCAGGGACACGAGGACGCCGAGGACGACCCGGGCGTCGAGTTCGGCCCGACCAGGGTCTTCTTCAAGCGCTTCAGGCGCCTGCAGACCGAGCTCCGCGACCACCTCAAGGGCCGCCTCCCGGCCTATGCGGTGCCGACCCTCTTCATCGTCCTGGAGAAGCTGCCGCTGAACCCCAACGGCAAGGTGGACAAGCCGAACCTGCCGTTCCCCGATATCGCCGAGCAGACGACCGAGGCGTCTGGCGAGGAGCTCAAGCGGTGGGATTCGCTGAGCGAGACGGAGAAGCGCATAGCCGCCAGGTGGGCGTCGCTGATCCGAGGCCTCAACGTCAAGACCATTGCGCCTGAGCACGACTTCTTCGACCTGGGCGGGCACAGTATTCTGGCGCAGCAGATGCTGCTCGACGTCCGCAAGGACACGGGTGCCAACGTGTCGATTAACACCCTGTACGCAAACCCTACTCTTGCGGCCTTTAGCGCCCAGGTCGACAAGCAGCTTGGCTCGGGTGGTGCCAATGGCTCAGCAGCCGAGTCCGAAGCGGACTCGTACTCCAAGGCGCGCGACGATCTTGTCAAGAAGCTCCCCGCCCGATACCAGACGGCCGACCCGGCTACCATCCGGGCCTCGTCCCGGCCGACCGTCTTCCTGACGGGAGCGACGGGCTTCCTGGGGGCGTTCCTCATCCGCGACATCCTGCAGCGGACGAGCCGACAGGTCAGGCTGGTCGCGCACGTGCGGGCCAAGGACGAGAAAGCAGCCACGGAGCGGCTGCGGCGCTCGCTGCAGGGTTACGGTCTCTGGAGGGACGAGTGGGCGTCCCGCCTGTCCTGCGCCGTCGGGGACCTGTCCAAGCCGCAGCTCGGCATCGAGCAGACGGTGTGGGACCGGCTGGCGGCCGAGGTGGACGTGGTGATCCACAACGGCGCCACGGTGCACTGGGTGCGGCGGTGGCAGGACATGCTGGCGGCCAACGTGACGTCGACGGTGGACGCGATGCGGCTGTGCAACGAGGGCAAGCCGAAGCTCTTCACGTTCGTCAGCTCGACCAGCGTGCTGGACAACGAGCACTATGTGCGCCTGTCGGAGAGGCAGCTCAGCACCGGCCAGGGCGCGGTGCCCGAGTCGGACGACCTCGAGGGCAGCGCCGCGGGCCTGTCGACGGGCTACGGCCAGACCAAGTGGATGTCGGAGCAGCTGGTGCGCGAGGCCGGCCGGAGGGGGCTTCGGGGCTCCGTCGTGCGTCCGGGCTACATCCTGGGCGACAGCGAGTCCGGGTGCTGCAACACGGACGACTTTCTGATCCGGTTCCTCAAGGGCTGCATCCAGCTGGGCTCGCGCCCGCGCATCGTCAACACGGTCAACTCGGTGCCCGTCAACCACGTGGCGCGCGTCGTGGCGGCCGCGGCCCTCAACCCCTTACCGGCGGGCGTCAGCGTCGTCCACGTCACGGGCCACCCGCGCCTGCGCATGAGCGAGTACCTGTCGCTGCTCGAGTACTACGGCTACCGCGTGCCCGAGGTCAGCTACGGCTCCTGGAAGGAGGAGCTGGAGCGGTACGTCTCGGCCGGAGGCGGCGTCGAGCGCGACCAGGAGCAGCACGCGCTGCTCCCGCTTTTCCATCTGTGCATCTCGGACCTGCCCGCCAACACAAAGGCGCCCGAGCTCGACGACGAGAACGCCGTCACGGTGCTCAAGGCCGACGCCGAGAACTGGACGGGCGTCGACGAGAGCGCCGGTTATGGCATCGGCCGCGAGGACGTCGGTCGATACCTGCGCTACCTGGCCACGATCAAGTTTTTGCCCTGGCCGGCCGGCAAGGGCCGCCCGTTGCCTGAGATCAGCTTTGATGCCCAGCAGGCACTGTCGTCTGGAGCTGCCGTTGTTGGTGGGAGGGGTGGCGTTTCCAAGTAGGTGGTCTGTGGCCTGTGTCAATGTTGGAGGATGGGCAGTATATCTGGAGGCAGCCAGCCAGTCAGCCAGGCCGAGGAAGTCGTCGGTGGTTATTTAGACGTCGGTTGGTCCATGGCGGGAATAGATGAGGGACCTTGCTCGATCTACGGGGCGCGTAGCCTGCTGATAGGCCCGGGCGCCTGTTGGCCTGAATTGTTTTTGGGACGCCTTTGGCTTTGTTTTTCACTGCAGATCTCGATGGCGTTTACGGGTCACAAATGCGTTTTTTTTTTTTTTTTTTTTTTTTTTAATTATCTAAAACTTGACAAGCCGGAAGAGCTAAAAGGAGGTAGATAGATGATAGATACCTATCCAAGCGTATAGGCACGCAGAGAGGGGAAGCTCTTCGGTGATCATCGAGTCCTCGGAATCGACGAGTGACCTTACCTGTTATACCTACTCTACAGGTGCAGAGCCGCCTCGCCTCGCCTTCCGGGGGGATTGTTACAAGCAAAGAAGGGAACTTCGTGGCGTTGCGTGACTATCGACATCTCAACCTCAGTCGTGCAGCCAGGGCGCTCATTCGCCGGGCGACTCACCCTGTCCGCCTGTGTACCTCATCAGGCTCGACGTCGATGATCTGAGTTCGGGAGCATAGCATGTTCTGGCCGCCGAAAGGAGGCGCAACCCCCCGTTTCCCGCGTCAGTTGGGTCTCACAGCCCTCGGCGTCAACCAGGCGCCCTCCCCGAGTAGGGCAGACCAATGAAACCTAATAATACGTCCTAATCGCCGCCACGCGGCTGGCACACCCTGGGCGCCACCCTACGTCGGCGGTACATTGGTACCAAAAAAAAAAAAAAAAAAAAAAAAAAAAAAAATTGGCAAGCGGGCTAATGGGGCTTTTCTTTATTTATTTATTTTTTTTTTTTAAAAAAAAAAACGTTTTCAAAAAGCTTAAACAAGCCTTAAATGTCGAAAAAGTAGCTACCTTGTAAAGTGGTTTCTGTTGGTAGGAGTCTGTACTCCTGTTTGACGGCTCGGAGCTCTCCAAAAAGTGAACAAAGATCTCTGTGATCTGGGGAAAAGTCCTATTATTGTGCACTATGCGTTTGTGTTACGCATAAGGAAGAAGAACCTCTGGCACCCCCTCGATCAGGTCCTTCCTTTGGCCCAAAACAAATGAATCCGTCCCAGTTGCATACGCCGGATAAATGCCGGAAAAAGGCCGGAATATTATTCCGACAGTTTCGTTAATTACTTTATAGGAACACTTTTAATTCGAAGGGGAGTGTTAGAGTAAAACAACCCGTACTTCATCTCCACTCAACCAATCTATCACTTTCAATTCCACGATCATTGGCTCAGGTATTATTCCAGCCACGTAGGCGTACCATGGCCTATTAGCAGCCGCGGTTCCCATCGCGAAACTCGGATGCTTCTGCCAGCTGTCGCGC
>PYSS01000070.1:103918-207803 GCA_003049465.1 Magnaporthiopsis rhizophila | reverse complement strand
GCTCGGTCCTCCGCTATCAGACTTTTTTTTTTTTTTTTTTTTTTTTTTTTTTTACTTTTTACGCGAGTCTATTACATCGGCGACATAGACCGCAATGTCGTCACCCGCAGCCCCCGAACCCGCAGCCGACCGGGAGTCTGAGCCTCTCCTTGGCCGACCCGGCGCTGCCCTACAGAAACCTAATGAGCCTCTCTACTCGAATCTCTATAGGGGTAAGTAGCATGTGCGTTCATGGTGGCAAGAGGCCGAGAAAAGGACAAGGGGAGGGGGTGTGACCGAGGACATGTTCCAAATGTGCCTCTCCTCCCCTATAAGTTCTCATGCAATGCACCCTGCAGTGCGGCTCTAGCTTTATCCCGTCCTGCCTGGTTGGTATTTTCTGCCATAAGCAAGCAAACCATCGCCTCACTTATCGCTGCACCTCACTATCCTATCTGATTCACCCTACCACACAACCCACGAAACGGGCAAAAGAAACTCCTCCTAATGCTGTCGTCACTGGTCTCAGGAACTGGGGGCTTCGCCCTGGCCGGCGCGGTCCTTCTGCTCGCCCTGGTCTGGTCCGCCGTCTTCACCCACCCCCTGCTGCCGCTCTTCTCGCCGCACCCGCTGCTGCAGAGCCTCGGCGTCTTCACCCTGACCCAGGCCATCCTGATACTGCAGCCGACCTTCGACCCCAAGGCCAAGGTGGTCGGCGCCCGCATGCACGCCACCCTGAACCTAATCTCCTTCCTGCTCTTCGCGTCGGGCGTCGCCATCATCGAGGCCAACAAGTTCAAGAGCCACAATCCCCACTTCAAGTCCCTGCACGCCTACCTCGGCGTCGCCGTCTCGGTCCTCATGCTAGGACAGTACATCTTCGGCTTTCTCATGTGGGGCGTGCCCGGCGTCTTTGGCGGCGTCGACCAGGCAAAGGCCATGTGGAAGTACCACCGCTGGGGCGGCTACTTCATCTACCCACTGCTCCTGGCCACCGTCGCCACCGCGACCGACACGACCTATAACCAGAAAGTCCTCGACATCAAGCTGTGGGCCGTCATTCTATCCGTGGTCCTGATCGTTATTGGTGTCTACCCCCGGATTCATGTGCGGAAGCTTGGCATCCGACATTAGAACACGACAACCTACCCTCCCATGATTCCGGCTGCCGTGCTCTTGGAGCCTGATTATGCTCTAGCGTGTTGGGTCTTTGTGTGCAAGATCCCAGAACGAAGACGGAGACTCGCCGCCTTCCGTACTGATTTGCTTTCTTTGTTCTCGTCGTCTTCTTTTCCTATCTTTAACTTTTCCCATCCCGTTTTACCAAGTGAAGAACTATTTGGCCCTTAAGGAGAGTCGTTGTTGGGTTAGCGGTTGTACTTGTTTTTACTATTTCATTCTTGTTTCTTAGCACCCATTGACAGGCGAGGCCAGATGGTACAGTCGTTTGTTTTGATGTGGTGCCTAGTGAGGATTCCCCAATGATCGGTCGGTGTTAATCTGCAAGTTTAGGGTCAAAATAGGAAGGGTGAAATGCAATCTTTATATAACGGCGCCAGCGTCTTGGTTGTCGTAGGATTCTCAGGTTGAGAAAGAAAACCAAGTATTATAGTAACCGACAGACAGTCAGCTTCCGTCAACAACTTCGGTCCAGTATGGAAGAGGTCGAGCTGGCGGTGGGAAAGCTCTGGTGAGTGCTAACGATAGTTCTCCGGAATGAGAGCAGCGGATTTCTTTAACATGAAGATTTGAACGCGTCTCACCAGACATGATGGCCCTTAGATAGCGCTGTAAATGTATACCACATACGTGCTTAGGTAGTCATGCAAAAGATACATCCATCCAGTGTTGATCCGACGTCTCCCTAACCTTATTGACATGGAGGTCAGGTGGGGTATAATTAGGTACCTATGTAGGTATCTTGCTCTTTCTTGAGAGGATAATGACCAGGACAGGAAACAGCCTGCCACAGTCGCATCTGGTTGATATCGAGGCACATGGAAACAACTAGGAATATAGACAGTAATACCCAATACCCCGCAAGGAGAATCCGCTGCACACGCATGAAAATGAAGCCAAGGGTATCGGCTTAAAGAAGTGGGAGCTGCTGTCCTGATTCGGAAGCACGATGATTGAATTGAGCAAGGCTTGGCCCAGCTGGTGGGGCGCATCCGCTGAGACCAGTGCTGTAGCATCCGTGGCACGAACCCACGCAGCCGCACCCTGTTGGGGATGGCCGCCCTGTGCCCATGACAAGAACGACCCGACACGCACACCTCCCTCGCCCGCCGAACCTCGCCTTAGCTGCCAGCCAAACATATTCCTCGTTATAGCCGCCCCCGATACCTAGTGACATCATCCCAGCCCCGACCGCGCTACTCTCCGCCTTCCCACCGCCTGCGACGGCGCCGCGGGACACCGAGCGCCCCGACGGAAAAAGAGTCTTTTCTCATGTCGCTCTGCTGCCCGCACCATGGATCTAGGCGCTTCTAGCGGCGGGGTCGGCGAGGGCGGCTCCGGCCAGCAAAAGCCGAGAGCCCTCCCAGCCGATCTGCCCAAGTCGCTTGACGACAGGCGACGCCCGACCGAGCTCGTCCCCGAAACAGAAATGTACGATGGCTGGCAAGGTCAGTTCGCCCGCACGGCCAAGCACCGAAGGCCGCCCTTCCTGCCTGTACCCACCCACCCAGTGGAATGTGAAGCTGATCCGGACACGTCTCGGCTCCCCTGTGAGCAGGCCAGTCGCAGTTTCTGATCTCCCCGATGGCTGCGAAGCCTTTGAATTTCGGCAACCTGTCGCTCAACGACCCTGCCTACGACGATGATATCACCAAGGGCATCACCGACAGCGACACGAGGCTGATGGAGATGATTGCTGCCCAGGCCGCCCACTCCGCCGGAGGCGGCATCGACGACGTCGAAGGCCTAGCCGACGACAACAAGCTGTCGGACGACGAAAAGAAGTCGATGCTGCAGAAGGCTCTGGCCATGGCCGCGAGCAACGGGAACGTGGATCTGGTTAAGAGGCTCCTCGCCGGTAAGCCCAAGCAATACGTCGACGTCAACACGCCCGACGAGGACGGCACGCCGGCCTTGATATACGCAAGCTGTTTTGTAAGCTCTACCCTGCAGGCTCTGATGGTGATGTATATGAACCCCCGACGCAGCCGCAGCTTTGCTGATAACGAAACTCGTACGCACCCCGGCAGGGGCACGAAGACGTCGTCAAAGCCCTCATCGACGCCGGCGCCGATGTGGAAAAGAAGGATCGCAACCACTGGAGCGCACTGACTTGGGCCATGACCAACCGCCACAAGGCCATCGCGAAGCTACTCCTGGACAGTGGCGCATCGCCTGAGGCTAAGACCTCGACCGGACGCACACCCTTCGACTTTGTCGCCGCTGACAGCGACATTTCCTTCTATCTGCACGATAGCGGCTATAACATCGGCAACGCCGGCGTGACGGATGACTTTTACAGCCCCGGCATGTCCCAGGACCGGTTCGAGGAGGAGATGGCCGAGAACGAGCTCAGGAGGAGAATGATGATGGAGAGCGCACGCGACCTCGAGGTGGACCTGGGGAATGTGGGAATGGACGACCAGCCCGAGGTATGTGGAATATACACGTCAAGGAGAGAAAGAGGCGTACCAAAGTGCCTGATTTCAAGTGGCTACTGACAATCCGCCCGTCTAGCCCATAGATGAGTTTGAGGAGGACCAGGCCGAGTTCGACTGGCAAAGGTGCAACCACGACCAGATGTTCGTCTTTCAGGAGAGTGAGCTCGACCGCATACTCGACATTGTAATCACCAACATGACGCCACAGCGGACACCGTCGCAAAAGCCTGTTCCGGCAAACATGATCTTTCTGAGTGCAAGATATGCGCACTACCACTCGAGCCCGGAGCTGCTTGCGAAGCTGCTCATCACGGCCATGGACAAGATCAATGACGTTGTGGAAAATCACCAGTGGGACATGACCATATTGGCCTTTTGGATATCCAACGCGACGCTACTGCTCCACTACCTGAGAAAGGATGCCGGTCTGGTTGAGGCCACGTCCGAGTTCCAAGCACAGCTGGCCGAACTTATTAACGAGATTTTTATCCTGATTGTGCGAGACGCCGAAAGGCGGCTGGATAAGGTCCTGGACCCGGCCATGTTGGACCACGAGACCATCCCGGGATTCGAAGACATCACGTTTCAAAACGAATGGAAGCTCTTCAAGCGGAAAAAGGAAGTTAAGGAGGAGCCCCTCGAGAGGCGGTATCGGCCGCCGTCGCCAAAGCAGAGGGCCAAGCCGGCGCCGCGGAACGTGACGTCGCTGCTCTCGTCCACTCTTTTTGTGCTAGACCTCTACGACATACACTCGGTCATCACGTGCCAGATTGTGTCGCAGTTGCTGTACTGGCTGGGCGCCGAGCTGTTCAACCGCATCATGTCGAACCGCAAGTACCTGGCCCGGACAAAGGCGATGCAGATCCGCATGAACATATCGGTGCTGGAGGACTGGGCGCGGACCAACAACCGGACTCCGGACCACTACGAGCACGGCGAGACAAAGTCGACCGGCGAAAGCACGGCCGACGCGTCGCGCAGGCACCTTGGCCCCGTGATCCAACTGCTGCAGTGGCTACAGTGCTTCTCGTCCCTGGTCCAGGACGACCTCGAGGCGCTGGTGGGCACGCTTCAGCAGCTTCGGGCACTCAGCCCACAGCAGCTCATCCACGCCGCGAACCACTACCGCCCCGAGGTGGGCGAGAAGGGCCTCCCCAAGAGCGCGCTCAAGTATCTGAACGCGATCCAGAAGGAGGCGACTCTCCGCCGCGAGAGGCAGCGGGACAGGCTGTCTCAACAACTCAAGCCTGGCGACGTTCCGCCCGCCCCGCCGCCCAAGAATGGCACAAAAGCTGAGACTTCCAGGAGCGGGGCGCAGGGGACGTCGGGAGGGCCCAGGGCGGACGGAGAGGATGAGGAGGACGAGGAGGACGCGCCCGAACACCTGCTGCTGGATCCGGCCGTCATGTTACCGTTCTCGCTGCCGTCGGTGACGGACATGCTGGTCACGTACGGGGCGGGGTTCGGCGGGGTTAACAGAGAGCGGGAGCGCAAGTACATCCCCACGGTGCCGCCCGAGTTCCTGGCCAAGCTCGAGCTCAGTCAGGGCGGGAAGCGGCCGATGTTTGGAGAGAAGGATTGGGAGAACGAGGAGGTGTAGCTAGAAAGCGTGTGTTGATGATGTGTGTGAATACAGAGAAAACCTCAACTGGAGAGAGAGAAAGAGAGAGGGAGAACCTAAAGATGCCGTCTGTTGCATCGGGGCCGGCTGGCGCCTTCTGGGCGTTTCTGCCCATTTCATCCACACATAACAAAAATCTCAAACCTATGGTTTCCTCGTTATCGGTTATCGTCGTTTCCTTTTTGTTTGCAGATTTCGTCTGATGAACTTGACATGCCCGCTCCACCCCTTGTCGCAAAAGCTATAAAATTAATAACACGTCAAGAGGCATGCAGGCAAGATGAGCATCATCTAGGGTAGTCACCTACATGGTGAGCCACTTTGCGATATGGCACAGTAGCGTTGGCTAGCGGCGCGCGCGCCCGCTCATACATATGCGCGCTGCAAGGGGTTTGTTTATGTGACGACGGTCGCAGTTTTTTGAAGAAAAAAAAAGAGATTTCCAGGATGGAAGCTTGCATACACGCGAGATGATGTTTGGGTAAGGCACATCGTCGGGTCGCAGAGGGGGCGGGGACTGTTGTTGGTTGGTTGGTGGTTATTCGAAAGGCAATGTGTGGTTGCAGTGGCATTCGGTTTGAGCCATCACACGTCTGATTTATTTTTTTGTTTGGTAGCACGTATACTACGGAGTTGTGATTTGCTACGAGAAAGGACAGGGCAAAACAGGGGCCGGGCAGGGGAAGAACAAACAGCCAACAGACAGATAACACGCAAGATGGAGAAAAGATAAGGCGGCGAATCAGGGCCCTGGAAACCGAGCCGTGGACCGTGGAGTTGGCCTATTTGTTTATGTTCGGGCTGCTACTACTGTACTGTACTGCTCCGTGCTTACATGCGCTTGCTGCAGGATCCCGCCGCAGCCTCAGAACCAGGGACGAAATGATGGGGGATGTGATGTGATTACCACTTGACGCAGGAACAGGGCGACGCTGACGTGCCATTCGGGAACATGTCCTGGGACCGACCGGGACACCTGGGCGCCAACCATTTTCATCATGCCCGCCCTGGTTCTTATGTCCTTTTGTGGGAGCGCGTGAGAGCCGTACCATTGTTTGCTCGTTAGGCGCCATGTGTAGGTAGGTGGTACCTAGGTAGGTAGCCTTGTCGTGTTTTTGTTTGGTAGCTAGCATATGCCACATGCTGCCACATGCCAGCCAGTGCAGAGCCCAAGCACGGGAAACCATGTGTTTCGCCCTCTTGGTCCCCGTGCAAACCGGGACGCTCTGTGGAATGAGCGCGCCAGGGGGGTTCCAGGCGAAGGTCAGGTGAATGAATGGATACGGGAAGAGATTTGTGCTTCGATGCCGCTCGTCAGCACATATTGCGTGTAGAGAGCAAACGACCTCAGATGGCAAAAGAAAGGAGTAATTCTGTATTTCCACACGCTGCTATCTTATGTATTTAATCTCTTTCTGTCAACTCCCCTTCTTTTCTCACCCGCCTTCCCTCTGGCACACCCCTGCATCCCTACCTGGTACCCAATCTGGAACGGAATGCGGTTCGGAGGGTGGGGCCAAGAATGGATGCCGGATGAAGTGGCTAAATTGCGGTTGCCACGTCAGGACGTCGCCAATGAAACACGGCCCTGTCGCCCCGCCCCGTGAGCTCTGGCCGCGTTGCCAACCTTCTCGAACTGAGAAAGAGAAGGACACCGAGCACAGCGGTGTAAATGGCGGGAATCTAACCCGATTCCAGCCCACGGAGGAGGCCCCGTCTTTGTTTCTGCAGATCGCGGAGGCAGGGTCCCCCCTCGAGATGCAACATTTTATTTTTCCAACGGTCACATCCCGAGAAAGAAAAAGAGATTCCGGGTTTCCCATGCCGAACGGGCTACATAAGGTAGTTCCACCCGCGCCGCGAATGCCCATATTGGAGCCGCTGCTGCCGGTGGCGGCCGATTGGCGGGAACAGGCGGTGACCTTGATTCCACGCATTATTTACACTGCTTTGGGCGGGAGTTTATGGGGAAAGGAGCAGCCGTGTGTGTGCACAAGAGGATAGACGAGGAGGTCTCAACTTCTTTGCCTTTGACACTGACCCCATCGCACCAGCCAATCCCAGGGGCCACAAATGCCTGGCTTCCCCATTTTCAGCCACCAGCGACAGCCTTTTCTTCTTGTCTCCGTGCCAAATCCCAGCCTTTTAGAGCCTCTGCTTCCGAGGCACATGGGCCCCCATCTCCCGGTAATGGGTTTACGTAGTTAGGGTCTAAGTGTGCCACCTCCACCACTCGGCCCACTTCCTCCATCGACCCGAGGAGTCCCCATGCTTGTTTCCTTTTTATCATGACCACTGCCGAATCGCCAAGTGGAGACCGAGAGCGGGAGCGGTAGAGGCTGAACCGGCCTTCGCAATACTCTTGCAGGGTGGCGCTGTGGCAGGCTCCTACTGGTTCAAGAAATCAATGGCTGATGGCACCCTGCGACGTGGTTGGCAGGCCCATCCACGGCCTCTGACCCCAGCATCCTAGCAGCCCAACGGGAAGTGGCCCATGGTGACGGAGACAGATGGATGCCGCATGCAGTCTGGCAGGCCAAGCCATGGACAGGCCCTGCATCGGTGGCAGGTGCAAAACACCACACAGGCAGAGTCGGGGAGGCGCGGGGATGGAACTGTGACTCCGCGTGCTGGCGGTGGCCGGGCCGAAAAATAAAAAATAGAGGGAAGGCACCACCACCTCCTCGCTTGCTTTCTGGTCTCCATGGATGCTTCATTCATTCCCGGGACAAAAAGTCATATTCCACCCGGCCCGCTTCTGGCTGGCTATAGTGTGTCCCCAACCTAAGCCGCCCTCCCTCCCCCACGAACTTAACTTTGTGTGAGCCCATCCCTAGATTTCGGTTTGCGCCAGCTAGCCCAGGTGTCAACAGTCAACATTTGCTCTTGGTCATTATTCACCATTTGTCTTGTTTCCTCCCGTCCTGAAAAACCCAACAACGCCAAGCCGCCAGTAAAACAGCAGGCGCACCCACAGCAAGCGAGCTCCCGTACAATAACATCGAAGTCCCCGACCAGCGCTGCACCCGCCGAACTTGTTTTTCTTTTTTTTTTTTTCGCCCTCGCTGTTTCCCTGCTCCGTGCTTGCCGCTCCAGAACCCGCCTCGTACTTTGTTTCACCAGGTCGAGACCTTGGATTTGTTTCTCCGAGCTGCCTGTTGACTCTGGGTTGCCACTGCTGGCCCTGCCAGCTCCAATCCATCGCTGGATCGCTACGCACGCTAGAGAATCGCATCAAACAGCCCAACGAGGACCAAGGAAAGAAGTGCAATCTGCAAGAGCGCACGCACGCATAAGCCAGTGTCCCTCGGTTGCTGTCGCGTCAGCGTTCCTGGGGCACAGTGGTGGTTGAGCTACCTGTTAGCCTCCGCACGGCCATCAGTGGACGGTCGCTCACTGTCCTGCGCCGCCTGCCGACTGCCGATTGCACGCACGCGGCCATGGCGCCACACAAACTGACCAGCGCGAGCTTGCGGTACAAGAACAAGCCTGCCGCCGCGCGCATCGCCCCCTTCCGCGACGACACCTCCCTCGTCGCCTTCCGCTACGAGCACACTCTCCAGGCGAAGCCACCCATCCCCGTCATCCCCGTCCCGCCCCGGAACCCGGCCAGGACGACAACCCGGCCCGTCTCTGTCGCGTCGGGAACCACCGTCATTGTGGCACCTCCGCCCATCTCGCCAAACGAGCAGCATCCGGCCTTCCGCACCCGCGACCACGCCCAGTCGTCTTCAGCTGCGGCCGCCGCCGACGACGGGAAGCGTGACTCGGTGCTAGCCCCTGCAACCCCGACCTCGACCATCCGCGAGGAGTGTGAGGACGACCCGGCCGTTTTTGCCAGGTTCAACGTCCAGGAACCCACCGTCTCCATCCTTGGCGACGCCACCAGTTTTACGACCCGCATTAGCCACGAGACGGCGCACCGCGCACTCTCCACCGCCGATATCCCGAGTCCAATCCATGCCCTGTTTGAGAGTCCTAGGGCCGCCCCAATCCCAACACCCCCGCGCCTTGCTCCGGGCTCGTCGTCGCCGACGGGCAATCCACCCGTGAGCTTTAGCCGTACAGCCAGCAGGACCATGGCGAGAGCGTTCAGCCTGCGGCCTGCGTCGTCTGGACAGCAGCCGAACCGGCTGAGGAAGAAGAGTCTGTCCAAGGATGCGGAAGAGATCGACGACGCCCCGTCGTCGCCCTTGACCGAGGGTGAATGCACATCCCTGCCGCAATCGCGGGGCTCCTCGCAGCTGCCAGGTCTTGGGGGCGGGGCCAATCACGATCCCTGCCCGCCATCTCCGCCACGCCCCCAAGCTCAATCGGACAATTCCGAGTTTCTTCCCATCACCACCGCCATCCCAACCGACAGCCTCTTGGAGGATGACTTCCTCACCCAATTAACCTTCTCCCACCGGGGTAGTGTCATGTTTGGCGGGAAGCGTGCTGTGGGGAAGCCACATCCTCATCCTGCCCAATCCGCGTCGCCTCCCGTCATGGAGCCCGCTGCCGCTGCCGCCACCACCACCACCGCCACCAGCGCCCCGTCCATCTTGGTCGCGGTCGCGCCACCCTCATCCGCGACCGCTGCCAACGCGGCTCCAGCGACCCCATCGTCCTCCCGCGCCGACCCGACCGCCGGCAGCTCGAATCAGAGTTCGCCCCCCGTCCCTGCGCCCAAGATGATGGAGATGCCCAACATCCGAATCTTGGCCGTCGACCTGGAGAGAGAATCGCAAAAGGTGAGATCGCTCTATGGGCCCGACGAGGAGGAGGGCGGGTGGGTCCATGGGGGGCCGGGCTCGTCGTTTAGCGACCGCCCCGAGCCTACAGCGGAGGTCCCATCGGACGGGGAAGTGAATGCCGCGTATGATTTCCTAGTCAACCCGAGCACAAGACCCCCTACGCGCCCGCGCCAATCGCTGTTGACACGATTCGCTCGTGCTCTCTCGCAGGTTCCGTTCCCCAGGAGGCGACAGCCTCCCTCCACACCGCGCTATCATAGATACACGTCGGCCAGTCAGCTCGTCGTCGCTGCGACGAGATAACCTCGCGAAGAGGGAGTTTGAGTTGGCAGGCGGCATCGAGGACTGGGAGGACGTCGATGGTGCTGATGTCGATCGCTTCGGCTTCATCTCCCCGAATCCGAGGAGGTCCGAGTTCAGAGGGGACGCCGCCGGGCCCCAATCATTGCCGCCGACGCCCAGGAAGAGGAATGTGCTGGTTAAGAGGATGGACCCTGCTGTCCACGGCTCGGCGTCTTTGTCCCCGGGGCGCGGGCCAACCCGAAAAGTCTCGGCACGGTCCTTGAACACACAGACCTCGGAACTTTCCGCCACGTCGAGACGATCAGGCCGCTCCTCGGTCAGGGCCGCAGCCAACCTGCTCCCGCACAACCGGGACAGGAGGTTGATGGACGAGGCTGCGGGTATGTTGACACTGGCCCCCGGCCTGTCGGACATTCTCGAGGACGAACAGGTGGAAAAGATGTCAGAGGCCTTCAAAAGGAAGGAGTGGGAGAGAACGGAGAAGTGGAGGAAAATGGCCAAGGTCAGCCATAAAGGCCAGTCGGGTCAGGGGATGGAATTCCAGTTTGACCCAAAGAACGCCAAGGTGGTCGATCGCACCTGGAAAGGCATCCCCGACTGTTGGCGCGCCGCGGCCTGGTACTCATTCCTCACCGCGAGCGCCAGGCAGCACGGCTCAAACACCACAGACGAGCAGTTGACGGCCGAATTCCAGCGCCTGCAGGCCGTCAGCTCGGCCGACGACACGCAGATCGATCTCGACGTCCCACGAACGATTAATCGTCACATCATGTTTCGTCGGCGCTATCGCGGGGGCCAGCGCCTCCTTTTCAGGGTGCTCCACGCGCTGTCACTCTACTTCCCCGAAACCGGCTACGTTCAGGGCATGGCCTCGTTGGCTGCTACGATGCTATGCTACTACGACGAGGAGAAGGCGTTTGTCATGCTGGTCCTCATGTGGAGGTTCAGAGGGCTCGAGAGACTCTATGAGCCAGGCTTCGGCAGCCTGATGACGGCGCTCAAGGACTTTGAGAAGGACTGGCTTAGGGACAAGGAGGTCGCTCNGCTCAAGGACTTTGAGAAGGACTGGCTTAGGGACAAGGAGGTCGCTCACAAGCTGGTATGCAAACGTTACCCCTCGGCTGACAAAACTCCGCATGCACAATCTGACTTTTTTTTTTTTTTTTTTTTTTTTTTTTTTACATTCTAGACGGAGCTCTGCATCGACCCAACAGCCTATGCCACCCGCTGGTATCTTACTCTATTCAACCTATCCGTCCCTTTTCCGGCCCAACTCCGGGTTTGGGACGTCATCATGCTCCTCGGGGAGCCATCACCACGGAGCTCGGGCGCAGAATCCAGCGAGGCGCCAATGAACCTGGACATCCTTCACGCCGCGGCAGCTGCAATACTACACGCCCTGGCCGAAGTTCTACTAGACTCGGACTTTGAGAATGCCATGAAGGCGTTGACATCATGGGTCCCCATCAAGGACGAGGAACTCCTTATGAAAATCACCAGGGCCGAGTGGAAGCTTCGTCAGGGGAAGAAGAAGGCGTAGGATGCCGTCTTGTCACCAAAATCAGCTCGCCGCCTACTCGCAACCTGAAGGCCTTGCCTCGGCTACTTTACTGGTCGTTCGTTGGCTTTGCTTCTTTGAACCGGATTCCCTTCCTCTTCTCTTATACTTTTTTTACACTCTTCTAATGGGCATTGCTTGGACAAGGCGCTCTGGCGTCTTTTAACGAATGATCCATTTCATATGAGCGTCAGGGAGGTCTTNGGTTGGTTTTTTTTTTTTTTTTTTTTTTTTTTTTTTTTTTTTTTTGGCTTTGGGTTCTTCATTGATACCTAAGGAGACATCAACGTTCCTCCTCACGTTTGCTTATACCCAGTCTTGCTATTTCCTTTACCTGATAGGCAGGACAGGACACTACAGGCAAGGAAGCGCACATTGGTTGTCAGGGACAGTACCAAAGAAGCACCCCTGACACCCATTTTGGGGAACATCAGTCCTGCATAGGGACAGTATCTTTACCACTATTCGGGAATTTAACTTTATTAATACGTTCATTTTAATATACTGATGAGTTTTGGTATCTCTTTCTTTGGCAAGAAGACGCCGTGTGACAAACTGTGATAGTGGATGGGTTCGGTCAGGACGTCGCACGAAAAACCGCACCTGGTACCTAGCACGGCGGCGAATAGGACCTCTGGATAAGGAAGACGTGTGATGTCGGGTTTGACAGCCAGACTGTGTGCATCGGACGCTGGACGCCTTTTTTGTGGTACCATTTTGTGATGCTTCAGCTGCGGGGAGAGTGCGGCCGAGTTGGATCTGATAGGTGACTGAGCTTCCCTGACTCGGACAGCTTCCACAGACAACGTGGGAGAGTGGTTAATCCGTTGGCCTGCTATTTTCGCGAATAACAAAGCCAATGCCTTCGGGCGCGCGCGTTCGAATCGCGTCGTTGTCGACATTTTTGAATTTTTGTCTCTTAGCTTGCTAACATAGGACTAGCAAAGACTCCATCCTTCCTGCCGATTTTTTTTTTTTTTTTTTTTTTTGTATTCCTCCTTCAAGTTAGATTGGTTGGTCACCAGCGACACCCGCCGCTTCTTATCAAGAAAACGGTCAAGTATAGACGAGCACGCAGCCACGGCACCGGCGGCGACCTTTCCAGTTTGGCCTGTAGTCGCTTTCACTTTCGTATTCCCAAACACTAAAAGCTGCAAGCAGATGGGCTAGCGTGTAGCGGCCCCATCATCCCTTGGGCATCCTCGGCAAAGCAGCACCAGGGGATGGGCGGGCTCTCACAAGCGTACCGTCCACCTGTCGGCGGCGCACGTGTGTGTGTGTGTGTGTGTGTTTGATGTCGCTGGCTTGTGAATGAGACAACGGGCGAGGTCGGAAACAATCATGTATTACCATTATCATGCATCCACACATATGTGGCACTGGTATTTGGGGCTACGCAACCATCGACGGGTGTCACCTGGTCCTAACCAGGGTCCGGGGGTATGGCCAAAATGTTTGATCCGTTATGCAACAAACAAATTATTCCACAGGCACAACGCAACGCAGAGACATTTCCCAAAAATCCGGGTTGTGACGCTGCGAGATGATGATCTAGCCACGCCGAGAGGGTGTGTGGGTGGGTACATGTCGTCGGTTGAATAGGGATATTTGGAAAATAAAAATGGAGCAAGACAAGGTGTATTGGGCGGTTTTACTGTTTGTTGCTACCGCTGGTATGTTAGCTTTTTCCCCCTTCCATGTCTTTTCCTTTTGGTTAGTCGGTTCGCGAAAGAAAATAAAAGGAGAGAAAACATGGAGTAAATTGACTTTGATTCGCCCAGTTCCGGGATGATTTTCCTAGTACATGGTTATATGTTACCACGGGTCTCGTGCGGCTGGGTGGTGTGGGCTCCAGTCCACGCTGGCGCGGTTTCTTGGTACCCGGTGCGGGATGGAGTTGTGGACAAAAGCACCCGCCGCGCCTGCCGGCGGAGACTGAGAGGCCCGGCAAGCCGTTACCATGGTAAACCTCCCATGGACGCCAAGCCCTTTTGGTGATATCACGCCCGGGATATGAGACTGACCGTCCGTGGAGCTCGTTGGCCACCCGGGCAGAGCCGAGGAATGGGCTTGACGCTGCGAGGTTCAATGGACGAGATACGTAGATGTCAAGGGTTTCTGTTATCAAATGATCTTATTACGCTGAAAGGTCCCCCGGCACGCTGACAAGTTCGCGGAAACGGGTTCATCTTGTTTATTTATGTGGAACAAGTCGGGTCGGGCTACTCGGGTACAATAGGCACCCGGTAGTGCTTTTGTCGTTCCCGCGCGCACATCTTGATTGCCCCTCATCGGTCTGGGCGGGGGGTAGGATCGTGATCGGAGATTAGCACAGGGGGGGCCCACAAACCATCACAAATGGAGGGAGAGGAAGTTAGGTCAGACTGCACGGTAGGGGGCCAGGTTGTTTCGCAGGTGGCGCCATCAGCCATCCCCGTCGCTTACGCTCGATGCTGGGCAAACCTGCGAGGCTAAGAGCTGCGAGGCCTTCAAAGAACAAAAGTGGCGTCAAGGGGCCGTGAAATAACGGCAAGAATAAGAGAGAGAAAAGCAAGGAGAAAAAGGGAGCTAAAACAAAATGACCCATCGAAAGTCCGGGCCTAGCTTCTTGGACAGACCCGATCAAGCAACGCCAGACGACGCTTGAGAAAATTGGGAAATAAAAAAAAATGACGAAATCCATTGGCCCAGACTAGACCGCCATCTCCATCAACTCGCATCGGACCACAAGCCCTCCGGGAAGGCCCCCCTCCGCTGAGAAGGCTGGGACAGGAATCCTGGTTCATCCTGAAGGCTTCTTCTGTCTGTGTCTCTTTCCGTGCATGCATATACAGTTCAATATACACACAGACACACACACACACACACACTCGCAGCACGCGGCAAAAGGACAAACTCTAAAAGAGCCATGTGCAACTGCCAAGAATCTCGAACTTCAGGGCCCTGCCACCTGATTTTCCCGTCCGTGCCATGCCATTCCGTGGGTGTGCGCCCAAGACAAAACGGTCGAGCCACCTTCAGAGCTACAGCGAGCGGGTCCCTTTTTTGCTACGAGACACGACAGACAGTTGAGACAGAGACACAGACAGATAGCCCATGTCGGCGGCCTGTGTGTGTGGGTGTGTGTTGTGTGGTGTCTTTTTCTACTTCTGTTCTCCTCTTTCCTGTGCCGTTCGATGTAACCTCCCGTCCAAGACATCAACCACCAGCAGATCCCCACTTTTTTGTTCAAGGAGCCTCGGCCAAGGTTGCAGTCGGTGCGGCGCAGGCCAGCCCAAGTGACTACGACAGCAAGCGCGCACTCGGTCGGTTCTTCTTGTCGAGGTGGTTTGCCCGTTTTCCGGACCTTGGTGCGTGCGCACCTTGCCGACCCAACCATGGGTGGGAAGTGCACGCACGCACCAGCACAAGCGTTCCGCTGGACGGAAATAGCATCCGCGCTTTCTTTCCCTCCCTCTCTTGCTCTTCCAACCCCAGCAAAACTTGAAACGACGCTACGGCACCTCGGGCAGGGGAGGTCACCCACCCCCTGTCCAAGCCGTTCGCGCCATCCAGTTTAAGGCAGCCCAGCCATTTCAATTGGAACGAATCACTTGGCATCCACAACCCGCGTCTGAAGGAAAACAATCCGGAGCAGGGAAGTGGGAAACAAGATGAGATAGCGAGAGGAAAAAAAAAGAAGAAAAAAAAAAAAAAAGAAAGAAAAAACGCACACGCCCCAAAAACGGCAACTCCACTTTCACTCACAGGCCACGGCCGCTCCGATTTATCAAATCCCGCCGGCCCACACAAACACACGCGCACAAAGAACACCCCCGCTTTCCTATCCTCACGCCTCTTTGTTCGAATGTGAAGCTGCCGAGAAAGATACCCGAACCGGGAAGAGACGGCCGGTCCTTTCAGTGGGCCGTTTTACGTACGACGGAGGGGGGAGAAAACACACACAAGACAGATAGGTAACGAAGAGGGTAAATCCCCCGTGTGTTGTGGTGACGCCGGGTGACGCACTTGGATTGCGCGTTGCTCTCCCCCTCCTCCAGCCAGATCGGGGAAGATGAGATTTTCTAGGTTGGATAAGCTCGATGGAATCTAAAATCTGCCGCCAAGGTGTGGTGGCCGCGGGACCAAACTTGCTTTAGCTTGAAGAGACAAGAACAAGAGAAAAAGGGCTCGGCTCATTGGTGGGCCGTTGACTCGGTCACATCCGCGGCAACCCCAACCCCAATTTGTTGGAAGCTTTTTTCCCACTGCAACCCAGCCCTATGACAGGTGGTGGTATGTGCACGCACACTCAACGATTTTTGGTCTTTTTGTTCTCCACAGACATTAGAACTCGGTGCGTTCCCCGACCAGATGCAACGTAAGTAGACTTGTCATTCGTCCCCTTTCTTTTATTTTTGGCTTGATTTTGCTCCCTCGTCCAGGTATTTCCCTCCTCGGCTGCTTTCCGCTAGTCTCTCTTTTTTTTTTCCTTTGCTTTTTCTTTTATTTTTCCTTTCTCGATGGGGTGGAGCAAGAACGCGCTGACCAAGTTCATCGCCGTCTGGGCTGGCTGTGGATCCGTCACGAAGTGGAAATGCTGCCACCACTACCCACACTGTAACGCCTGCCCTTTGCGTCGTTCCCGACATGTTGGCCGCGGCGGCGGGCGGCTACCCTTGGCGCTGCAACACCACCCCCTTCCAACCCAGGCGCGAGGTAATATACCTCCGGACGCGTTAACATGTCGGTATTCATCGACCGGCGCCAAACTGGGAGGTAGGATGGATCGACGCAGGCAAGTCCGGGCCAAGGCTTGGGCAGGCGACGCGGATACGGGTTCCAGCTGCTCCACGCGCAGTGCTACTGCGTAGATTTCTGGGTTGGTTTCTTTTTTTTTCTCTCTTTTTTTTTTTTTACTTCTTGTTTTGTTACACGGTGTAATACGGTGTGCAAACGTCCAATCCAATCTGCAGCCCATCGCCCATCTTTTCCTCTCAAACAGCTGATTCCACAAAACGGAATAGGTAAACGCGCGAGCACATACAACATCCGAGCTTAGCGATACCAAACGCCCCAGACGGACAGATGCAATGCGACGCTGCAAAACCCGTGTCGAACAGGAAAAAAAGTAAACAAAAACACACACGCACACGCCCAGCTCAACACAGAGCCGCTCCCTCCCTGCATCAGTTTGCACTTGATTGGAAACAATTACAGGCCTAAACGGACCATCGCTAGGCCCGTCGCTAAAATAACAGAATGCGACGCCCCCCTCACTCGTCGTCGCTCTCAGCTGGCCCGTGCTCAGTGGCCTGTCTCCTCGCCTTTTTCTTCTTCTTTTTTTTTTTTTTCTCTCTTTCATCCGGGTTTCCGTTGTGGCTTCAAATTTCTCATTCTGAGAGCGGGTTACAATATCACCAGAGCCACGCGAGACCTCGAACGGCCGAAAAAAAAAACATGGGGGGCTCGGTCTGAGTCCCGTCGAGTGTCGACTTGCCCCATTGGGAAGCAACTTCCTGGTCGCAGAATCAGAGACCACATTCCAAATCCCCCGCCCCGCCTCGCGGGTAAAAAAGACTCAGCACGGTCCTTTCCCGATCGGGCTGCACCCACAGGGGAATTTATTACTCGACAGGCTCAGCCGGACACAAGACGAGAGTCAGTAATAAAGGAAGGGGAGGGCAAGGTCATGGATCGCAACAGCCTAGTTGAGAACCAAGAGCTCTTTTCCCCCTCCCTGTCCTTGTCGGATCTGCCTCGATTCTGCTCCGTCGGGAGCTGCAACACCTTGCGAATTCCGGATCCAGTTTCAGTCGAGACACAGCAGCAGCACGCACCACCTAGGTCCCACTCCTAGTGCTAGGGCTCCAGATAAGGAACTGCAGCGCAGCATCCCATGGTGATACTTTTTGACTTTGTAGCATTATTGCTTCTTTATCTCACTAGTACTGTGCGTCCATGCGGAGCGTTTCGGTCAGTTTGCCTTTCCCATAGACAGCGGAACCAAGATTTCCCTCGCAAGCGAATCCGGGCCGCAGCTCCATGATGGGGATGGGCCAGCGTGGCATTTTATCGCCTGCGCCTCCGAGGCCGAAATGTTGGCCCCGGCCTGTTTATTAGTCGATATCCGCATCTACGACCGAGCCACTAGCATGGTCGTCTGCACATGAAATGGACGTGCAGACGGCCGGGGGGTGGGCGCCTGCCAGACGCCTTCTATGTACGGCAGGGGCCACTAGCCTCGAAGAGAGACAAGGGAAGAAAAAAAAAAAAAAAAGGGCCAGTCAGCCAACGTGGGACGGCCTGGCTATCCGCCTTACTTGTACTCCTCCCCTTGTAAACAACCCGCCCTCCGGCTGCAGCTCCCCTCTCTCGTTGCCAACGTTTCCGCCTGCATCCAGCCAGAGCCCACTTCTTACCATCGGACAGGGTATGCACGTCGCCCGCTTTCCCAGTTCGGGCATGGGACAGAAGATGAACAGGATGAGAGAGAAACAAAGAGACGCGCCAGACCACGCACACGCCCTTTCCGACTAGGTACCCACCCCCGTCTGCAGCCTGTCTCAAGTCGCTGGGAAAGTCGTCCAGCCAGCCAGCTGCCCAGAAAAAAACATGGCATTTTCTTTAACACGTTTATTATTATTATTGTATCATTATTCTTCCCTGCTGCCTGTCGGTCACGGTCGCCGCCAGCGCCTGCCCGTTTCGGCCGACGGCAAAAAAAGGTGGCGAGTAGAAGGGAGGATGGCGCGCGGTGAGAAACAGACTGGATACCATGGGCTGCTTCTGTCTGGGTAGGGGAAGGTCTGTTTCTGGTCCGTCCGTCCCGTCCCAGCTACCGTGCCCTGTCCTCGTCCCGAGTCGTTGAAATAACGTCCGAAAGCCCAGGCCAGCCAGCGTCCGTCCTCAGAACCAAAGCACGCTCCAACTCAAAGACACAGGAGGAGCCAGCCTAGCCAAGCCCAGTCTGTAGCTTTCCCATCTCCTTTTCCTTGCCATTGCTACGGACGGCCTCGTCGGATGGACCAGGCCAGATGTCAACCCCTTGGCTACTCCATACTCCCCGTCCCCTTTTGGATTTGATAAACCCGCTCGCAGCGGTTGCCCTGCCAGGTAGAACGGGCTGGGATGCTGGTGCTGTAATTTGAGGGCCTCAGTTTCGAAATTTCCCAATTGCTGGGTTTTCTTTCCCTTCTTTGAGGGTTCGTGCCATGCCAGCTCGGTACCTTCCCGGGCAGGCATCCCAAACACGGCACAGCCCCAAAGAGGTGCGTCAATCTCAGGTCGTTCGTTCGGCACACGCCCCTATCGTCCCCGCAGCAGCCCTCCAGTAACGGTGTCATGGGAAAGGGCGACCTCGAGCTCGAGCTTTCTTTTTTGGAGGAACCCCGTTCCTTCCGCCTTTAATAGCGCCACAAGCCCACATAGCTCTTTCCTCCCCGACCCGACCCCGACCTGCTGCTGCCACCCAGGCTCGTCATCGTCCCCGTGCTCGCACCGTCTTCTGAGCCCCGGCCTCGGGGCACGTCCTCAATTTGCTCTTTTCACCCGCCCGACCTCCTCACCTCCCTTGTCTCTCTCTCTCTCCCTTGCCTTTCACACGCCACCCACACACCCCACCGACGCCGCCGGCTGCAGCAAACCCCAGCGGCTTCCTTCGAGTCGAGCTAGGGGCTGGGCTGGACCAGGTGTGGCTTGACTCTTGCTTGCTCGCTTGCTTGCTTGCCTGCTCCCGGGGGCGGACCGCTGGACACCTCGCCTGTCCCTGTCGGCACAGAGGGCCTGACGAACTCCTTTGAGCTGCTTCCCAACCCTGGAATCTCTCGTTTTCAAAACGCGCTTGGAAATAACAAGGCACACATGTTCTCCACACTAGTTTGTTCGCCCTCCCCAGTCCTTTGATCATTTTTGTCTTGCTTGAGGCCCTAAAAGGGAAATCCGGGTCTGGCTGGGAAAAAAGGCCCCCGGGGAAATATCCCAGAAGAGCAACAAGAAACAAGCAAAAGGGGCAGAAAAGCAAGGGAAGAATCCTCTTCCGCCGAATAGTGCAAAAGGGAAAGACCAGAAAGAAATCAATTCAGCCGGCGAAAAGGAAAGAACCTATGAAAACAAGAGAAACATACCATCGAGCAGAGAGACAAACAAGAGAGCGTCAAAACGAAACAAACCGATAGAGGCAAGCGACAACAAAAAAGAAAGGAAAAAAAAAGCGAGTGGGAGTGTGTAGGTAAAAAGAAAGGCCCCAGAGACTCGTTTACATCCCATACCCTCTTTTTTTCTTGCTTTTAATTTTTTTCTATTTTTTTTTTTCCCCCTCCTCTCTTTCTTTCCCGCTTCGGCCTGCTTCCCTTCCCTCCCCTGTCGGTCTAGGTACCTATTTGACCTGCCTCGATACCTCTCCAAAATCCAAATAAGCTCCTCCTCCCGATCTCAACTGCGTTCTTCAAGGATCCCGGTCCAACCACCAGCAAGCATCTCGTGCCCAGAAAGCAGCAGAGCGGTCCCTCTCACCCTCTCTCTTGTTTTCCCTGACAGGTTTTTCCTGCACTGGCACCGTCTCACCAGCCAATCTTTCAAGTCGTCTGGATCATATGGGGCGAGCATGGTCTTGCATATAGGAGCACAGTCACTGTGAGGAGGGAAATGGTTGGTCCAGAGAGGACGAGAGTTTGCTCACCCCGCCTCCTTTCATCGCCGCCGCCTTCCTCTCCCGCGAAGGTACCTCGAGCTGGCCGCCACCTCCAGCTTTCTCCGTCAAAAGGTTATTATTTCTTCTAATCCTCTTCACTTCCGTCCTTTAACACGCCCATTGTCCCTCC
Source organism: Magnaporthiopsis rhizophila (assembly GCA_003049465.1). Classification (NCBI taxonomy): domain Eukaryota; kingdom Fungi; phylum Ascomycota; class Sordariomycetes; order Magnaporthales; family Magnaporthaceae; genus Magnaporthiopsis; species Magnaporthiopsis rhizophila. Next base: position 187,185 of record PYSS01000070.1, on the reverse strand, counting down.
ACCCAAAAAAAAGTGCCCCAGTGCCCCACCAGCTACCTCTACCTCCCTCACCTGTCGACCTGCCTCCTACCTGCAGCTATCCCATCCCTTTGTAGCTTGCTTCTCCGTCTGCCGTGCCTGTGCGCGCGTCTTTTTATCTTTATTATACCTGTCACCTGTCCCTCGCACGCTCCTCCTCATTCTTTCTGCTACTTCTTGCTCATGGGTACCTCTAATGGCGACATGGCCAGTCAGTCGTGCTAGTTCTCCTTATTCTCCTGATTATCCTCCTCTTAATTCTCTTTCTCAATCTTTCTGGATTACCCCCTTTTTTGGTTCCCCTTTGCCTAGTTTTTTGGCACTTCCCGCAACAGCCTGTCTGCCCATCCTGGCTGAGCTGCTTGGGCCCACCACACTCGCTCAGCTTTGCTTCTCTTGGGGTACCTACCTGCATAGCTATACATAGCCGCCCCGTCTGCTTCGGGCCTTCTCCTTGCGCATACCATACTTCCTGAACCTTTTCCTCCTCTAGCTCACTTCATCCTCTTCACAAACACCCTCACTCCCCGGCTTTGCTGTGGCGTGACAATCTCGTTCCCATGTACCTCAAGACGCAGCACGGCTAAACCTACCCAGCGTCGCCTCTCTTGCCCTGCTACCCCGTTCATCCACTGGAGCTTACCTCCCTACCCACCACCAACACGCACCCACACAAACACAAAACCCAGAAACTTGCGCACACGAGATGCTCACCGTCAAGCAGCCAGCACACTACGGCTTCAAGTCCGTCCATGACCTGCCTACTCCGCCAAGCACGTCTCGACCCTCACCCCCCTTGACATATCAGGACGAGGCCCTAAAACGGTCCCACGCGATCCCTCGCACCACAAGTCCCTCCGGCCAGCCCATGTCAGGTTCTCACCGTGGCCTGCCACCGCCGGCGGCCATGACTTTGGCCCAGCCGCCGCCCCCGCACGGCGCTGGGCCGCCGCCTCCAGCGGGACCCCAGATGGGTCAGCAGGTTCCTGCGCCACCGCCGCATCCAGTCCACCAGCAAAGCTCCTCGCTGGGTCAGCTTCCGGCTCCTCCGCAGTGGCAGCAGGGCCCTGACGAGTCCATGAGGGCATGGCTCCATGCCAAGGCGGAGGAGGAGAAGAGGAGGCAGGAAGAAGAGAAGACGCGCCAGGAATCGTTGCGGCTCGAGCAGCGAAGGACAGAGCACGAGATTCTCAGGACGTCGTTGCAAGGTGGCATACCACCCCCGATGGTGCCCGTTGTTTTCGCCGGTATGGGAGGGAATATGCTTCCGCAGGCCGCTCTGGAATGGGCACACCAGTTTATGCACTCGCAAGTGCAGCAGTCACACCAGCAGCATGCACACCAACCACCCCAGCTCCCGCCAGCGTCCGGGCACATCTCCCCCGAGCACAGGCGAGACTCGCAGTCGCAGCCCTACGGTGGTGGGTACCAGCCCTCAGGTGGCATTCCTCCGACCCCTGGCTCGATCCAGGGCCCGCACGGCTCATTCAGCAGCCACCCTCCCGGCTCCCCTGCCAGACCTCGTGGCTACAGCATCCCCGGGACTCGGGCCCAGCCCCACGGTGCCTCAAACCTCCCAGCACTGAACACCAACGTACCACCACCGGGTGGCGGCGGTGGCCCGGGCGGGGCGCAGCAGCCGCCACACGCCGGAGCGGCGGCGGCGCACCAGCAAAGCGAACAGGCCCAGTCCTCACCCTCGATATACTTCCACCACTGGCATCCGCCGGCGAGCCAGGCCGCATCGGGCGGCTCGAATCAGCCGGCCACGCCCTCGGGTTCGTCCAAAGCCAGAACACGCTCTTGAGGGGAACACACCCTTTCCTCTGCCCTCCTGATGCACTATTATGCGGTTTTTGTTTTTTGCTTTTTGGTCCGGGCTAATTTTCCTTTGTCTACGCAAAGAAAAACCGGCATCGGTCGGGGAATCTCCGCAGCGGAAACGGAAGGCAACGGGACCGATACCGGGGCCGCCGCCGCCGAGCACACAACAGAGACTCAGGTCGCCGCCGTTTGTGCACAGCTCAACCTCGGCCGCTGGTCGAAGGCGCGGACACTCGCGGCAGCGGAGCGATCTTTCTCTATATCGACCTTCAGGGCGCGGCAATGGAGGCGGCAGCGGGAGACACGACCAAGCGGGAGGACACGGGTATGGCGGCATGTCGCCTGCATACTCATCAGCACCTTCGAGCGCGAGGGAAGGCGACATGTCTGGGGAGTCATCACGACAGCAGCAGCAGCAACCACAGCAACATCACCCTCCTCCACCACCGCAGGCGCCACAAGCACGCAGCGGGCCCCATTCCGTCTCGTCGTTGCTCTCGGAAGAGCCATCGCCCAGAACGATACAGTATCACTCTACAGCACCCGAACCGGACCGGAAGGATGATTCACCAGGTGGCGCGACGCGGAGTGGCGGATCTATGCGTCCACGAAATAACGAGTAAAAGATCTGCCCGGCATTCTCTTTCTTCCTTTTTTTTTTTCTTTTGCTTTTTTAAGTTCCAGTGGGTTTTACCATGCCGTCAAAAGGAAACGAGGCAATCCGAAGGCCATCCACCATCCATTTATCCTATACCTCCCACGCCGGAAAACGAGAAACACGAGTCGGTCCGGGACCCCAATATAAGAGAGGTTGTCAACTCATTCCGGCGTCGGGATGCCATTTCAGGAAAGCCGCTTGATTTTCTGCCAGGGCCATCCCTGGGGGCCTTTCCGAAAGGCAGGGAGCAGATCGGGCCAATCTGCTGTTCCAGGGCAAGCTAGCCCCTCATTTCGACGCCAAGTTGCCTCATTTACTGGTTGCGATGCCATCTTTTTTCTTTTTTCTCTCTCTCTCACTTCCGGAGCGGGCGTCTCTTCTCATTCTCATTCTGTTTCATCAAGGTCGACCCGACCGTGTACAACAAACAAAGCGTTCTTGGCTTCTCCGGACTTTGGGTTTGAAATATTTTTCTTGAGATCCCCAGAGGGGAAATAGGAGATATGGTTGGCGTTATTTATCTTTTGTTTCTANGTTTTTTTTTTTTTTTTTTTTTTTTTTTTTTTTTTTTTTTTTTTTTTTTTTTTTCTGCCTTGCGGGGCATCATCTTGTTCATCATCCGTTGGGGTGCGTAGGGAGGTTGGAGTTTCATGCATAGCTGGCACAATTTTTTTTCTCCTCTTGGCTTTTCAATATTTTTTCTCTTGTTCAAATCCTGTCCATGACGGGAAAAGCTTGTATGATACCCGACGCCAAGACGTGTGGCAGTAGGGAAAAAAAAAAAAAAAAAAAAAAAAACAGAAAATTTCACCAATAACCGTTTCATGGAAAGGGCCTAGCACCCTGCCGTAGGTATCTAGCACTCGAGCGGCTGCAAGGCAACCCTCTCGGAGCACACCTCCGGAGCGGTCGCCTTTTTTTTCAACCGAATTGTGTAGAGAATGTTCTCACCAGCCACAACATGCATCGTCTCTCGTGGCTTACAAGCTCAACCAATCCCCGAAAGAAATGGAAGGTTGTGTTCGCATGGGAGAAGATGGATAGGGTCACGCGCTCCAGCTCGTCCTCTTCTTGGAGCCCAGTTCGGCAACGGCGGTGCTATATTCGGCTCTTCTTTCGCTGATGTTTACTATATTTATCAAACGAGGCCGTTTGCGGAGACCACCTCTCCCTCTTCTCCGATGCACACACCCGGTCGGGAGGTTTTTGTTTGGCTTTGCTTTGAACTTTTGGGGTTTAGTGGTTTTATTATTTATTTTTATTTTGTATTTTCATTTTTTTTTCCTACTTGGGAAGTAACGGCGCGGCAGGTGGAGCGTGGTTGTTGTCTGTGTCGTATTCGAGTTATCAGATTGGCTCAAATACCGGAGAAACCATGAGACGATCTGCCACCCATCCGGGGCACCCATGAATTTCAACATCGTCGCCGTCGGTCGGCCGCAGCGGCGTCGGCAGAAACGCGGCTTGGCCTTGGCTGCCAGTCTGGAATCTGATATCTGACGGAGGGTGTGTGTGTGTGTGTGTGTGTGTGTGTGTTCTCCTGCCTGATCCCGGCTCCCCGTTACTTATTATAGGGCTGCGCAGGCGCCCTGATGCTACGCTACGCTAACCTAGGCGCCTGTCTGTCTGTCGAGAAGACTGACTGGACGGGGAATGGCGGCTTGCGAGTGGTGGATTGTCGACAAGCGAGACGGCGGGCCACTCTTCCCCTCACCCGTCCCCACATGCCCGCGCCTGTTGCGACGGTGAGGTCCAGTGGGCCCCGGGCCCTCCCCATCCCCTCCTATATGTTGGGGTAATTATCATTATTATGTTACTGTTATTGTTATTGTTATGTATCTTTTCGCGTCGCGGGTATTCGGAGAATTTCCGACCGACCCATCCACTCCATTGGGGAGATGCATCTTCCTCGCACCTTCTGTCTGTGCTTCTGCCTTCGATTGCGACTACCCGTTCTATGTAGAGGGCGGCTCCGATCGACGTGGTTGCGACTCGAAAAAGGAAAGCACGAAACACTATCGACTGCTGGGCTGAGACTGGTGCGCCACTTCTTCTCCTCTTTTCCATATCTGACGACTCTAGGTTATTGCGAACGTGCCGTCCACGTGCGCCCCCTTGTCCTTTCCAACTCTTGGTGTTTTGTTTTTAGTAGCCCCGCACCCTAGCTCTGGCTGCCTGGGAACGCCCATTCGGCGTGGACACCACAGCACGGCGTCAGACGACTTCGAAATAAGCGCCGGACCCCGCACCCGTCGTTCCGTCCGACCCAGGCAGACGGCTCAGCTTCCAGCGCCAAGAGGGCAAGGGCAGGGGGCCTGAGGGGTGTGTCTGCAAGAGGGGACTTGTGACAGCAAACCGAAACCTCCCCGGCGATCTTGCCATCCGACACTGGTCCTCCAGAAGAGGGTGGCTGCGCCAGGCCGTCGAAACCATCCGGTCGCCTGCAGCTGGTGTGCTTTCCTCCAATTCTCTCTCGCCCGCACACTCTGGTCCAGGGAAAATCACGGCCGGGGCGGTGCGCAAAATGCTACCCCATATCGTAACCGTGCATCACGCACCGATTTAGCCAGCACGAGCAACAGCCACGCCTGCCCGCCGATCGCGGCCTTGGCCATCTGGCTACCCGCCCCGTTTTCGCCGCCGCACAAACAATCAAGTTCACAACTCTCCAGAAGTGGCTGATGCGATAGGCTTCCCAGGAGTAATATGCCCGCCGAATTTGACCGTCCATACTGGATGGGAAGCGAATGCTATTGCATGAAGAATGCGACGACACGGTGTAGGGGAGAAAGAAAAAAAAAAAAAAATCAACCGTGGCTGCTATCGCCTGTTGTGCCGTGTCTCAACGGCGAGCTGGTCTCCTTTTCTGGCCGCTTCCCGCTCGGAGAGGATTTGTGCCGACCCTATCGCCTGCTAATTATCCGTCTCTATTCCACTCCCCGCAACCACAACCCGTGATCGGACCGGTCTAGCCAACATGCCGCTCAGATGCGGAACACAATTGAGTGTCTCCCGACATTGGCTGGCCGCGTTCTGGCCCGCAGACGCTTTGGAAGACATGGGGGCTTACGGAACCCATCCCTTTCTACTGCCATCTCGGCTGACGAGGGCGGCAGAGCTCTGCGGGCAAGGTCACCAGTTGTCATGGCCCATGTTTCCTCCCCGAGTCTGCTGCCGAGCTCCGTTGCCGAGCCAAAGTAAGACGTCGTCAGCACTTTCGGGCCAAAGAGGCGCGACCGTAGCGAGTGGGGGGGGATGCGCGATGTGGTGAAGACGCGGATGTTAACCGCGGCAGAGCCGTCCAGAGAGGATGCACCCCTCCCATCTCGCTTCGGTCTCCTTGGTAAGCGCGATCCTTTTTACCCGCCCCCATGCCTCCTAGCTGCATATCTTCCCGGTTTCAACTGCCATGAAGCTGAAAATGGCTGGATTCGAGGAGGGCAGTCTTGCCGGATAAGGTTGGTCTTGACTGTTACGGGACCTCCGGCAATTTGCTTGGTCTCCTATTGGCCTAGGGCCTTCCCAAGAATCGAATAGAGGCCAAAGCTTCGTTGTGAGCGGCAATCGATCTGAAAAGAAGCCTGCTGAGCGATAGGTGTCTGGTCTGTGGGTAGGTATGTATGGGGAAACGAAATTCCCCTGCCGCCTTTCCGCTCATGGGGCGTCAAAGTCGTCCCGACTTGCAGTTGAAAATATTTGCCCTAATCATCTGGTGATGATTATGGCAAATATACCATCATATGGGCGGCTTCCTCATTTGGCTCCCTGCATACAGAATAGGTAGCCAAGCTAGAGTGATGCAAGGAAAAATCATGATTCTGCAGGCAAAGATGCATCTCGATGCGTCTCGCCCAGTTGTCTGGTTTACGCTTGACCTCTTAGCGCACACACCAAGACGCAAACAAGCATTTCACGCCCACTTACGGTTCGAGACGCCGGCAGTTGGGCTATCACATCGAGATCCGGTTCCTGTCACCGGCACTTGCCGGTCTCATCCCAAATCCGGACATATCGCCATTGGTCGGCCACGCACGCTTGCTCACCCAAGCGAGTGAGCTAGGCCGCAAAAGAGCAGCCTAGACCCTGCCTTGAAAGGGAGTGCATGCGATTGCTCGTTGTCGCGTATTCACAGCCCGAGGAGGAAGAAAGAATGCCCCTGGTAGCCTGACTTTTGATCACCGGGTGGTGGGAGCAAACTTGCTTTTATTACTATTGGAGGAGGTGGCTCAAGTCCCTAGACGTCTTCCACGACGTTCACCGGTTGGAGCCAAGAAGGGCAGTCAAGATGTCGTGCTTTTGATCGGGTGTTCGGCTTATATCTTCGGTTTGTGCCAGGGATTCTGCCGTTGACTTCCCTTCTTCCTCACTGGACTACTTACTTGTTGCTATCATTACATGCACCATCGTATCAAGACCAAAGAAAAGATCGATCATCGCCATATCAGAAGGGTTGGCGAAGCACGATCTGCAACGCCCGTTGAACCATCTCGCTGATAACACGAAAAAAAAAAGAAGAATTTGTATGTAGAAGTGTCCGCGTGGGGAAAATATTCATGAACGTAAGAGGACGTGACGTGGCCATCATAAAAAAAAGGTCCCCCGTTTTCAGCAAAACAGGGAGCCAACCTAGGAAGGGGCAATACTTTGAAGATTAAAAAAAGGAGGATAGATGAGAACGCCCCAATAAGGGAGAAAAAAAAATAGCCCAACCCTATTGTCTTCCAACTGTATATGTGGAAATGGAGATATCGTAACAGATGAGCAAAGGACTGAGTGGTTCCCTGTTCGCCTTCCTCCATGAAACATGCTGTGATCTGATGCCGAGATGCGAAGAAGCATTGATAATAAAAAAAAGAAGATGAAAAAAAAGAGAATCAAAACGTATGTAGTTGGACACAGGATATGGGGTATATTGAGGACAAGCACTCTTTAATAAAAATGTGAGATATTGCGAGCCTTATAAGCCTGCTAGGGATGAGGCCTTCTTGTTTGGAAGCCATACATCCCTCAAGACGAAAAACATGAAAAAAGGAGTCCCCTCTCCGGTCTAAAACGGGCCTTGGTCGGCGTAGCTATTGCTGAGCCTGTCCTTACTGGTTCCAGAGCTGATGGAGGCGACGCTCTGGTGGCTCCTGATGCTGCCACTGTCCCCAAACCTTGGTGGTTCGAAGCCGCCGCTGCTACCCCTGGGGCTGCCAAAGGTCAGGCCGCCGCCGGGATCGAGTAGCGTCTCGGATGAGGCCGACATGCGATTTGGCGCCTTCTTCTTCTGCAGCACAGCCGGCGCCTTCTTCTCCGTGACCAGTGGGGTAGGGATAAGGGTAGGGGTAGGGGTGGCGGTGGCGGCGGCGGCGGCGGCAGCAGCATCTCCCCGGTTTTTGGTCAGCTTTCTAGGCTGGCGTTTGGATGAAGAGGGCGAGGCCAAAGTGGGCATATCGGTAGCAGACACGGAGCCGGAAATCGAGCCCGAGATGGACCCCGAGTCGGATAGGCGTGTGTCGCTGCTCGATGTCGGCATCACCGGCGCAGCTGGCGATGAGATGCTTCCGAATGAGCTGCGGTTCACCGGCGCTACAGACGGCGGCGGTCCCTCTCGCACTGGGATCTCTACTGCCGGTGCCGCCCCGTTCATGGTAGAAGATGATTGTGGGCTGGTTATGGGAGGCGAGGGCCCGCTGTTTCTGGGTACCATGACTGGAGGAGATGGCCCGCCGCTCCTAGGTACCATAACCGGAGGAGATGGTCCCGTCGACGCTGCCGGGCTACCTACCACGGGTGACGACTGCGGGCTGGGGCTGACTGAGGGTGATGATGGAAACATGGGCGAGCTAAAGCGGTCGGGAGGCGACTGTCGTAGCAGGGAACGAGCATGTGTGTCAGCAACNATGCATTACCGACGCGTTGGGCAGGAAGTGACTGGATAGACGGGATTCCAGTGAGCAACCGAGAAGAAGAAAAAGAAGAAGAAAAAAAAAAAAAAAAAAAAAAAAAAAAAAAAAAAAAAAAAAAAAAAGAAAACCTACAGCGGTGCCAACATAGGCTTCTAGTTTCCTCTTGAGCACCTCGGAGCGGACGGGCTTGGCCAGGTAGTCGTTCATGCCGGCGGCCAGACACTTCTCGCGATCGCCCTGGATGGCCGAGGCGGTCATGGCGATGATGAGGATCTTGCTCACGGCCTCGATGGGGTCGCGGCGGATCAGCTTGGTGGCCTCGTAGCCGTCGAGCACGGGCATTTGCACGTCCATCAGGATGATGTGGTAGGGCTCGCCCTCCTTGGCCTTCTGGCGCAGACCCTCGACGGCCTTGAGCCCGTTGTCATAGGCGTCGACGCGCGGATAGCCAAGCCGCTGCGCGTACTGGATGGCTATCTTTTGGTTGATGGCGTTGTCCTCGGCCACGCAGATGCGGATCTGGTCGCGGGGCACGCGCGTCAGGTCCAGATACGGCGCCAGCCCGGCCTCGCGGTGATGTTGGTGGTAGTGGGTGTGGTAGTGCTGGTGACGCGACGACGAGTCGACCAACTGCTGGGCCGGGCGCTGCTGCTGCTGAGCCTCGCCAGCAGACACGTCGGCCCTCGCCTTGTCAAAGGTGACGGTGAACCAGGCGGTGGTGCCGACGCCCTCCTGGCTCTCGAGGTGGATGCGGCCCTTCATCATGGTCTCGACGAGCGACTTGCAGATGCTGAGCCCCAGGCCGCTGCCTCCGTACTTGCGCGCCGTGCTCGGGTCGGCCTGGCTGAAGGGCACAAACAGCTTGGCCAGCTGGGCGGGGGGGATGCCGATGCCCGTGTCGCGCACCCAAAAGGTCAAGCGGGCCTTGTCCTGCGTCTCTTCGTCGAGCTGGGCGCCGATGGTGATGGAGCCGCTGGCGGTGAACTTGAGGCTGTTGCCGATTAGGTTGCCTAGCACCTGGTGCAGGCGGATGGGGTCGCCGTAGATGAGCAGCTGGGGCAGGTTGATCTCCTTGACGATGGCCACGTTCTTGTTGGGCTTCTTCTCGCGGTTGCTGTACGACACGGCCCGCACGACCTCGCGCACCATCTCCTCCGGGTTGAAGGCGATGACGTACAGCTTCATCTTGTCGGCCTCCATCTTGGAGAAGTCGAGGATGTCGTTGATGACGGTCAGCAGCAGGTCGGCCGACACGCGGATGCTGTCGGCCATCTCGAGCTGCTCCCGGTTGAGGTTGCTGTCACGCAGCAGCTCCGAGTTGCCGATGACGCCGTTGAGCGGCGTGCGCAGCTCGTGCGACACGTTGGCCAGGAAGATGGACTTTGCCTTGGCCGCCTCCTCGGCCAGCTTGACGTTCTCGTTGGCCTTCTTCTCGGCCGCGCGCGCCTTGGCCTGTGCCTGCAGCGCGTCGGCCAGGGCCTGCTTTTGGAACGACAGCATCGTCACGTTCTCGGCCGACACCTTCTCGACCGCCTTCATGGTCAGGGCGTTGGCGTAGCTGATGGCGATCTGGTTGACCAGCAGCTGCAGCACCGTCACGTTGCGGTCCGTGAAGGACTGCGGCAGGCCCTCAAGGTACAGCACCCCGAGCATCTTGTCGGCGCCGTGGCAGATCGGCATGGCGATGACGGCCTTGCCGAGCGGGTTGAGGCGCAGCCAGTAACTGCTAACGTTGCTGAAGCGCTCGTCGCTGATGATGTCGGGCACGAACACCATCTCGCGGAAGCGCGTGCTGTACAGGATCACGTTCTCGGCCACGCGCGAGCTGCCCCTGAGCACCGTGCGCGGCTTGTGCGTCTCGGCCCCCTTCTCCGGGTCGCCCATGGCCGCCACGCTCCACTGTCGCGTGCCCTCGTCCTCGATCACGATGGCCGCCAGCGTCGCCGCCCCGCCGCACGTCTGCAGGATCACGTCGCACATGGTCTTGAGCAGCTCGTCCACGTCCAGCACCGATGAGATGACCTGCGACGACTGCAGGATCGCGTGCAGGTCGATCATGTCCAGCGTCGGCAGCCCAGCCCCGGCCTCGGCCGCGCCCGTCAGCGACATGGACCCGCGCCACGCCCCGACCCGCTCGCCCTTGAGTTCCGCCATGCCCGCCTGCGTGAGCTGCCGCGCCGCGCTGTCGTCGCCGCCGGCCATGGCCTGGTGGAACTGCTCGTTGGCCGCCGAGCTGCCGGCGAAGTCCGTTTCCGTCTGCATCCCGGCGTCCGCTGTGCGGTGGTTGCGCGCCGGCCCGCGCATCACCTGGCTGTGCTCCACCTCGATCGCCTCCGCCACCCCGACCGCGCCCATTTGCCGGTAGAGCCCGACAGCGTCCTTGAGCGCCGACCGCGCCGATCGCCGCGCCGACAGCCTGAGGAAGGCGCCCGCCATCAGGTAGTTGCCCAGCGCCTCCTCGAACACAAATTCGTTCTCGGCCGCGTGGTCCAGCGCCTCCTCGTACTTCTGCAACGCCCGCCCCTGCTCGCCCCCCAGCTCCGCCATCTGCGCCTCGAGCAGCCGCGACCACGAAAGGTAGTTGACGTCCGACACCACCTGCCAGTCCATGATGCCGCGGTGCAGCGACTCGAGCTGCCGGATCGTCGCCTTGACCGCATCGTCGTCCGGCCCGGCCACCTGCCTCGCGCGCGCGTCCCGGCGCTGGCGGAACAGCTGGCCGGCAAGGGCGAGGCCGTAGAAGAGCATGGCGAATCGGGTGTTCCGCGCCGACCAGATCAACTGCGAGTTCTCGACGCAGAACTTGCCCACCTCGACCGCCCGCTCGAGATGGCCGTAGAGGAACAAGGGCGCCAGCTCAAGCGACTCGTAAAAGAGTAGCGACCGGTTGCCGTTCTCCGTGTTGTTGGCCAGCCAGCTCTTGTAGCCGGGAGAGTTGTGGTGCTCGTCCGTCATGATCTCGGTCGCCTCCGAGACGCGCGTCTTGCCCTGCAGCGCCCGGCACACCTGGCGGACGGCCAGCAGAATGACGCCGCCGCGAGAGTCCTGGTTCCAGTACGGTATCTCCTCGCAGCTGTATTCGCATAAGCCCTCGAGGTCGAGGCAGTTCTCGCTGGCGAAGAAGCGGAGCTGCGCCCCGAGGCCGATGGCGAGGATGGCCGATATCCGATCCCCCGCCGACGCCGCGTAGTCGACCGAGCTGTCCAGCTGGCCCGCCGCGAGCACGACCGAGTACTGGACGTGCTCTACGAAGTTAGCGTAGATCATGTAGCCCCGCGCCATGGAGAAGGGGTCGCGCGTCATGTCCAGCAGGTCGAGGCAGTACGACCCCAGCTCCAGCGCGAACTCGATCCTGTTGAACCTCGACAGCGCGATCATGGACACGTGCAGGAAGGCCATGCCCGACTGCGGCATCGTCCCGCGCTTGAGGTGCATGTCCAGCATGCAGAGCGACAGCTGGTAGAAGCATAGGCAGTCGCTCCACCAGGCCGCGCTGATGGTCTCGGCTAGCACCGCGCCCAGCGACATGCCCAGCGCCGGATCCTGCGTGTTGGGCGGACTGAGGAGGTCTTTGCGGTCCATGCCCTTGATCTGCGCCGAGAGCCTCTCGAACTCGGCGTCGCACTCCTCAAACGTCGTCGAGTCGTTGCACTCGACGCCCATGGTGCCGAGGCACTCCTTGAGGCAGTCGAGCGCCTTGACCGCGTTCCCGCTCTGGGCGTAGACCCGCGACTGCAGCACCCAGGCCGGCGCCTTGTCGAAGACCGTTTTGGCGCACTCGAAGACCGTGTTCAACACGCCCGTGGCGAGCGGCAGCTGGCCCATGTAGAGATAGCACTCCGCTGCCGCCAGGTACAGCCGCATCGTCTCGCTGTACGACACGTCCTGGTTCGCGTCGTTCCAGGGATCCTCCTGGAGGAGCGCGAGGGCACCGCTGTAGAACTTGGCTGCCGTGGGCCTCGCGCCGTTGGTCGTCGCCGCCTCTGCGCACTCGAAAAGGAGGGTGCGGTACGGCTTCCTTTCCCTGACGCGGCTGTGGAAGATGCTGAGCGCGTTGCAAATGTGTGACGCGACCCCGTCCCGCGACCGCTCCTTGTCGTAGTGCTTCAGCAGCGTTTGCGCAATGACGAAATGCATCTTGCGCGCGTCGCACTGGTTGATGTTTGCGGCGGCCTGGATGTAGCGGTCGTGGGCGAACCGGAACCGGTCGTCCCGGTCGCCCTGCACGACGATGTACGCCTGCACGGCGGCCTGTAGACCCGCAACCGCTTCCTCCTGAGAATAGCCCGTGGGCTTGTGGCTGCTTTCCCACTGCAAACCGGCGTCGTCGAACTCGCCGCTGAGGAGATGGCACACCAGCTCAAACGAGAAGTTGGTGCCCAGAAGAGCCGCCCAGGACAGCACCGCTCTCGACGACGGCGGCAGCTCGTCCAGCCGCCGCGTGATGAAGTCGGTGTTGAGCACGTCATAGTTCTGCTCGCCCTGGAACTGCTCAAACAAGCGGTCCAGGTCGAAGTGCCACTGGCAGTCGCGGTAGTCGTACCATATGCACTTTTTGCGGTGGCACGCGCTGAGCATCTCCCGCATGTAAAAGGGGTTGCCCCCAGTCTTGGACTGGACGACGAGAGCCAGAGGGAGGATGTGTTCGGGCGGGGAGCAGAGCGTCGTCGACACGTACTTCACAATGTCATGCTCGCTGAGCGGCGACAGACAGATCCTGGTCACCGTGGGGCCCGTCTTGGGGTAGTCCGCTGGCCGGTTGGCCGTGTAGATCGGCATCTCGTGCACCGAGATGGGCGAGCGGATCAGCGAACCGTCCAAGGGTTCGCCCTCGGGATCTGGTGGGTGCAAGATCCGCTGCATCCGCTCTGGGCTCAGCTCGTCGGGTCGGTACGTAATGATGATGACCAATTTCAGGCGGGCCGCAATGATCTGCGTGATCAGATCCATGGACTCGTCGTCGGCGAAGTGAAGGTCCTCGAGGCACAGGCAGATGAACTTGTGCTGTGTAAACATCCTCAGGATGTCGAGATACGTGTTGACCAGCCGGATCGACTTGGCCGAGCTGCCCGAGCGGAGGAAGTCCTGGGAGCTCTGGATCGACAGCCGCGAGCTGTGTATCGACGAGCCCGGCGACGATCCGCGGCGCTTTACGGGAGCCCGGCTCCCGCCACGCGGAGGAGGCTGCGTCGGGCCCTGGGTGACGGACGGAGACCGCACCACGCTAGGGTCCACGGGGCCGAGAAGAAACTCTGGCAGCCCCAGGACCTTGTGCAAGGAGGGCCAGACGCCGTGCATGCTCTCCTTCAACTCCTTGTGCAGGGCCGTGTCCGTGTTCCTCTCGCCCCAAAGCTGCCTCACAAGCGAGGACAGGAGCCTCAAGACGGGGCCGAAGGCGGTCCTCTTGGCGGTGTCACACTTGGCCGTGGCAGAGTAGCCCCTGCGCCTGTTCTCGGAAAGGACCGACTGCACCAGGCAGCTCTTGCCCAGGCCGCCGGCGCCCTCGACTGTGACGATCTCGCAGTGTCCCTTCCGGCGGAACCTGGCCGAGCCAAGCTTCCTTCCCAGGCTGACCGAGTCCATGGCGGCGCTGTGGCGAGACGGGGTTTCTCTGTCGGCGGACAAGACGGTGTCGGCAATGCTTCGGGTGTCGAAGGAAACCGACTGATGCCTGCTGTCCCAGTGCCTCGGCGGCCCACGAAGGCCCGAGAGACTCGGGTGCCCGGAGGAGGGCGTCTCTAGGGACATGACCGAGTCCCGGTCTATGCTGTGGACGGAAGGGTGGTAGCTGTTCCTGGCCTTGGGGTCCGACGAGATGGTCTGGGTGAAGGATCCGCTGCGACGTGTAGTCCCATCCACCGAGCTCGTACCCTCGCTCGACACCTCGGCGTTGTCGATTTCGTTGGACAGGGCGGAGCCGTCCGACATCCTGTTGGGATTATTCCTCTGATGCATCACATGGTTCTTTGCCGCACGCTCGATGACGCCGGCCAGCTGCTCCTTCTCCTGAGCCCTGCCGATCATGGACGTTGGCAGCATAAAGAATGAGGACACGTCCTTGGATGCGATCTGCCACTCCCTGAGTGCGAGGTGGTCTCCGTCCAGCAGGAACTCCTTGACCTTCTCCAGGTCATATCGCAGCCCGCTCGCCGAGTTGTAGCGCTCGCCCATGTTCTTCGAGGTGCACTTCTGGATTATCCTTCCCAGAACGTCGGGCACGTCCAGGCGCACTACCGAGACGCTCGGGATGCGGCGGTTGAGCACGCCCTGGACCACGTCGAGAGGCGAAGGGCCATCGAAGACAGGCTTCTGTGTGAGGAGGGTCCAGAACAAGACGCCTAATGAGTAAATGTCGGTGCGCGTATCAGGTTCGGCCGGCATGCGGCCCGTCTGCTCAGGGCTGATGAACTGCAGCTTGTTCTTGGCGCCCTTCTCCTTGGACAGCGCCGACCAGCCCGTGCTGGTGAGCCCATGTTCGAAGGACCTGACTCCAGATCCCAACGACACGAACTTGACCTGGCCGGTCTCGAGATTGAAGTGGAACGCGTCGCCTCTTATTTCCCCGTGCACGATCCCCTGCCCGTGATGGAGGAGCTCGAGGCACTTTGCCGCCCCGATGGCAAAGTCCAGAAAGTGGTTCAGCGATATCGGGGGCTCCAGGCGCAGTTCCTCGGGCCTCGGCTGGGCTTCGTAGCCATCGCCCGACTTTCGCGCCCAGTACCAGGCGGGACCCATGTCCAAAACCTTGAACAGATAGTTGGGCCCCGAGTTGGTGTAGATGGCCACGACAATGGGACCTCGGTCGCCCGGCTGCGGGGCAAGGCGGATGAGGTCTATGGGCTTCGCGATATGCTCGCCGTTGTTGTCGCCGGCAGCAATGATGAGACTCTTTGCGACGTGGAAGGCCCTCTCCTCGCGTAGCACATGAAAGGACACGCGGGCAACGACGGGCTCCTCGATCAGCGGGGACTCGGATGAGTTGATATGGGAGAGGGGCGGCGGAGACACGGCGGGCGGCTCGCTCCCGCCATCGCTGGGTCCGGCCGAGAGGCCGTTGCTGCTGAGCGTGTCCATCAGGCCGGGTCGGGCCAGGGACACCTTTGGGAACGATCCCGGGCTGCCGGCATACTGCGGTGAGGGGGTGGGAGCCTGCGCCGGGGAGTACAGATGGCTGGGTGTCGGGGCCTGTGTGTGGGAGCCGCCGGCGTGCGCCGGGACGAACCGGCTGCCGAAGATATGCCTGCGGGGAGGGGCATCCGCGTGTTAGTCGACGGCACTACTATCGTAAAGGCAGGCTCGCGCCGGAATCGTTGTTCCATACCAGTTGTCAAAGCTTGAGTGAAAGATGGGGAAGCTGTCGTCCCAGGTATATCCAGCTATTTGTCTCAGACGCTCGACCAGTCGGGCGGGCGGGTCGATCTCGTCCGCCGCAATGGCAGACCCGTCCATGACGACGGGGGAAATTTTGCGCGGTGCGTCGCGGGTGTGAGGAGCGGCTTGTTTTGGGCCCTGAAGTGGCGTCAATAACGGCAATGGTGGGACGATGTTTGCAACGTGGGAGACATGTTCGTGCTACTATTCCGGTGGCCAGGCGCCGAGGGGTCGCACAATGCGAGGAGGCGCGCGGGCGTGGGGGCGGTTCGAGAGAGCGTTTGACGGAATCGGGGCAACGGCGCGGGCGCGATCTATGGATCGAAGGATAGCTCGGCCAGCCGTGCCAGCCACGAGGCAGGACTGCGGCGGCAAAGTTGTGTGCCTAGATGCGTGTACGGAAAGAAAAATGATAAGGAAAAAGAAATAATAATTAAACCAAACGAGAAAGGTCTGCCACCACAAAGTCAAGCACCAACATCAACTGGGACGAGGTGGAGGTAGGTGGCGGTCGGGGTGAGGTGGCAGGGGTGTACGGGCCGCCGGCACGCAAGTCTTCGCGGTATCGTCGGCAGGGTGCGCGGCCTCGGCGGCTTGTTCCTAGCTAGCGCAAACGCAGTTACCGAGGCTTTATTGACCCAGCGATAGTGACTGTCCAACCAGAAGCAACGTCGGCCGCGAGCTCCGAGACGGTGGCTGCTTGCTGGTTCGAAAAAAGAAGAACAATACGGATCGATGTGAGCAGGCAGGGCTTGAACCACACAAACCGCGCAAAACGTGGTGCGGGCCGGGCTGACTCCAGTGGATACGGCCGCTAGCGCTGGCCCCCGTGGTGGTGGTAGGTAGTGGTGGTTGTGGACCAGGGTCTGGTGTTCTTTCTTTTCTTCCCTTCTTTGACCTGGGAGCAGATTGGAGGGCACAGCAAGCCGTGGTGGTGATAGGTGGTGGGTGGCCCGCCCAGCAGAGCTCTCGCCTCTCTGTTCTCTTCTCTGCCCCGAAACTGGGCAGGGCGTCCCTCCAGGTGGGCGGGACCGGCAGCGAAAACCGGGTCTTCCCAGGCTGGATGAGGTGATCTCCCGCCTATTCTCAGAAGGGGCAC
Source organism: Magnaporthiopsis rhizophila (assembly GCA_003049465.1). NCBI lineage: Eukaryota > Fungi > Ascomycota > Sordariomycetes > Magnaporthales > Magnaporthaceae > Magnaporthiopsis > Magnaporthiopsis rhizophila. Next base: position 170,324 of record PYSS01000070.1, on the reverse strand, counting down.
CCCATCGATCAACACCTCAAGTTGGGCCAAAACGGCCCCCAAATCTACAGCCGTCTGAGTCTCGTCGCGACCTCGGCCATGGGGGCCCCAGCCTGGCCGGAAATATTCAAATGTTCATGTGCTTTTGCGCCTCCCTTTTTTTTTTTTTTTTTTTTTTTTTTTTTTTTTCCTACCAGCCAATCTGATTTCTTAGGGTCTGCAGCATGCAACCGACAGAACTGGCCTGCCAATCAGCGGGGGCCCACCCACCTTTGGCTGCAGCTTATGACGCAACGCGCCCACGTTGGGAAAATAAATTGAGTTCGACACGACGCTGCGAGAACCGCCCTACTGCAAGGCCATGTCAGATCGATGCATGCCGCTTGGTTTCCATCAAAATTATAATAATACGAGAAAGGAATTAACGTGTTAATCAAATCTCTTTGATATCTACACCATCGCTGCCCGTCTCCTATCCCGCGACATAGCTTTTCAGGAAGCTCGCAGAGAGCTCGTTTCGTTCATGAGGGGCACAGGGGTTACCCAGGTACCTATTCAGACAACGGTGGCAGGAGCCCACCAATTACGTCAGTTCCCGCCTCAATTAAAGGATGTGGACTAGAGTGGCTGGTCAGGCCGTGGCCGTGCTGCACCGTGCGCGCAGAAACTTCCAGCTCCTGCTCGGACTTTACGAGTAGGTGCCTCACTAAGACGATAATGGTCTTCTTGAGCAAGCATCCAGAACCAACGCGAGAAACGGATTATTACCGCAATGCATAGAAATTCCGTCACATGCACAACTCTTCGTTCCTATTAATGATCCCATGTGCCTAAAGGTTATATAAAGTGCCGATGTGCCGTGCATAGAGTTTTTAGTAGGAGGGCGCTAGGTATATGAAAGATGAGACAAGGGAAAAAAAAAAAAAAACCAAAAGGGGTTCAGAATGAGGAGCTGCTCCCCATCAGCTCAGCTTGAAGCTCTGTCTCACAGCTTCGCCGAATCTGCGGATAGCCTCAGTCATGTTCTCGGGCGTCGCGGCCGCGAAGGTGGCCCGGAAGTAGAGCCCTATCGGCTCCGAGCCGTGCTCGGCTATGAACCAGGATCCCGGGGCCACGAGGACGCCGCCGTCAATGCACCTGTCGAATATGTCCCCCTCCAGGCCCAGAATGCTGCGGCTTGCCGCATCTGGGTGGCGTGTGTGGTCGACCTTGAGCCAGTGCTGGTGGAGGTGCGTTAGATAGTTAATATATAGAAGCGACAGAACGGAACAGAACAAAGTAAGATGCGTAAGCACTTACAAACATGCCCGCCCGCGGCGGCGTCCAGCTGACGACCTCGCGAGGCAAAAAGTCCTCGCACGCGGCTATCATTAGGTCGCGGCGGCGCGTGTACTCGCCGCGCAGGCGCATCAGCCAGCGCAGGTATCCGTCGTGGCCCCAGCTCTCGTCCAGGAGTTTGTGTAGCAGCACCTGCGAGATGCCGCTGGGCCCCTGGTTGCACGTCTCGCCGTGCCGGATGAAGCGCTCGATGATCTGCTCCGACCCCGTCACCCAGCCGAGCCGCGACCCGGGCACGACCACCTTGGAGAACGAGTCCATGCGGAGCACCCGGCCGTCCACGTCCATGCTCAGCAGCGTCGGGATCAGCCCGTCGAGAAACTGCTCCGTCGTCTCCGGTGTGGTGTCTGCCGCCCTGTCCCGCAGGTACGGCGGCATCTGCAGAAAGTAGTAGGGCTCGTCCTCCAGTATGTAGACGTCATGCCTCCTGCACACATCGTAGATGGCCCGCCGCCTGGCCTCGCCCTGCGTAGCGCCCGTCGGGTTCTGGCCCGAGGGGACCGTGTAGAGCACGTGCGGCTTCCTGCGGCCGCCCCTGCGCGCCGGGTCCCAGCCCCCGAGGATGTCGTCCATGGCGTCCGGCAGAAGGCCCTCGGCGTCGATGGGCACGCCGAAGACGCCGATCCCCAGCGGCATCGCCGTCTCGACGGCGGTCGAGAAGCTGAACTCCTCGGTCAGGATCGAGTCGGACCGCCCGCGGCCGTCGCAGAAGATGCGCAGGGCCTGCTCCAGCGCGCCCGTGCTGCCCACCGTCAGGCAGCTGCGCCAGTCGGCGTAGGGCGGGGCGCACACGAGCTCCGTGTGCTCCGTCACGAAGCGCAGCATCTGCGCCGAGCCCGTGGCCTGGCCGTAGTTGAGCGCGATACTGAGGTCGTACACGGCGCCGCCGTCGGGGTCCGCCGCCGTGTCCCGCACGTCGTACTTGCCGACGCGCACGTCCTGGCCGGCCGCGCGCGTCTCGGCCTCGGAGAAGCCGCCGGCGACGGTCGGGATCCGCATCGAGATGGACTCGATGGGGAAGTTGTCCGGACACGGCAGGCCGCCGCCCAGCGAGATGAGCCCGGGCTTCTTGAGGAGCCGCGCCGCCTGCTTAAGCTTGCATGGCTCGCGGCTTGCGCTCTCCGGGCTCAGCATGTGGTCCCACCGCCGCGCCAGCGGCTTGTCGCCCGCCGGCGACACCTTGAACATGTCGCTGTCGGACGCCGCCGCCGTCAGTGCCACCAGCTTCCCCGCCTTTAGCCTACGCTCCAGGATGTCGGCGATGGTGATCCTCTGCTGGCGCCGTGGGGACGGTGGCGCCGCACCGGGCTGCGTCTGTTCCGCCTCATCCGGGACCTGCTTCGCGGCGGCCCCGATGATCTCGGAGTTGCACCGTGTAGAAACGTGGAATCCGCGCCGATAAGCGGCCCGGGCTCCGGGGTGGGAGCATGGCTTCTGGGCCGAGACTCGCAACGCCCTCTGCAGCACTGATCGCTGCATCATGAGTGCACAGCTCCTCCTATAACCAAGGGGTTTTAGGTTTAAGTATGAGTGTAATTAATGTCTGTCTCTTATGTGTTCAGGGCGGTTTGTGTGAAAAGAGGCGGCGTAGTTGATGCTTGGCCATGTTGACGTTTAATAGGGCGCTTCAGTCCAAGCAGCTGTTATCCGGGATCGGGCGGCGGTCGCGCCCTTTGTGTCACTTGTATAACAGTGCCGCAAATAGCCGCCATTAGCCCGCACAGATCGGAAAGCATGCTGGACCGCCAACCGTCCCCGTGACAGCATCTTGCCAGCATCCCCTCCCGACAGGGCTAACTATTAGGTAAAAAGGGGAGGGAGCGAGACCTCGGAAAGCTGTTCCGTCGTAAAGGAGACAGACACAGACACGTAAATATCTGCATCTCGAGCCATATCTTTTCCCACAGACTGTCCATTCAGAAACCGCAGGCCTGGGCGGGCCCCCAGCGGCCTTTTATTTCATTGTCGCCTGGACCCTTACCGCCGCTCGATACGTCACCCGGCAGACGTCAACCGCGTCGACCGCTTTGTGAAGATGCCAGCACACCGAGCGGGATGAGCCGAGTGCGAGGGGGCCCTGCATTTGGGACTCCCAGCCACCGAATACCCCTGGCGGCGATTGCATCAGCCACAGGGACAAAGGCCAATAGGATCGCTCAACTGGAAGCAGATCCATTTTGGTCCCCACCCCTGCCATAATCCACCGCCGTTTCCCGCCCAACGAGCCAGCCCCAGCCACCGCGAAAGAAACCCAATCGCTGCCGCCCAAGTCCTTGGTTTTCTTGGTTTTGTAGCCTGGGTCTGGGCATGGGCATATCTGACAACGCGGGATGACGACGACAAGCGCCCATTTCTTTTTTCTTGCCGGGGTGGTTGGGATGCGCAGTAGTGGATGCATTGTCTTAAAAAGGACCCAGACGGAACACTCCTTCTCTACAAGGGCTTCCGAATGTAGCTTTACCCGTTCTCGATACTCACCCCTCGAAATAATCGTTGCTGCATACCCGTTTCTCGATCGAGACGGCTTATCTCGTGATACAATCCGTTCGTTTTTCCCGTCGAGTCCCCTCGGGTAGACGCATTGGATCACATCGAACATTACACCACCGAACCTCCCATCCCGTGAGGCCGTGTAACTTTCGGAAGCGAGGGGCAAGGGGAGGCGCGGGCGGCGGCGTCGTCGGACGCAAGGCGCTATAGAAGGGACGCGAGATCCCATTTTCGTTTCCCTACTTGCCTCACCACACACACACACACACACACACACAATAAGTTCACAAATGCACTTCGCAACGAGGTTAAGGGCGGCCGCCCTCGGTGTGGTGGCGCTCAGCGGACTGGCGCTGTCTCAGACTTGGTCTGCATGCAATCCCCTACACGCAAGTAAGTGCTGCCTCTTCCCAAAGAGGGAAGAACAGACAAGCGGGAGCTAACAAGGGCTCTCACCTCACCACAGCAACCTGCCCTGCCAACACGGCGCTGGCAATGACGGTCAACGTCGACTTCACAAAGGGCGCCGTCGACGCGTTCCGGCCGAGCGGGGGCGGGGCGGCGCCATCGTACGGCAAGGACGGCGTGTCCTTCACCGTGTCGCGCGGCGGCGACGCGCCCCAGCTCATCAGCGTCTTCTACATCATGTTCGGGCACGTCGAGGTGACGATGAAGGCGGCGCCGGGCAAGGGCATCGTCAGCACGCTGGTGCTGCAATCGGACGCGCTTGACGAGATCGACCTCGAGTGGCTGGGCGCCGACGGGTCCGAGGTGCAGTCCAACTACTTCGGCAAGGGCCTGACGACGTCGTACAACCGCGGCCAGTTCCACAAGAACCCGGGCAACCAGGACCGCTTCGTCACCTACGCCGTCGACTGGACCCAGGACCGCATCGTCTGGTCCATCGACGGCACCGCCGTCCGCACCCTCAAGTACGCCGACGCCGAGCCGGGCCAGTACCCGCAGACGCCCATGCAGGTCAAGTTCGGCGCCTGGTCCGGCGGCGACCCTTCTAACCCGCCCGGCACCGTCGAGTGGGCCCGGGGCCCGACCGACTACAGTAAAGGGCCCTTCTCGATGGTGGTCAAGTCCATCATCGTGGCCGACTACTCCTCGGGGAAGCAGTACCGGTACAAGGACACGAGCGGCACCTGGCAGAGCATCGAGGCCGTCGGCGGAGCCGTCAACGGCAACAAGGACAGGGCGGGGAGCATCACCGTCACGGCGACCGCCGCCGCCGCCACCTCGCTGTCGCCCTCGGTCCCCGCCGGCATCGGCGGCCCCGCAGCCGCCAAGCCCTCGGCCTACCCGTCCCCGTATCCCGTGCCTGAGGGCTGGAGGATCCGGTCCGATGGCAAGCTCATCCCGGCCGCTGGCGCCCTGATTCGTACGTTTAATCCCCCACCACGACCACATTGTCCTCGCTCCACCACCACAGTACATGAACCTAGTAACCTTGGTATGAAACTAACTAGATCTCCCTGCGCCACCCTTCCAGGTCCTCCTCATCTCGCTCTCATTTTTGGACCGCTCATCCTGGGCCTGATCTTTGTCGGCATCAGGCGGTGAGGTTTGGCTGTTTATTTTAGTTCCCAACGGTCGACATTTTCCGTACTTTACCTCTCCTTAAACCGGTTTTATTTTCATCATCGCATAATATCCGGCGTTCGGTCTATGGGAGGCAAACAGCGCCTGCTTGTGAGCACATTTGGCTCATGTTTCAATATCGGGTTTCACAATGGAGGCGCATTGGCATGGGTGCCTCTATTGTTTGCATACAGTTCCTAACCAAAATAAACGCAAATTTTTCCAAAATTTTCGTCTGTTGGCAGCCAAATCAGCGATTTTCCACCTGGAATAAAAAATCAGTAAAAAATCGGACAAACAAAAAAGAAAAAGGAAAAGATTTCAATAAGTTAGAACAATATAAGAACTTAGTTTTATATTTGCAAATTCATATGCTATTAAGTTGTCCACAATTTCCCGTTTGCGTTTTTTTTGAACGAGGCCGTAGGGCACTTACAAGGCACTTGCAGGGCGTGGCGACTAACAATTTCGAAAAGAAAAAATATTTCAAACGGAAATAGCCCACACAGCTGGCGAAATAGTTAGTAAAAAGATACTAATACGAAATCTCCTAAGCTCTAGCTATTATTTTGACATTTGGTTATATTTTTCCCATTTTTTGTTAAATTGTTATTTGTTGTCGAAAACCGTAGTTTGGCTGTGAAATGGCGTTTTTTTTTTTTTTTCGAAAATTTGCGTTTATTTTGGCTACCCACTGTATATGTGCTGTGCTATGGGGCACATTCCTGGTTTGTGCATTCAAGTCATGCTTTTGGATACGTAGGTAGATAGGTATTTAGTTCAAGCTTTGGAGCAAAATTCCATGGCCGGGTTAGCCATCCCTTGAGACATACCGTATGTGGGAACGAGAGCGTCCGAGGATCCTCCAGAGCAGGATGACGGACGGTTAGTAACAGACATAGCCACGCTCCTCCAACGATCAGAGTGATTGTAGAGTGATTCCATTTCTCATCTAAAGTCATCCCCTCGGATCTATGTTCAAATAAAGCAGCAAAGTCGGGAGTTCGTCGGTTACGCCATGGCAGCCCATCTGATAAATGGGCCACTAAGCTCCTCTCTCGAGGGAACTGGTGCGTATGGAATCGTGGCTCATGTCCAATCACAGACAACCGCCAACCTTTTGACCCCTCCTCGATTCCTCTTCCAACAGCCATGCCGAAAAAAAAGAAATTCCCAGCGCCAAGTTGCAAAAAGAACCATGTATGAAGCAGCCAGCGGGATGAACATTCCCAGACAGCCAATCAGGAGGGCTGTCCGTCCGTGCCTCAAAAAATAGAAGAAATGTGAATATGCATGCGCAGAAATGCGTAGAGATCTTGGGGTTTTGCCGTCTAAGGTGGTAAAAGGTGGTATACAAAATACAGATTTTGATTCGACCACGCGGTCAAGGCGGAGAGACCATCGTGATTAGTCGAGAACGGTGAATCTATGGCGACTAGAATTCCCACTCGGCATCGTCTCCAACCGACTGGATGGCCCAGTTGAACTTGTCTCTCAGGGTCTTGGAGAAGAACTTCTCGATGCCGACCTTGGCCTTGTTGCAAAAGACCACAGTGAGGCGGGGATCGATGTAGTTCTGTGCCATGCATGTTAGCCATTTTCTGATGCAATGGATTCGCATAGCGCCAAGGGGCGCACATGGCAGTGAGAATCACATCTGCAAAAAGGAAATACTCACGATCTTGGACGTGCCCAGCGCAACTTCTTTGTTGCCGTCACGGTCAGCTGCCTGGATCTCGAGGTTCCGTATACGTTCCTCGATCTTCTCAATGTTTGCCTCGAGCTTTTCGACCGTGATGCCGCGGCCCTCGGCCTCGACCTTGTGGGTCTTGTTCTCCTTCTTGAACTTGGCCTCGAGCTCCGATGCCACCTTAAGGCGCTCTTTGAGCTCCTTGTCGGGCATCTTCTTGCCGCCCTCCTTGACGAGCTTCTCGTTGTCCCTCTCGAACTTCTTGGTGATGGCCGTCTTCTTCTCCTCGACGAGGAACTGCTGGTGCGACTTGACCCACTCGTCCGTCAGCTCTTCCTCTCGCTGGAAGAAGTCGGCACCCTTCTTCTTCTTCTGCTTAGGATCAAGATCAAGTATCATCATCTTGGTGCGCCATTTCTGGTACTTCTGGCCCTTGATCCTGTCGCCGAGCTTCTCCATCTGCGCCCCGTGTGACGTGGGTGCTGAGCGCTTGTGGTTACACAGGATGGCGACCCTGCGGTTGCAGTCGTTGTACGCCTTGAGCTTCTCAGCGTCGGTCATCTTGGCGATCTTGGGGCCGTCCAGCTCCTGCAGAAGAGTTGACATGGTGTACGAGGCGTTGTAGGTACGGAAGACCTTGGCAGTCAGACCCGTCATGTAGCTCGACAGATGCTTGTTGAGTTGGGACGTCTAGATGCAATTGTGTCAGCAACCGAGGTCACAAATTGACAGACCTCTAGTGTCAGTGTGTTTCTTACGTTCAGCCTGTCAAAAATGTCATCTCCCTCTTCCTTCGGAGGCTTCTTGAACATCTTCAAATTCTTGAAGACCTGAGGCTCGACCTCGACCTCCTGCTCAAAGCGAATGCTGTCTTTACCCAAGAAGTCAAGATAGACAGTGTTGGGCGGCACGAGCGTGACGTTCTCGAACTTGAGAGAGCAGCAGCCGACGGTCTCGGCCTCGTTCTCCGTGTCCTTCTCGTTTCCGGCTCTCAGCGCGAGCTTGTCGATGAAGTACATGGCTGTGGCCCGCTGGCGATCTGCCATGACCTCACTCCGCAGGTCCTTGGTATAGTCGCGGCGGATCTTGTCAATGTGCTTCTTGAGCTCCCTGGCCTTCTCGAACTTCTTGAAGTCGGCCTGGCCCTTGACGGCGCTGTTCGCGGCGAGCATGACGTACTTGTAGTTTCCGTTTACATTCTCCTGCCACATGGCGAGCCACGTTGCCTTGTTGTCATGCTGGACCGCCTTCCACTTGTGGCCGGGAGGCGCTGCGGGCACCGGGGCGCCCTTGCCGATGTTGATGGTGACCTGCTCCGGCATGACGCGCTCCTTGATGGTGCCCGTCTTGGGGTGCTCGCCACGGCCACGGAACAGCCCGGGAGGCTCAACACGGAAGTTGCCAACCTTCTCTTTCCGGCCGTCCCACTTGCAGAACTTGAAGGGCTCCTCCAGCTTGTCACGCTCCTCCTTGTCCAACTTCTTCTCCTCCTTGGACCTGGCCTTCTTGGCCTCGCTCATGGCCTGGTAATGAGCGAAGATGGGTTGGAAGTCCAGCTTTTCGAATTCCTTGACGTCGACCTTGTTGCCCTTTTTGTCCTTGGCGCCCCCGGTCTGCTTGAGTTTCTCCTTGAAGCCATTGAAGAAGTTCTTGTTGAATGTCGGATTCTTTGTGTTGACCTCGGAATTCAGCATGGATCCGTAGAATGTAGCCACTTCCTCGGCCTCCACGTGAAGCTCAAGCGGGACTGAGTCGTAGAGAAGCTTGACGTTCTTGGGCAGCGGCTCGTACGGAGGTGGAAACATGACGCCGTTGTGCTCGAGGTTCGTCCACTTGATGCTGTCGTCCTCCTTCTTTGGGGCGTCCCACCAGCGATACTCCTCTTCCTCTTCATCTCCGCCCTCAGCCTCCTCGCTCTCCTGCTTAGCCTCCTTCTTGACTGACGAGCCCTTCTTCGCTGGCGTAACCTTCTTGGATGCAGCGGTGGATTTTGCGTGAATCGCTTTGCCTTTAGCTGCTGGCTTCTTCGCCTTGGAGAGAGGCTCGTCCGAGTCCGAATCGGCCTTTTTGACACCGTTCGTCTTTTTGGCGGACGAGGTTCCGTTGGATTGGCGTTTCGCAGCTGGTTTGGCCTTGGCCTTGGCTAACGGTTCGTCATCGGAATCATCCTCCTGCTCCTTCTTGACGCTCATTCTCCTGGACTTGGCCTCGTTGGCACGGATGGCCTTGGCCTCACTGCTGGCCTTCTTCTCGATGGCAGCCTTCTTCTTGGCCATCTTCAGGTTCAAGGGCTCATCGTCGTCGGAGTTGGAGTCGTCGGGAAGACGGGTTTCGTAGATGGATGGAGGCAATTTGGCCCTCTTACTTAGAGGCACATCGTCATCATCGCTATCTGCCGCACGATGGTTCGCCTTTTGACGCTTGGCCTGAACACAGAGTGAACATTAGGTCAGCGAAATGTCCTCGAGTGTAATACCGGCTGGCTGCTCCAGCACAAGCCCGTCAAAGGCGAGCATACCAAGGGTGCGCCGTCGTCGCTATCGTCCGAGGCATCCTTGTAGTTAACTGGCTTGTTGCCCAGCGAGGATCGCGACTTCCGCTTCGATGCGCCGTTCGTTTGGCCATCGACGTCCATAGGATCGTCGGTGACTGGTCCGTTGCGGATCGAGACTGGGGCAACCTTTCCCTTAACAAAGGTCTTGTCCATCTCGCTATCCTCTGCCTTGCTAATTCGAGCCGCGGACACTGGTAAAGAAAGCTGGTTAGTCTCGGAGGGTTGCTGGGCCGTGGAAGGGTGCGCTGCGCCGAGAGCAGGGCGCGGAAAAAGTGAATTATGACACGTCGGTGTTAAGGCAGCTAGGCAGGGCAGGCGCAAGGCGTCCGTCTGACAGGGCTCTGGCGCACACGAGGCAACCCGAGGCGAACAAGAGACACGACTCACCATGGCCATTTGAACGTGACAAGGGCATGTCATCGTCGGAGCTTTCGGTCGACATGGCGAAGAGAGAGGGTGGGTTGAACGTGGGCAAAAAGAAGGTGATGCGAAGCGAAAACGCGATCGATGCGAGATGGGTGACGGCGATGCACAGGACGAATCCCGACGGCTGGCGGCAGGAAAACGCGGAGGAAAAAAAAAAGAAAAAAAAAAAAAAAAGTCCGCTGCTTGGGGAGCACAGGCGTCGGTCCAGGGAAGAGTTTGCCGTGAGTGGGTATTTCAAGGCAGGCTAGGTAGAGACGAAAAGACAAGGAAGGTATCGTCAAGGCCAAGGGTCAGCGGAGCCGGCGAGCAAGAAAGAAAAAAAATAAGCAAGGCTAAAAAAATTTGTGAATAACCGAAGAAAGAAGAGGCGAATACGCAACAACGCTTGAGTTTATGAAGGTGAAAGGAATCTCAGAGCAGGACGAAATCTATTTGAGAACGAGAGTGGGTAAAATTAATGGAGGAGGAAAAGAACAAGACGAGCATGCGGACCAGGAAGTACCGTGTTCCCCGGCAGGGCGGGAGGGAAGTCTCATTGGAATGGATGCAATGCAGTCAGTAACTTTTTGGCTGACTTGGGGGGGATTTCCTGCCTCACGCGTCGCTGCAGGACCCATATGGGCGTGCGTGCTCGTCTTTCGGGCACTTGTGGCTGGCTCTAGGCCTCTGGGCAACCCAGCCCCACAGCGTTAACAAAGGCCAAACGCAGGGCGAACTTAATGCACGAATAAGCCCAGCAGATGGGCGGCAAGGAGCTGAGGCACGGTGGCACACTGGCGGAGCAGAGAGTGGACTTGCAGGGCCAGGTGGTTGTGGAGGACGGCGCCGCGCTCTTTTGGGGAGAGAGCGAGCGACCTGATAGGCTGAGAGGGACGAGGGTGCGTGAGACTCGAGCGACCAGGGTTGGTGGTGAGGCGGGACCTACGCTGACGAAATAACATTGGAAGTCTTGGTCCGCGACCCGTGCTAATCGGTGCCCCCATAGTCGGTGTTCACTGCTACCTACCTGCTTTTCTCCCACTTATCTACCTTAGTACATCCTTTGTCCGTAGATGTGAGGTAGTAATCGTGCATTGGATCTTAAGCAGGAAAAATAAAATCAATTTGGGGATGCCAATCATAATGCATATCTGGCTGACGCGGCTACCAACAGACAACCTATCCCCAGATTTTGCGTCCTGGCGAGTGGTTTTATCACGTGACGGGGACCGCCGAATCCCCCTGATTGGGTGAGGGGAATGGAGTTTGCCGGGACCGGGCCCTGCGGTACGATGTCGAAAAAAAGGTGCAAGAACCTCCAGTGCAATTGACGGCGTTTATCTCTCCACTCTTGCTGCCTCGATTGATCGCAAACCGATCAATTGGCTCAAATCAATCGCGGTGAAGTGAGCCACCGTCGGCAGAGGCTCCCCTCCCTTTTTTTCGCCCTTTTTTCACACGACCACGATGCTGTCGAGGGCTGCCAGGCCAGCTCTGCGAGCTGCGGCTGCGGCTCCTTCTCGGTAAGTTTCGGAGCGGGCGAACACAACCACCCTGTTGCACTCGGCGATGCGGAAGTAGGAAGACATGGAGGGGAGCTGGTGACAATGGGCGACGGCCTGGTGCCGACGCAACGGAGGGCTGGTGGCGGGATGCGATCACAGCTTCCCTGCGGGAGCTCTGTAGTGGTGGTGGATTGGGTCGGGTAGGGCTGGGCCGGGCCGGGCTGGGCGAAGGGGAGGAGACAGGGCTGTGAGAAGACCGGTATTGACGATGCGGCAAATTGCAACCCCCCACGCAGGGCCATCGCCGGCGGCTCCAACGCGGCGACCTACGCCACGCTGCGCGAGATCGAGGGCCGCCTCAAGTCGATCAAGAACATCGAGAAGATCACCAAGACGATGAAGATCGTTGCGTCGACCAAGCTCAACCGCGCCCAGCGCGCCATGTTCGACAGCCGCAAGTACGGCCAGACGTCCAACCAGGTCTTCGACTCGGCCCAGACCAAGCCGCTCGAGGCCGAGGACAAGAAGGACCTGCTCGTCATCTGCAGCTCCGACAAGGGCCTGTGCGGCGGCATCCACTCGGGTCTCTCCCGCACCGTCCGCAGGCTGTCCGCCGAGGGCGCCAACTTCGACCTCGCCATCATCGGCGAGAAGTGCAAGTCCCAGCTGAGCCGCACCAACGCAAAGGCCATCCAGCTCAGCTTCGCCGGTGTCGGCAAGGACATTCCCACCTTCGCCGACGCCCAGGCCATCGCCGACCAGATCGTCCAGCTGCCCGGCGACTACAAGAGCATCAAGATCTACTACAACAAGTTCCTGAACGCCCAGAGCTACGAGCCCACCGTTGTGGAGGCCTTTTCCGAGGAGGCCATTGCCGCTTCGCGTAAGCCTATACCGTGTCCATCTCTTCGCCCAGACGTTTTCGTGCTTACCCATTTTTGCTTACCTATCTTTTTTCTCCATGCGCAGCCAACTTCTCCGCCTTCGAGGTCGATGAGGAGCTCCTCCCCAACCTGCGCGAGTACGCTCTGGCCAACTCGCTCTACTGGGCTCTGGCTGAGGGCCACGCCTGCGAGCAGTCTGCCCGTCGCAACGCCATGGACGTGAGTTTTGACACTAGATCCCCTGAACCCTTTCTCAATACTGCTCATGATAGCGGAGACCGGCGGCCCTTCCATGATATTGACGCTTTATGCCCCTTTTTTGTAGAATGCCTCCAAGAACGCCGGCGATATGATCAACAAGTACCAGATTCTCTTCAACCGGACCCGTCAAGCCGTCATCACTGGTGAGCTGGTCGAGATCATCACTGGTGCCACCGCTTCCGAGGACATGTAAAGTGGGTAATCTAGGGAGGGTTTGGTGGTGTGAAGCTGTAGATATGTGGTGGGACTCGTCCGCTGGCTTCCCTAGACCATTAAAAGTGGAACACGGGGGGAAAGGAGCGGAATCCCTCGTTGCCGCCGAAAAGCATCTTCACTTTGTACAAAGGCATGTGTTCTTTTTTGTTCCGGCAACCATGCACCTCGCCTTGTGCTGTGTTGCCAACGCCGTAGAAATAAAGACGTGGATGGTATTGGATACATACCTACGCATCGATGTGATGGAGACGATTAGACCTAGTCATTCATCTATTTTGTGGTTAACTTTCTTGTACTGACCTTCTGCATTCTCCGCCCTGGGCTTCCAATCTAGGCGTTCGTGCTCGTTGCATCCCATCCGTCTGCTGCCTTCCTTCCACATGCGTCCTATGGCGGGCCCTGGGCACTAGGTACCTAGGTGGTGTTTCCAGGCGCATGGCGTCACACCACTGGACACGCTGGGGACTATTACCATTTATCGACCAAAGAATATAAACCAACAAGAGACGCCAAGACAAAAACGCAGGCATTGCATAGGCCATACACCAGGCGGACATCGTCCATGCAACTCACGTCCATAAAGCAGCTAGCTCGTACTCTTCTCGCCCCTACTTCCGCCATCTAGGGACTGCAAACCTGACGCCGGACCAAAGCAAGTGCGTAGATCAGAGGATTCGGTAGCAAAATGATAGCGAAAGCCAAGCAACAGAAAGCAACCAGACCAACAAACAAAAAAAAAAAAAAAAAAAAAAAAAAAAAAAACAAAAAAAAAAAAAAAACCAAAAAAAAAAAAAAAAAAAAAAAAAAAAAAAAAAAAAAAAAAAAAAAAAAAACGCACTATTGCGCCATCCCGTACATGTAGCCGCCTGAGGCTCTAAAACCCGAGTTTGGGACAAGGATATATATTCCCACAAAATGTAGCACCGTCCCCCAATTCCCTGCTTCGTCCCAACGGTGCGTGTAAAAAGGACGGGGGCATGCGTATGTTGGAAAATACGCTTTTGTTATATGCAAAGGGCAGGATTCGCCAAGGGGGAAACGAAAGGAAACCGACTAAATACCAACGGATATGCTCAAAATCAGGGGTAGCACCATGTACAGTCGATCGATAACAAGACCATCCATCCCCTTCTCTTAGGATTAAACGAGGCAGAGGTCATTCGTTGCGTGATTATCCGAGCAACGAAGTGGCCACCACTGCTCAGTCGGTTATGACCACCTCGTCGCCGGGCTCCGTGTATCTGCCGATCGACGTCTTCTTTGCCCGCCGACCCTCGGTTGTGGCTGGAGACGCCGAGCCAGACGCGACCGGGGTAGTGTTTGTGCCAGTCGCCGCCGCCGCCGCCGCATCCTCGGGGAACACAGGCCTGGGGTTCTCCTTCTCGTACTCGGTCGTGATCTCGGCGGCCTGGCGGCCGTACTCTTCGGCCTTGGCCACGTACTCGCGCACCGCCACGGCGTGCTGCTCCTTGAGCAGTGCGACCCGCTCGACAAACGGCCTCCGCTCCTCCTCGCCCGCCGCGTTCCACATCTTGGCCGCCATGGACCGCACCTCGCTCGCCGATGGCGGCGCCTTGCCGGGCCGCCGTCCATCCAGGCACTTCTGCCTCGCCGCCTCAAAGTTGGCCTTAGTAAAGAGTATATGCGCTTTAGTCGTCATCTTGTGAGGCTCGAGCGGGTAGTCGCCCAGCCGGCTCCGCATGTGTTCCCACAGCCGAATCTCGTACGCGTCGAGGGCCTCTTTCCGCGGGTCCCGGGCCACCTCTGCCGCCTTGCGCTTTAGCGTTGACGCCGCCGACTCCTTGGGGACTATGAGTGGCCGCTGCACCTCGATCGGCCCGAGGATCGCGTTGACGACCTCCGAGGCCGCCCGGAGACCAGATAGGTACGCTCCATGTACCGTTGCCGGGTGCGTGGCGGACGTGTGCTCGCCCGCGAAGAAGTGCCTATCGCCCACGGGCCTCGACATGAGATCGTAGTCGTCAAGTCTCATCATAGGTCCGGCGGATGAGTAGCTGCCGCGCGCGAACCTGTCCGACGCCCACCGTGTCACGATCGACTCGGTGGGCTCAGGGACGGCCGACTGTCCAAAGATGGAGCGCAGGACATCCGTTGCCTCTACCACGAGCTCATCGTTGGGCGTCTTTTCCGTGTCAAAAGCTGCGTCGCCCGCCATTAGCGCCAACAAGGTAGGCATCCCGCTAGTGTTTGTCACGTTGAACCACTGGAAGAAGCGGCCGCGGCGCGAAGAGTAGTCTCGGGGGTCGACGCTCGTCCTGCTCTGCGGTTGTCGCAGCACACCAAAAATATCCTTGTCCTCTTCCCAGAATGCCTTTTCATAAACCAGAACGACCTTGTTCAGGACGCCAAAGCCCAGCCGCTCGATGGCCTCTGTTTTCCACTGGGGGAGCGGCGGGTCAAACTCGACATCGCCGTGTTTGAGAACACCGAGCGGGATTGAGTTGACAACGTAGTCGGCCTCGATGACGGAGCCATCCTCGCACCTAAGTTTGTATAGACCCCCCGCCTCGGCCCGAGGCTCCCCGCCGTCCGCGGACGAGGAACTTGGCGGCAGAGCCGTTATGGATCGTACCGCCTTTTGGTACTGGATGTCCAGAGGTGATGGGAATTGAGCAAGACCAGTCGCCAAGCTCTGGTAGCCGCCCACTATCATGGAATGCCTCCCTTCCCACTCGTTGCCTACATCCATATCCCAGCCTTCGAGGCTCAGCTGATTGAGGTTTCTGGCATTGCTGTATTCCAAGTTTGCGATGTGCCAGTTGACGAGACGTATGTCCTGGGGGCACATGTCGACCAGGTTATTGTACTGCAGTATAGCATCGTCGAGCACCGAGCCGAGGGTCGCGCCAGGTGCCTTGGTCGCAGGGTCTAGGTCGACGTCTACGTCCTCACCAACGCCCTGTCGAAGTGTCCACCCCATCAGCTTTGCCTTGTGCGAAGCTTTGGTAGCCCCTGGCACTCCCGGCTCAACGTGGATCCTCCCAGTCACACGGTCCGATGATACCGGCACCATGTCGACTCTGGGCGCAATGTTCTGCTCCGAGACTGGAGGCGCGTGAGGCTGCGCGGCCGTCATCTCCTCCACGTAGCTGATTGTCTTGTGCAGCTCGGCAAAGCTGTCTTTCCCGTCGTCTATCAGGTCTCTGTTTCCCTGAAGGAGCTTGGGCAGGGGAAGTTTCCACTTGTACTCGCTGACCCGGTCTAAGCAGTCGTTGTACAGCTTTTCGACAAGCTGATCCCGGGCGGTATCCACTGGCTTGCCATCCGAGTCGTAGATGGTGATGAGTGTGGCATCTGACCTGAGCGCGTGGTAGGCCAGCCCAAGCTGGCCCCTGACGAGTATGTTGATTGGGTTGCCCCTCTCGAAGCCTGTGACAATCATGCCCCCCATCTCCGCCGTGTAGCGTTTCCCACGGAATGCTGCCGGCTCCACCGCGGGCCTTGTCCGAAAGGGCCGCGAATAGACTCTACCACCGACACGATTCCTTCCCTCCAGAACCACAACCCTGGGTGGTTGCTCGCCTAGTTCGCGGAAGCGCTTAGCATACTGCACGAACAGGCCGTGGAGTTGTCTAGCACATCCAAGGCCAGCCACGCCGGCCCCGATGACGACCACTGTTTTCCTCTTTAAGTCTGTGGAGTCTTCCTCCTTGAACGCTTGTTGTTTTCTGGACTGCCGGATCTCGCAGCAGCCAAAGTTGATGTATCCCGTCCGGACAAGCCAGTCGAAGCAGAGGTTTGCTACTTCAAACCAGCGACTGTCCTTGGCGCAGCCGATCGCTTCTTCGCGAGTGATGGATATCGTTGGGTTGCGAATCCAAAGTCTCAAAATGCCGTTGCGTATGTTGAGATACGTGGTTATTTGCGCCAAGCTGATGTGATCCCTTAGCATCAGGTACTCCTGTTGGTGCAAGGCGTAAGGGTTCAGCCTCGAAGACTCGGCGGATCCGATACACTGGACCGCGTATTCCTGCGGCGAAAGGTCTGTCGGGATGGAGTTCTTTGGCCGCACATCGTATCGGCGGTTCGCGCCGTCCCGAACACGGAATATTGGTCGTGGTGGAGGGGGCAGGGAGGGCTCAGGTTCGGTTCTTGCGGGAGGAACGGAGATTTCCCGAGGCTGTTCATTTAGTGTCTGGCCCGTCACCTGTTCTTCCTCCTGCTCTTCTCGCGTTTTTCTGCAAACTTCTGCTTGCACTTCTTCGGTCTGCTCTTCTTTTATCTCTTCACGTTGCTCCTGCTTTTCTTCGCAAGTCTCCTCTTCTTCTTGTACCGGCTCTTCTTGGGGAGCTACGATGCTGGAAGGAGCAATGTCCTGTGGTCCGTCCAAGTCAACAGGCGTGGTGGCTTTACTAGAGAGCGAGGACGGGACGGATGAGAGATCGGACTGTTCGCTCAAGGCTGACATGGACGACGCGAACGACGGCCCCGTATTGCCATCTTCTTCCGCCATGACCGACAAATTTTGTTTTGAGAGGCATGGTGGTTCGGTATTTATGGGCAATGGACTGCGCCAAGGTCAGCGATAAGGACAAGGCCCGGATGATGTGCTGATGTAGCGAGGTATATAAAGTATTCATAATTGCACCGGAAAACGACAAGAAATGCGTTGCGCGATGCCGGAAATCAAAGGAGAAAACGGGCAAGCGACTTTCCATGACGGGTGGAGAGAGAATAAATGACTGGTGTGCTCCCAACGGGAGGTAGTAGGGCGACACAAGATGACAGCATTGTCAACGTTGCCGCTTGTTTTCACAGCGGATATGAAAGACTGCATCGGAAATGACGGGACAAGCAAGCAGCAAATGGGAAAGAGTGGGGCTTGTACATGGCGAGGGCACTATAGAGATGGGGAGAAAAACACACCTGAGATCATCCTGTGGCGTTGACAGAGCGTCCGATTCCTGAAGGTCCAATATCTCCATGTCGTCGGTCTTAACAATGATTTCGGGGACAATAACCTCAGCGCTGGCGCCGCTGGATACCTCCCGCTCGGTGCCACGATCGAGACTGCCGGAGAGATCAGGAGTGCCTAGCTCCACCGGCGGTGTGCTGTCCTCGACGTAGGGTTTGGAGCGTGGGCGGCCTGGGCTGCTTGCCGGCGGCTTTCTCTTGCGTGATGATGGTGGCGAGGCTGGTATATGGGAGTCCAAGTCCAAGCCCTTGGATCTTGTTGACCTCGTTGACATTCTCTTTCCTGCCCCAGCCGACTCCCTTGCCCGACGGACGGAGCCCCTTCCCATCTTGTCGGTGAGGCGGCACGGAGCAAGGAGACGGTTTGTAGGGCGGAAGAGTTGGGTTGGGCTTGGCCTGGGGCGGCGCTCAAGAAGCGCGGGAGACGTGATCACGCCGTTTTGGTCTTATAGGGGGTGTCTGATGGATGCTATCAGACATCAAACAGTGCCGGCCCGGGCAATCCGAGTGTTGCTTTGTGGGGAAGGCGGCGTGTGTTATGGGTCGAGGAGGCTCTGTGGCCCCTTGACGGCAGATCCCATTTGACGGTATCAATGCTGCCAATTGAACCCAAGGCGGTAGCGATCAATGGAGTGCCCGGCCAGCTTCACACTGAACACGAACAATTCGGATGTCTGCTGCAGTGGCATGGCTATCATTAGCGCTTCACTTGACGAGCCTGATTGGACTTTTGTCACAAAAAGGGGCATGTGGTGTGCGTCGACAGGGGCAAATGTACAGCAGAAGAAGAAAAAGCAAATATATGAACCAAAGACAAGTGTTGTTGTGGGATTTATGGCAGGCAAGGAACAAGCGGGCCACATCAGTCATATGACAGGACCTGACCGACACACAGACGGAGGAGACAGAGAGAGATAGAGGCGTCTGAGGAAGGATGTAGGAACGCAGCGGCAATCGAATAGGTCGGTAGCAGGAGTCCTCCCTCACCTGCGTATGGAGATGGATAGGTAGTACCGGTTGGGTCAAGCCGAGATTCGGCCGTCTGTCTTCGGACCTCAAGGCTGAACAAGCGACGAAACAGTCGTAGATGGCAATGGTCGGCTGGTGTATTCTATGGAGGAGGGGTGCTGCTCGAGCCCGGCGCATTGGACATTGGCTAAGGTCACCTGATCCACCGTCGCCAGATGGAGAGGGATTGGGTGATTTATGTGAAGGGGAAGGGTGACGAGATAAGAATAAAAAGAGGGAAAAGAAAAATAAAACGCAGGTGATAATAGTCCAATCAATAATGGACTAGCCTCACGGCAAAATGGAGGCCCAGTAAGACGGGGATTCGCTGGTGGTGTTGGGATTCTTCTCGTCTCAGCCAGCATGCAAATTCAAGGAGCGGAGCTGCCCCCAGGAATGGATGCGCCGGGCCACACCTGGGTCGTCCGAGAAGGAAAAAAAAAAAAAAGTTATGATGCATCACGTGAGCCCCTGCGATTTGACTCCCGGCTGGAACATTGGGGCCTAAACTGGCCGGGACAGACGTGCATAATAACAGACAGCCCAGTTGTCGTGCTCGTACGGGTGCAGACAATCGGGTTTTCGAGAACATGCAGCCTACTAGACATGACTGCCTCTGATGTTGCCCGTTGGATCGGGTCACAAATATCCCGAGGAAAAAGGAAGGATAGGGGTTATCTACCTCCAGCTATCAAGTCGATCGACGTCGAATGGCGCGGCACCCGAAGCAAAAATGAAAATAGAGCCATTTATACTAAGGCAGATCAAAGACGGTTGCTTTCGCGACGCCTCGCTCAGGCAGTTTCGGCTGCCGCCTGTGCTCTCTCCTTCTCGAATGATCCCTTTTCAATCGCTGCCGCCATTACCTTGTTCCCGCTTATTATCGAGGTCGTGCATATGACAATATTGATCCGAGTCTCCTCCTTCTTGGCGATGAACCTCAAAGCTGCAATCTCGGTGAAGGTAATGCCGCCCACGAAGACGACAAAGACTGTCTTGCGCTCTCCACTACCAGACAGGAGCGCGCGCGCCTTGACTGCCTTGTCCTCGCCCTTCTGCACCTCGTCGAACGCAGGGCCACGGGCATGCTTTACGGCGTCGTCGAACCCCTTCCAGCCGCCCGCCCCGCCGACGCCTGCGCTCGCCCCGGTCACGCCGTTCCCCCTAGTGACGGACAGGAGGTACTGCTTCTGAAGCACACATTGCACTAGTCGAATTGACAGCGGCGCGTACCCACAATAAGTGTACGCGACATCGTGCGGGTCGTTTTCGTTCACCTCCTCGACGTTGAGCTTGAGCTGCTTGCGCAGGTACGCATAGTTGGTCTTGGTGCCAGCCGCCGCTCCGCCAGCCGAGGCTGCCGCGCCGCCACCGCCAGTCATGGATATCATGTGGGCCAGAGGCGAGGTCCTGGATAGAAAAAGCTGCAGTTTCTCGAGGTTGTGCAGAGTCAGCAGGTGCTGGTACCCGTAGCCCTCGAGCACCAGCCGCTTGAGATGCTCGTAATCCTTGAATAATATGCCGCCCGAGAGGCACGAATAGATGCAGAGCAGCCGGAGGACCTTTGGCAGTGGAGTATCACAGGCTATAAGCTCCTCGATTGCCTCCATACCCGGCTCGAAACCAAAGGTGAGGTTCTGTTCCACCTCGAGCAGCTTGAGGAAAAGGTCCGTGCGTGTGTGACTGATGATCTCCTCAGCCAAACCGGTGTGTATCTTGAGGCTGGCCTGCTCAGCTTGGTAAGCCGGCAGCATCTGCACAAACGCTCTGAGCTCGGCAGTCGTGTTGGTTGCGTGCCTGCTGTCGTAGTCACTTCTGAGGCGCCGGGCAACCTTGTTGAGGAGCGGTCCCACGGTGGAAAAGTTTGCATCGCGGAGTTGCTCGAACAGCTTGTCGGACGAATCAAGCTGGATTTTGCGCTTGCGTGAGGGCGTCGCGCCGCCCACCGCGGACTGGGTCGAGGCGGTGCCCTGCGCAGCCTGAGGGCCGACACCAACAACGGTCGAGTCGACGTCGGCTTGGTTATGATGGATCTCGAAGACCTCGTCTATAAGACCCTCGTAGGTGAGTTGCGTCAGAAGCGGCGTGACTGGGTCGACCTCGCGGTCGATGATGATGACGCTCTCGGTGGTCGTGCTCGGATTCAGCCCGATCTTGTCGCTCGCATCCTCGCCCGCCAGGAGCTCCTGACGCATGCGCGCCAGCATAGCCGCCACACGTCTAGCGTTTTCGCCCTTGCCGATGATGCGCGGGAACAGGCCATGCTTTTGCTGGATGCCCATGAGAGCACGTGCAAGTAAAAAAGTCGGGGTGGGGTCGTTTGCCAGATATAGGTCCCTAAACGAGTCGTCGAGCTCGAGTGACAGCACATCCTTGTCGAGCGGGAAGAAGTAGAGCGGGAGCTCCGATATGTTCACATCGCCAAGCACGCCGGCCTCCTCCAATAGCGTATCCGACATTGAGGTGCGGCGAGGCACCCAGAAGATGTGGAAGTCATGGCCGGTCTGGCTTTCACGCTGCAGCCGGCGGATCTCATCTGTGGAGAGGGGAGAAGAAGTTGTCAGCACGTTATGATGGCATACCACGGCATATCTTTCGTCCTTCGAGACGCCATAGGAACGCGCCAGCTCGGTTGTGCCGAGCGATTGATCTGTGGCTCGTTGACTGACGACCGAGGAGCGGAGGTAGGGTTCAACGGTGTCTACTTTTGAGCCAAGGAAGTGAAATGGATGAGGGGTCGCGAGGACTTGGAGGAAGAGATGTGCGTGGACCGACCTGCTATTTCCTGTGCGTTGCGTGCGCACTCGCCCCTGGCGACGAAGACGATGTTGCGCTGGTTGGTCCCAACGTTCTTGCTCTCCAGGAAGAAGAATTTGTCGACGCCATAGTCCTGGAGCGTCGAGACCTTGACGACGAGCCCAATCGGTCCCGCGAGGCTACGCTCGATCACCAGATTTTTCTTACCACGGACCTGCAGCTCACTCGAGTCAGCGATGCCAATGTCGAGAGGCTTCCAGTTGTTTGCGACAGCCGAGGCAGCAGCCTCAGCCACCCAGCAGCAGGGCTGGCAAAGGGGTGTGTCTTACTCACGCCTTCTAGCAGGTAGAGGAGGTCCTTCCGGGCCTTGTCTCTGACCTGGTCGGTGTCGAATCCCACATGAGGAGCCATCGCGAGCCCTCCATTTGGGAGGTGGTCAGGACTGGGAGCTCCGCATGCCTCGGTCGGATTGACGTGCAGCGCCACCGCCAGTTTGCCGCCTGACAGCCTAGCGCGCGGCGGGACAATACTGCGAGGCAGGGGCGCACGGTCGGTCAAGCTCGCGACGTAATGCCCCAGCCGCTGTGGGTCTCTTCCAGCTCCCACCAATGCAACGGGAATCTTGGCTTTCTGAACCACGCACGATCACGGGCAAGCAACGCGCATTTCTTGTGCCGTGCAAGTCTTGCCACGTTGAAAGAGCATAGGATGCAAGGCAGCCCAAGATTCTCTGTACGTGTGGTAGCTTCGAGCATGTAACCGTATATACAGTTCTTCTTTCTTCCTCGCGGAAGACACAAATGGACAAACGAAAGTTGCCGCTGCACTGTCGAGGGACGAAGCAAAGCGTGAACGCTGAACGTATGCAAGTGAGAAAATATAAGAAACTGTCCCTGCCAATGCAGTCTTCTCCCGCGGCTCTGCAGACCGCCCAAGTGATATGCTCAACGAACCTCTGAGTCGCTTTTCCATATGAGCCTAGCCTTGAACCCCGTTGCTTGATGCAGTTTCCCGCCTGATGGTAGGAAGGAGAGGATAAAAAGGAAAACGAACGCTCGACACCACGCTCCAGCCCTAATAGAAAGAGAAGCAGAGAGATAAGCAAGAGGCAGAGTGTGAAGAGTTGGATAGCAGTAGCGACAGGTGGTCACCGATCGGTGGCATGGAAGAGGCGTATGCGGTGAAACTCTGCCGTCGGAGGATTCTGGGGGATTTTCTTTCTCTAGCTTTCCTTCCGTCGGCATCGACTTCCCCATCCTACCTCCGGCGACAACAATGCGCGCAGAATGACAGCTCATACATTGTTGTCGTGGTAGTAAAAGTCGATATCCTTCGGTCGTTGTCGATTGCCCCTGACAAACTCCTCGTCTCCGGGCGGACGTTCGTTCTTTGTGTTGCCCGTCAGCATGCTTTGCAGGCTCATGCAGACGCTCTCCACGTTCTGGACGGGACTCCAGCCCTGTTGGCCAAGCAAGTCCAGACAGATGATGCCGTTGGAGTAAATGTGAGGGTGGATTGGGATAGGGCGGTCCGCAAGCTTCGAGAAGACGACTTCGGGCGGTTCTGGAGAGCCGATCGGCGGTGCGGTTAGCCGAGAAAAATCCACAAGTGACGCGATTAGCATGGGGAAGCACCGCAAAGATGTAAAGTATTTTGCGCCCCATGAAAAAGCAAGACAAAAGGTAAAAGACGCGCTATGCGCCACGCGCCAGGCGGGGGGCAAAACGAACCGATGGGATACGAGGCGCCGAATTTGAACTTCAACCTGTAAATCTGGTTGGCATAGAGGGGGTTACTGTCGAGAACTTGAATGTCCAGCGTCCACTCCTCGAAGTCCTCGGCCGAGATGAGCTCGATCCCGGGAGGCAGGCCATTTCGGATCTAGGTATGCGAGGCGCCGCGGTCAGATCGCGACGTTGCGCACACAAGGAAAACATTCCACTCATTCATCCCTAAGCAGTCAAAAATTGGGGCGAAAGAGGAGATATACCTTTTGGAGCTCCTTGCTGAGCCTCTTGGTGGCGAAGGTGGTCATGGTGTGGTGTTCGCGTCGGCGGTGCGACAGTGAAGGGCACACTATCCGAGCGGCAATCGCTTAGGTACCAGGTACTCGCTCACACGTGCGTCGGGAGGAGCCAGCACACAGGCCGTGGGGCCGGTTGGGGTGTCGAGAAGTATGTCGGTAGGTAATCGGGAAAGTTCGGCGGCAAGGCGAGTGTATCGGCAACCGGTCCAGGGAGGTCGAGGCAAGCCAGCCTCGGTTTGAGCTGCATGGGCCGGATCTCCAAGCAAGGTGGAAAGGTGCGCCGGAAATGCTCTGAGTAGCGATCTGGACGGCCTCGGGTTAGGTTGTCTGAGAGTCAAGATTTGGTGCCGCGGGGTGCGAAAGGGCGGCGGCGGCTGAGGGCGGTCTTGTGCACCGTTTCGTAGTGACGGGTAATCCTTGGTTGACAGGTAGCGCGGAGAGGCAGCCAACCCGAGCACAAAAAAAAGCTGGGCTGGCAGGTTTTTGGCCGTCTCAGGCGCCTGGCTTGCTGCAGCGCAGGGAGGTCAGGAGGAAGGCCAGTGGCCCGCTTGTTCGGCCAGGCTAACTGGCAGCTGATAGGTAGGTACCTACCCGGTACGTGCTGTTGGGTATTGGCCCCGAGTGCCTTTGAAAGTCTTGGCAGACTGCGTCCGGGATCTCCTGCGTGCCGGAGAGTTGGGCGTTTGTGGACGTGAGATTGATTTGCGGCAAACCGACCCGACCCAGATGGGTCCCCGCCGAGCTCCAGCCCTATTGCCGCCGCGTGGTGACCTAAGAGTCGGAGTGTGAGGTGGCACCGTGCTCTCCCAGGTACCTCTTCCCGAGGCAGGCATTAAAGTGGCTAGCGCGGTACCTCGGGAATGGACTAGGCCTCCCCCCCCCCAAAAAAAGGCCCAAGCACATGGAAGCCAGCCCACCTGTCTGCCCCGCGGGGTCAGCCAGACCCCTCCAGCTCTTGTGAGTGGAAGGCTGAGCGTAGCACAGCACCACAGCTTACTGTGTGGTATGGAGGTGGTGCTTCCATCCTGCATCTGAGGTGGCCGCCAGGCAGCGACCAGGGCTTTCGATCTTCTCTCAACTGGCAGCATGCCAGTGTGGCAGTGGAAGCCCGCATCACGAACCAAACACAGCAGCCCTGGCAGCCTAACCCCTAGCAAGGATCGGTCGACTGTGGCTGTTCGCGGTCCCTCCTCACTCGTCTGCGACGCAAGCAGCGCGCTGCCACTAGCCCGCCCACATATGGTCTCAATCCTTTGTTGGTTCCTGGGCTCCTTCTGGGCTCCACCACAGCCCGCCTCGGCCAAGACGCAGGGAGGTTGCCTGCCAACGGCGGCTCTGATGCAGTCTCCCTCCACTACCGCTGCGCCCACCCACCGTGCCCGCAGCAGACAGATAAACCCAACCCCAGCCAGATTCAGCTCTCAGCCGCTCGCTTGGGCGGGCTTACTCTGAAAACAAAAACCACAACCTCTCGCCCCTCTGTTCTTTCCCCCCTCGCGCCTTCATCATTACTGATTCGCCATTTGCGGCGAGTGCTTTGCTGCTGGCGACCATCGTCCCAATCTACGAAGCGAGTGTGCAGATCGACACCTGCAACATCCAGACACTGAGCGAACCTCCGCTCGCCCTGCCACGGGTGAACCTTCCGGATTCCCCGTCAAGATGAGCTGTAAGTCTGCCCCTCCTCTGTCCAAGGAGTTTGGCGTCGACAGCCCAACCACTGGGCGCCTTGCGCGACCGCAACCAGGCGCCCAATCATTCAATTCGCGTTGCTGTACACGCAATGTTCGGCCAGTGGTCCATGCCGCTCGCCCTTGCAAGCCCTGTTTTATTCTCTTAGGTTCTGGACTGACGGTCGTTTTTGTTTGACCTGTCCAGTCTCCGGCATGCTTAATCGCCTTCACGGGCAACCTGAGAGCTACGACAAGAAGTAAATACCATCCGTACCACAGCTCCCAGCTCTCCCTTATCACGCATCCTCCGCTTGCCTGCCTATGTTTAACCTTCGGCGCTTTTTCTCGGCGCGGCGCCCCCACCCCGGCCCCGCGCCCGCACCGCCACCACGCTTGTCTAACCCATCAACTAGGGCAAAGTACCGCTTCGGCCGCACACTCGGCGCCGGCACCTATGGCATTGTCAGAGAGGCCGATGGCCCCACGGGCAAGGTGGCTATCAAGATCATCCTCAAGAAGAACGTCAGGGGCAACGAGAAGATGGTGGACGACGAGCTCGACATGCTACAGCGGCTCAAACATCCACATATCGTGCGCTTTGTCGACTGGTTCGAGTCCCGAGTTCGTGCCAACCTCTGCACCGCCCCGATAGTTCTCAAGCAGACAGGAACATTCTGGCGCTAACAAGACACGAACCTCACACGGGTTGTAGGACAAGTACTACATCGTAACAGAGCTTGCGACAGGAGGCGAGCTTTTCGACCGCATTTGCGAGCAGGGCAAGTTCACGGAGAAAGACGCTTCTCAGACCATCAAGCAGGTGCTCGGCGCCGTCGACTATCTCCACAGCAAAAATGTGGTGCATAGGGGTGAGTGTGATGCGAATGACCACGTGTGTTCCGTGTGCGCGTATGACAGTTGGATGGAGGGTTGACCGCAGCCCGTCACGACAGACCTTAAACCTGAGAACCTACTTTATCTGAGCAAGGCGCCCGACTCGGACCTCGTGCTGGCGGACTTTGGCATCGCCAAGATGCTCGACAACAAGGACGAGGTGCTCACGACGATGGCGGGTTCGTTCGGCTATGCCGCGCCCGAGGTGATGCTTAAGAAGGGCCACGGAAAGCCGGTCGACATGTGGTCCATGGGCGTCATCACCTACACGCTTCTCTGCGGCTACTCGCCCTTCCGCTCAGAGAGCTTGCAGGACCTGATAGACGAGTGCTCCAGCGCCCAGGTGGTATTCCACGACAGGTACTGGCGCGACGTCAGCGACGATGCCAAGGACTTCATCCTGCATCTACTGCGGCCGGCTCCCGAAGAACGCTGGACAAGCCAGGTAGGCACGAAATCGTGCTCTTTCTTGATACGTGGCCGTGTTTGCTAACGCTGTCTTTTACACGTGATTACAGCAAGCTCTGAATCACAGGTGGCTCAGCGGCGAGAATGCCACAGACCACAACTTGCTTCCCGAGATCAAGGCCTTCATGGCCAAGGCCAGACTCCGACGGGGTATCGAGATGGTCAAACTCGCCAATCGCATCTCGGCACTCAAGCTACAGGAGGAGGACCCCGAGAACTCGGACATGCCCGACGACTCGGTGGCGGCGGCGGCGAGCCAGACCAAGCCGGGCCAGAGCGGGTCAGCGTCGTCGTCAGGAGGCGGCGGCGGGCTGTTCGCGGCGGGCGAGAAGAAGACGCTCTCCAAGGCGGTCAAGGGCGCCATCTTCCGCGAGGTGGTGCTGGCCAAAGTCAAGGAGATGAAGCAGCAGGAGCAGACGCTCAAAGTCAAAGAGGAGGTGGAGAAGGAGGCCCGCAGGAAGAGCTTCACCGGCTCGTAGTGGTCGCGCGACCTCGACTTCCTCGCCTCTTGGTAGCCGTGCCAACTCGCTGGGCGATTCCATCATGTCTGTCTCTGTCTGGAGGTCGTTGGCAGCGACGAGCTGCCACAGTCTCGCGGCTGCGTGTTATGTCCCTATGGATGGTTGGTGATGAACATTTTGTTGGTTTGGCAATGTTTTTTTTGTTGGGCTTCATCCTTTGTATCCCTTTCCTTCCTTCATCTTTTTAACGCCATTTGATTTTTTTTTATATGCCTCTCGGGAGTCGAATAGTATGGGAGATACCAAAAAACGACGATGGGTAAAAGCATACAAGCCCGCCCGTCGACCGGGGGTTCGTGGTGTTTCTCTGTGCTTGCACTGCTGCGAGAGAGTATGCAAATGCAGGCCAGCAACGCTCAGTGTATTTGTGCGAGCGGTGGATGCGTGCACATTTGTTGATGCAGCGACGGTTATTATTTTATACCTGCCCACATATCACTTAGCCCCTTCATTTTTGGTTTTGTGGGACACGCGCAATGCGAGGCAAGACGCGGCAGAATAGCATACGCAAGAAAAGCTGCTTTGCAGTCCAATCTTACGATCGCCGCGTGCTTGAACAAGCCCCCGGTCCCAAGGCAAGTGTGTGATAATGAAGGAGTCGACGGGTGGGCGAAGATCAAGCCCGCCAAGCAAGGGAGTCTGTCTCCATCACGCCCCCAACCACCCTGGATTCTCTTCCCCGGCGTGCCGAGCCAGTCCATCCACCCGCCGTGTTGGGGTGGTCCTGCCAGACCCGGCGATCCCGTCGAGACGGGAGCGGGCACGCGCCGGGGGCCTGGGCATAGAGGGAGGATCCGCCTCCTGACCGGGGGATACAGACAAACCCAGTCCATCCTTACCATGGTATGGTCCAGGCTAGACGAGCACCGCCGCACCTCAGCCTTTTTCTTTATTTTTCCTCGTGTCCCTGTGAAGCAATGGGGGGGGGGGATGTGGGAAATTAGGCGAAAATCTCACAACGGCACGGGACTCCGGTCCCCCGCAGATATGTGCAAACACATAATCAACAACAGCCCAGCCAAGAGGAAGGAGCAGAGACAAGAAAATAAAGCCGGTAAAAGCCCGGGCTGGACGAGTAAGCGCATCGTATGTGTTTGTGTTATATGTTGACGGGTGAGAATCTTGAAAACCAGTTTTCTCCACACACACACACAAACACAAACAAACAAAACAACACTTTCGTGTCGTCGGTCGGTGATGCTAAAAAGAAAAAAAAAAGAAAAAAAAGAAAAAAAAAGTTACATCCCAGATCGCATGCTTTTCTTAATGTTGCTGACATGGGGCGACCCAAAGACTGGAAAAAGATCGCCTGTTCTCATGCGGGTGGGCGGGCGCTTGCCGACGGAGATGAGCAACAACCATGCTGATGCGCATACATACGAACAAAAACAAACAGCGAGAAACGGGATCGGGGGCCGTGGTCAACAAATGCCCAGCTGTCTAGGTAGACGGGTCCGCCCCCCGCGTGAGGCGCAGAAAGGATGTCGGCGCCCCCAGTCACACCGGGAAATTGCCAATGGGCCAATAGTCCCGAGCTAAAGGTTTCAGCTCCGGTGATGTCATGACGCTTGCTTTCACAAGCGCATAGTTCCAAGAGCGAACAGGCAGGGATGATTTGGTATAGAATCTTTATTTTATTTATTTCATCTTGGTTTGGTCTGGACTTTCTTTCAGCTCGGATTCAGCCAAACGACTAAGCTAAGTCGGTGCCTAGATACATCAGATCCAAACGCAACAAAGGGTGTAGTGTAGATGTATCCTCGTTTGGTCGGCCTGAATGCGGACTGAATGCTATGATGCAAAACGACAAAGAAAAGTATAGTGAAAGATAAAATGTTGGTACAGTGGCGGTATGATAATTGCAGGAATAAGCCACAAGTCTCCGGATTCCCCGAGGCCATGATGGCCTGCTTCTTTTTTCTTGTGTTTGGTTTGCGCTCATTGGTCTTCGGTGGCAACAAGGTTGTCCTCGTGAAGAGGCCCTTGCGCTAGGGCACAAACAATAGAGATGATGATAGATGTGATGCATCGTATAAGAATGCCAGATAATTTTTTTTGGTCGCGAGGACGACGTCTCGGTGTAAATGATGAGTAGAAGAACGACATGGAAGAATGATATGTTGATGATAGGATGAGCTAAGACGTGTCGGGTATTATGGCGTGACGACGTGGCGTGGTCGATTACGTTTGCGGCGTTAATAGTCTATATGGATTGTGCGCATATGAAAATCAAATCGCTCGGGTGACAAAGGGAAGAAAAGCCATTGCGAGGCTTGATGCCGGTCAAAATCATGACAGCTCGGCGAGGACGTCATTGCAAAGCCTCTCGTATCTCGAGGCGTCGAATCGCTTGCGCCGCCATCCCTGGAGCCGTAGTCGCTCTATGCGCGCCTGGCGGTCTAGTGCCAGCATCTCTTCGCTCGCCGAGTCCAATGAGCTGTGCGAAAGGGCGGGCGAGTGGAGCGATGTTGCCTCGGCGCCTTTGCTTGGCGATCCCATGAGCTCGTCGAGGTTGTGGCTGTGCGAGGCAATCTGGGACCTCAAGACCGAGAGGGTCTCACAGTATCGGTAGACGCTTCGCGCGGTGCGCCTGTCGTAGTCGTCGTCATCCAGGGGGTCCATGAAGAAGCCCTGGTCGTCCTCGTACTCGTCCCGTCTGCCCATCATCCGCTCATACTCCCTCCCCTCTTCCGGCTCGCTGATAATGTGGACCACCGCAGGTCCCCTGGGGAGCTCAGGAAGCTCCCGTCTGGTTATGGGGGCGGAGAAGTAGGCGTCATCGAAGCCGAGAGTCGGAGAGTCAGGGCGGATGTAGGGCTCGGTAGGGAACTTGAAGGTTTCCTCCTTTGGCAGCGAAAACGACACCGTCTTCTTGGACTTTGCGCTGCGAGGCGTCGAAGCTAATGCCGAGCACCGTGGAGAAGGAGCGAGCGAGGACGATTTGCTGAGCATGTCATCGAAGGAGCAGACCGAGTTGGTTGGGGATGAGTTGGTTGTCGGGGTCGACCAGGTGCCGGAGCTGACGGAGCCTGAGGGCGAATGAAGGCTGCTGGTGTGCATGTTGAAAATGCCCGAATGACAGCCGGCAGAGCGTGAGCGAGTCTTGGACGTGACAGAAACCTCAGCCGCCATGATAAGGGCAGCAGCAGCATCGTAGTGCTTCCTCGCCTGCGTGAGGAGCTGTCCCCTGGCCAGGGTACCCATGGGGAACGGCCGAGCGCGCATCTCCAGCGAGTTGGCAGCGTAGAAGTGGAGGTAGATCAGATGGGCCGGCTCGACGGTGGACTGCAGGAATAATGTGTCAGATGACTCAATTCTTGATCGATATTTGGATGTGCAATGCTTTGCTTACCGAATCCTTGAGATTGTCCAGGATCTCGACGCATCGAGACGAGCAAGCCCTAAACCTCTTTCCAACGTGGTGACGCTTGATTTCTGCCATGGTCCGCTTCCACTCGGCCGGGGTGTACGGAAGGACCGGCAGAGAAGGCAGGTTTGGCTGGGAAGAGTGCTTCATGGCACGCGACGACTTGGGCGGCGGGCTCAGCGTGATTGAGCAGAGCTGGGGTGCGGGCGAGAAGGCGCTCATGCTGGAGTGGCGACCATGAGACGGGCGGCGAGGTGGTGGCGATGGCGACCGCTGCGGAAGCTCCTCCTGTTCCTCCTGGTGTGGCTGTTCTTGGTGTTGGGCCCGTGGGCTCGGCGGAGACGGAAACGGGAACATGGTGCTCGACCTTCGCCCAGTTGGCGACGCAGCGGGCTGGAGCCGCAGAGGGATCAAGCCAGCCATGGCGACCGACGGTTTGGGTGCGATTAGAGTGTGCGGGCTGCACGCGTTCGAGGCAGTACGGTGGGTTTGTTGGCTATGGGGGCTGCAACCACTCGAATTCGCAGGCGCAGTTAGTGGGCTCGTCAACTTTAGGTGCAGGCAGCTGCAGAAGCCGATGGGGTCGGGGCGACGGGCTGGGCCAACTTTTTAGGTGCGTCGGTGCTGGCAGCTGTGACGACAAATCGGGGAAGAGAGCATTCAATGGAGGCGCCCCAGGACTTAATAGGGAGAAACCGCTAGGGCCAAGGGGCGGGCCAGGGGTGTGCAGGGGGCGTGTGGGTGGTCTGGGCGGTCCAGGTGGGTTAGGTGGTGTGGCTGCAGATATGGCCTGGGGTCGCAGTGAAGGGAATCAGAACAGGGACAAGGGCGGGACCGCATGAACGGGCATCACCAGCCTAATAGAAGTCGATGATCGCAGGAAGTCGGCCCAAATGAGATGTTTCGCCGAGGGAGTCGTGTGGTAGGAAACCCGTCATCCTTCAATGGAGAAGAATGTGAAGGCGCCGTCGAGGAGCAGGATTAGAATTACTTTTAGTAGGTTGTTGCTGTGTTGCCAGAGTTAGGCAGGGATGATAGGCGGTTGGTATGGAGTGAGGTCCGAGCAGGGAATGGCCAAGGGCTGGGAGGATTTCGATACAGTTACCACAAAAGAGGTGCACAAAAACAACAGGGAAGGACGGGCACCGCGACGGGGCAAAACTAGGTACGCGAAGGAAAGGGTATCCAGGGAGGAGGGAGGAGAGCAGGAATATGGGGCCTGGTATAGCGGACGAGGGCAGGGTCAAATATCGCAGGAGTGCACAAGTGGATTCGCTGTGTCTGTGTGGCGGCTTCTGGCCGCGTTGTGCGCGCGCGCATGAGCTCTGTGCGCACATCTGTCTGTGTCGACCTGTGGCTGAATGCCAGGTAGGACTGGCCGTTTCGTTTTGCACGTTAAACTCCCGAGCCATTACGCTCGGAAAAGGGGCCGCGGCGGACACAACGGTCGCGATGGGGCGGGTCAGCGGAAGCTGGCGGATCAGACCGGCCGGGTGCCTGCTGGTGCGTACAAACATGGTAGGCACATACGAGATGCAAGGCACGAACCTGCTTGGATAGCACTGCAGCACGATGCACGTCAAAGTTCTTTTTGCGAGCTGTGACAGACGCACTCTTCCCGTAGCAAATCCGGCGAGACGAGCCGGCCAGGTTTGGAAAGGCTCTGTCGGTAGTTTTCTTTGGCTCGCCTGAGCCCTTTGCCTCAGCGCCGTCTCGAATATGAGCTGGGCCATCCCTACGCCAGACTGGGTTCGGCGCGGTTGGTGGCCCGATATCATCGTGGTTTGTGCCTCCCCTATCCCACCCAATCATGACGCCTATTTGGGACGCGCTTGAACGAAAAAGGACCCGAAGAACAGAAACACGCTGGGAGGACCGGCAGGTTGCAACGGTGCCCCGGTCGAAAAGACACGCCCTGGTGGGGAGATTAGAAGAGGAAAAGGCTGGTGGTGGCTTGCGGTCCAGGGGCAAGACTTGTCCCAACCCGGCTAGAAAAGACCAGACGACACCGGCTGTTGCAGGATGCAGGAACATGGATCTCTGGCCCGCCTGCAGGGGCAAGGGTTCTGGTGATATGCAGGGATCATGCACCACGACGACGGCCGCGGGTCCGTGTCGTTTGTGCCATCCTTGCCATCCGATCAATCTCCCGCTCGCGCTCTGGCTGGTAGCTGGCTGCGTGTGCCTAACCATCTTGACACGCGCGCCTGGACCTTCAGCCGCTCAAATGCAAGACGCCTTCATGTCCGTTTGGTACGACGGACGGCAAGCACCGCCGGACGGGAGCACGCAGCAATCTCGGAGAGAGGGGATCAAGCACCCAAGTGGCACAACCCAGGTTTTTTCTGGAACACAAACAACCCAAAAAGCACATTTGCTTAATTTTGTGGGTGGAACTCTTGTTGCGATCGTCGCTAGAATGTCATCTTTCCCTTCTGACCGTGCTTGCGAGATACAAAACAGAAAGAAAAGCAAATGAAACATCACACCCACAGGTCGAATTGCTTTTTTGGCGCGTGTTGGCAAAAAGGAGGACGTGCCCAGTGTGCACGGTTACGGTTGCGTAGGAGGGCTTGGGCCTTTTTTCTACCGCCACCTAGGCTCTTTCCATCTTCTGGCCAACGCGTCCCCAAGCGGACCGCTGGGTATCCTAAACGACAAAATACCTACCTACCTAGCCAGGCCCAGGGGTCCAGCTCTTTGACATTTGATGGCGGAGAATCCTGCCGGGCGGCGATCACGCCCGAGCCAGCATAGCAACGGATGGGTCTGGGGTGGGGCACGGGCCACGATCAGCACCATCCCAGGCCGTTTCTAGCGACAGAGAGGAAGGAAGGGGCCAGAGCAATGGCAAAATCTAGAGCAAGAAGGACCGAAGGTTCGTATCTTCGTTAGTCAGGTCAGGTGTTTGCCGCAGCTCGGAAAGCGAAATCTTGCAGGACACTCGGATGGGAACCGTGGAATCACAAACATCACAACAAAAGACGGGACCCCTTTTCCCTCCCTCGCACAACAGCTGCCTCGCGTCACACTCCCGCCGGCCGGACTCGGGGTTTCTGGTTTCTAGCATGTGTTACGTGATGGCGACACATGCAGAAGAAACAGGTCATGCAGCCGAGACAGGCACATATTGCGTACTTGGTTGCTTCTCGGCTACGTCCCGGCCATACATACACACGTGTCACATGGAGAGACGCAGCCTAGGTTGTCGGAGGTTTTTATTACTTTTGTTGTGGTGTTTGGTGTGGCAAAAAAAAAGAAAAGCTTCAAAAGTCTCCCTCGGGGAGTGCAACGCTGGGAATCCGACAACGGATCAACCCACCATGTCGTGACGCGATAGGCTAAAGTTTCCTGGGAACCCGCCCGTAAGCGAAGGCGGCACGCGACGACGGCAGG
Organism: Magnaporthiopsis rhizophila; assembly: GCA_003049465.1. Taxonomy (NCBI): domain Eukaryota; kingdom Fungi; phylum Ascomycota; class Sordariomycetes; order Magnaporthales; family Magnaporthaceae; genus Magnaporthiopsis; species Magnaporthiopsis rhizophila. The sequence goes on along the minus strand of PYSS01000070.1, from coordinate 136,370 downwards.
AGCAAAGAAAATAAAGATGAACCAAACACGAGTCGGAAGGTGATCCGCTCACTTGCTTGGCTGCACTCCCCGCTCGCATCATCCTCGGTGGTGTCGGATGCCGATCCGTATGACCTCCGCGTATCTTATCCCTCTGCGATCTACAGTCCGCTCCTCGTGTTTGCGGATCGGTGTTCACACAATCCCTCTGTCTTGGAAATCCACGCGGCGGCGGAACCAGCCTCCTTTTCGAAAAGACAGGTTCTCTGCCTATGGATGTCTCGGCTATAAACCTAGGTGCAAGGGATAGGCTGCCTGCCACCCAGCGGTACCGATGGCAACCAGCAGAGAACATGACAAAGGGTTGTAAACCAAGGCCTGTCGTGGTCCGAACGCTGCCATCATACCCTAGGTGACCATCAAATGCTACCCACGACGTCGCGTCGTGTGCCTGCCGTCGCTCCCCGTGCCCGCGTGCGCATAGGGCAAGTAAACTGGCGCGGTGGTCTGTTCGGTCCTTGTCTTTTATTGCGTGTCTGGTGAGCCTTGACTGGGATTTTTAATAGACTCCAACCTTTTCGTGATTACCCATGGGGTCGAAGCAGCGGGGTACCTATTTAACGACTGTGTTTCTCCTGAGGTGACTTTGCGAGTGAGGGGCACTTATCGGAACACACGCCCGACTCTTCTCTTCAGCGTCACCACACCATCTTCCTCTTTTAATTCCACCGCTTATAACACAACACAAACACCCAAGGCCAAAGGGCGTAAGCTAGCGGAAGGGCAAGGAGGTCCAAGCGGACTCTGCTCGCTCAAACCACTGCTCACCCAAACAACAGACTAACCAAGCAACAAGCTCCAGACCTGGGAAAGAAACTAAAATGGTGAGTGTGGGTGAGCACGGATGTATGGCGCAACGCACGAACGCACACAACGCTCGCAGATGACGGATGGAAGTTGGTGGCAGCTCTCGACCCCCCTCAGCGGCTGTATCCCGGCACCATTCAGGCCCCAGCTGCGAGTGCTTAGGTCGTAAGCTATTGCTTTAGTATGCACATATCATTTTTGTTTTGCTCGACCTTAGCGCCACGTGGGTCCTATTTGTGGAGTTTGTTGTGGTTGCGTCCACGCTAGGCAGCTTGGTGTCAAGAGCAACCTCGCGTCCTCCTCCCTCAAGGCTGTGATTGAAGGGACTCTGGACGTCAAGGCGTGCAGTAGCAGACATGTACTGGTCTACAAGATGTCACCTGTAAACGTCACTCCTGGGTCCGGCCGTGATCCTTTGCTACAGGAACTGATTTCTTTTCCGGGCTGACCTGACACCAGCGTATGTACGATATGCAGGTATGTTTGCCAAAGGCTAGCGGTCATTGCCGGACTAATCTCTCGTATCAAATGTCCACACAAGCCACCCACCTAAATACTAGCCTTACTATAGGAGCTGGCTTCGATAGCTTGACCCGCCAAGCGGCGTTGCCGGCTTCTGCACCTGCGAGTAAATAAAAAGCAAGAGAAGGGATGGAAGCACACCAAAGATCGGTTGTTAGTCGTTTCACCATTTTCCCCGAGCCCCCATTTGCATTTCCAGCTGTCTCGTCGTTCCATCAGCTTCTTCGAGCTACGGTTCTGGCCCGGTCGAGAACCGTCAGCATCACATATGGCTTCGTTCGGTCTGGTGGCTTTTTACCTTTTTTTTTTTTTTTTTTTTTTTTTTTCTTTTCTCTGGTGCTTTGGCGCTAGTGAAGTCCTCTAGGTACCGAGTCTTGCCTCGGACAAAAACACCCACTCAAGGGTACAGAGAGGGACCATTGTATCTGTGTCGTGGCGGAGCTGCTGCTGCTGCTACCGCTACTGCAACTGCTTCCAGTTGCTACTGTGTATTCCCCGTCTCGCCGTCTGGTGCCTTTTTGGACGTTTGGTGGCATTTCTTTCATCTCATAGACACGAAATTGCGCCATTCAAAGTAGCAACGAGGGCGGGGACGGCGCGTGATGCCCTCGTAACCCTCCATCCATCTGAATGACTGAATGAAGGGAGGGTGTCGTCCCCACCCATCGAGCGCACCCGGGCCTTTATCTCTGCGTAGCAATGTGGCCGTGTTTTCCTCGTCGCATGCTCGTGCCGAGCCCGACAATCGTGCAGCTGTCCAACGGTCCCTTGCATAACCGCGCATCGGCCCGCCATTTTTATTTTTCCTGGAGTGATTTTTTTTGTTGGTATTTCGTCGAGTCAACCAAAAGGTGATCTAGTGCGGGGTGGATGCGTTTCGTGTGGTGTGGGTGGGTGACGATGCTTTGTGGGGAGAGAGATGGGGAGAAGTGAGAGGAAAAGACATGCAACGATAAAAGACGACGGGTCTTTTTGACGAGCAAGAATGGCTGTTGGCACGGACTCGGCATCGAGTAAGAAATAGAGAGACAGGCCCGGGTATCCGGGACATGGTCGGCCTCCAAGTGCTGTTTGAAACCGGAGCTGGTTTCCGGGCTGAGGGAAAGAGGGAAGGGAAGGTTGACACACATCATCGTCTCAGATACCATAGAGAAACAAAAAAGAATGGAGAAGTGGAGGGACAGTCAATTCATGCAGCCTCCCTTTCTCATGAATGTTTCGCGACACGACAAGCCTGGGGCGGGGAGGGAGGGCCGAAGGGATGCGAGTTCAGAAGATCAGTCAAGTCAAGGCGGCAAAAAATAAAATAAAATGATGTATCACTACACCCGTCATGACGCGGCCGTCTTCATGGCCTGGCTGTTCCCCTTGATCCGCTTCAGCACGTGAAGGCGTGGCGCCATCCTGGGTCCAACCCACCAGCCGCCCGTCATCCGCCTCACCCGGGCCTTGACATCCCTCACCATCCTGCCCCGCCCGACAACCGCCGCTGCCTTCTCCACATCGTCGTCGTCGGCGGCCGCGGCTGCATCCTCGGGCCGCAGCACCTCGACGCCCGCATAGCCCTCCACGACGCCGATGACCTCCCATCGGCCGCCGCGCGCTTCCGCCGGATCCTCAACGATGAGATAGTCGAATACCTCCCAGAACGCTGGCTTGGCCAGCGCGGCGCGGTCCTCTGTCTTGTCCAGCACCAGCGTCACGCTGACGCCGCTACCGCTGCCGACGGTGGCACTGCCTATGACGTCGGCGTCGTCCCCGCCACTCCCTACTACGTGGTACGCCGGCAGCACCTCAGCGCCTGCGACGGGGGCCGTCGTGCCAAAGAGCGTCACGCCCGTCATGCAGGCCAGCACGCACGCGTGCACAGGCACCGTCACTAGGCCCGGCACCCCGATAACACCGCCGCCGCCGCCGCCGCCGCCTGTCAGCCCGGCCGAGGCGGCGGCCACATGCCCGCGCAGAAAGTCGAGCGCCTCACCGCCCGGGTAGTTGAGCGACGAGAGGAGCAGCATGCCCGTGCTGGCGGCGAGGCAGGCGAGCACCGACAGCCCCGCCGCGGCGCTGGCCAGGCCCCACGTCGCGGGCGCCTTGGCGCGGCGCTCCCACGCAAATGCCGCCCCCAGAGCCGCGCCGGCCGTCAGGGGTGGGGCGACGTAAAAGATGAAGCGCGCCTCCTTGTGCGGCTGCAGCGAGTAGATGGTCACGAAGAGTACGTTTGGCCAGACCAGCAAACGGGCCGCGCGGTGTGTGCCGGGCTGCCACAGCGCCAGCGCCGCCAGGAAGGGGGCCAGCGGGTTGAGCAGGATGCGGGGCAGGGCCGAGGTGAAGTACCAGTGCCAGGGCGAGACGCCCCAGTTGGATGACGAGCCGAGCACGGCGTTGTAGTAGAAGCCCCAGAGCTCGGGCCAGAGAGGGCGCTGCCAAAAGTACGAGTCCAGCGGCACCGAGACCGCCAGCGCCGTGACGGTGGAGATGATAAACGGCCAGATGAGCCTCTCCAGGGGCGCCAGCGGCGCGACGAGCAGGTAGAACGCGTTGGCTGCGAGCAGCAGGGCCACCTCGGAGCGGAAGATGATGGCCGCGAGCACGAAGAGGGAGATGGACACCCGCTGGCGAGGAGCCATGGGCTTTTGCTTGCTCGGCAGCAGATAGGCGAAAGCCAGGGTGGCTGATAAATAGTATCCGCCAACGTCAGATCAGAATCGCGCATCAAGACTGCATCATGAGATATATGGTGGGGGTTGAATAGACCTACTGAGACCAAAGGCGAACATGTTGGGCAGGGTCCTCGAGGCATAAAACATGACGTGGAACTGGCTCGCCTGGAGCAGGGCGTACCAGCGCCCGACGGAGCTGCCGTAGGCGTCACCGAGGGCGGCCTTGAAGACGAGGATGGCGACAGCGTTGAACAGGCCCAGGACGGCGCGGACCAGCAGCTGGGCGTGGCGGAAGCCGCCGGCGAGCGCGATCAGCGGCTGGGTGAGGCCGGCCAGGATGACGGGCCCGACAAAGGTGCGCGGCACGGCGCCGGGGAAGGTGAAGTGGTCGTAGCTGCCGCTCAGCTTGCTGCGCACGTCGGACGTCGGCGTGCCGTAGACGAGCACGTCGTGCGTGGCCTGCATGTTGAACGACTCCTCCACCTTGGTGTAGGGCGCCACCACCAGGTGGACCAGGATCAGCCCTGGTATCAGCAGGGAGAGGAACGCATCTGCGGGTGCGGGTAATTAGCTTAGAGGTCCGCTCATGGTTGGTGCTCTTTCGCTTGTACGAGTGCGAGACTGATAGCAAGGCGATGGAAAGGAGAACATACCCAGCAGCCGCATCTTGAGAGAGTGGACTTTTCAGTTACTTTGACAGCATCCCGGGACCGAAAGCCTCACACGTGCAGCTTGTAAGTCTTGCAAGGAAGTTTGGACGTTGCACTTTTTCGAGGTTATCCTCCCGTCGCCGTGATATCAAGCCGTATATCAAGCCGGCAGCCTCTGGGAGTGAACAACACGTCAAAGAGTTAGGACCAATGGAACCCCTGAATACCGCTGATCGATGCTCTGCATTCACTGGAGCTCCCGCTGAAGCGCGACATGGCTCCAGAGCTCCCTGGTCAAAGGCCCCGCATCCCTGGAGCTTCGATCCCGGATAAAACTTGATCCATGAGAACCCCTGCGTCCCCACTTTGCTGCGGCTGGCGCCGGGCGCATGGGGAAGCATTGCGACAAGGCCAGACGACACGCTACGCCGCCATCAACGAATCGGGACCACCTCGTGCCATGTGGCTTCTGGGCTTTTGATATCGAACGCTCTGCCCCTCGTTCTCAAGGTCACCACCACCACCCCATCACCCACCCTACTCTTTCGTCAAGGGGGCTTTTGTCCAGTTTCTCTGCTTTTTTTGTTCTTTCTTTGCCCGCGCAAGCCGCGCCGTTTCCTGCCCACTCACGTCCTTGAAGATGATGATCCTCGGGAGTTTCCTTTATAGCAAGTTCCCAACAACCCCAGAAAAGAAAGTAGGGCGCGCTGCCGTTTTGGCTAACACCGCATCTGCAATAAAACAGTTAGCGTCCTCCTCATCAACGCAGTCGCCATCCTCTCCGAAGACCGCTTCCTCGCGCGCCGTACGTTTCTTGTTTCCGAATCGAAACCCTTCTCCAGACAACCCCTGAACCCGAGAAGAATACTAACGTCGCGCTCACCCCCGCCAGTCAACTTCTCGCCATCCTCATACGATCCGGCATTCGGCCAAAGCCCCGACGCGAGCGTCAAGGCGCGCACCATAAATCTGATCGCCAGCGTGCGGACCCTCATGAGAAGTGCGTCCCCTCCATTCATCACATAATTAAGTTGTATTAGCCGCGGCAGCAGCGCGTGTTGGTAGAGGACCGACGGAGTGACTGACGTTTTATGGGCCTACAGTACCGCTGATTATCGTCAACACCCTGATAATAATATACGAGATCGTCTTTGGCTAAAGTTGGGCGGACGCTCCTGCCCCGTCTCGGCCGGGAGCGTTGCGGGAGTCGGGATGTGGGCGGAAACGACGAGACGTTTTGATACCCACTGGGGCTGCTCGATTGCCTGTCTGCTAAAAAGCCTAGGTGGCGTTTTTTTTGTCGTCCCAGCTGGTGGACTGTCACGCTGAGGGCACCGCAGACAACGCTGGCGAGCACCGGACGGTCACTGGGGATGCGTCTCTCTTGGTGTTTATATGGCGTTACGGTCGACTCTCTGATTGCGCAGCGGCTATTTCCTCCGGATTTTTCCATACAAGGTTAAATGATGAATAGCATTGAGGAAGCTGGAAAAACTGCTTGTTTGCAAGCAAATCTTCACTTTCGCGCCATTCTCCTTGTGATGTCGACCCTGTGTCGCTCAAAGACTGAGCGACGACTCTTCTGATCCTAGGGAGCGTGAGGGAGTGATTATGCAAGCACGTCAGGGTAATACTGGGCACATGCCGAGGATACCATAAGGCGGAGTTATCAAAAGACGTTTAATGTGTCTATTTTGATGTCTACCTGATCGATTATGCTAGCCTATTTTTCTCTTTTGAAGCCTCCAGAAACATGAACCTAGTAATCCTCGATGGGTTCCGCGGACAAGAAACCAAACCGGCGAAAAGACCACGCCCTCAAGATCAAAACAAACGCTAGTCCCTTCCCAATCCTCTTTATACAGGCATGTTTATAACCCCACATATGTACGTGGTGATAAGAAATGGGGTAGCGTGACCAAACCTGTATGCATCTATATGCGTATGAAGCCAACGTGGCATGAAAAAGAATAATGGCCGCTTCGTATCATGGTGGCCGCAGCTCGGTCGTCTTCATAGAGTCGCGGCAAAGCCGGGGCTCCTTCCGCCTGGCGTCCCGTTTATCCAAGCAGGTTGTGACTCTTCTTTCTTCCGATGCTGAAGCTGAACCTCTCCTTCATCCTCCCGGGTCCGGGAATAGGCCCTTCGGTGTGCGGCGAAGACGCCGTGCCATTGGAGACGGCGTACTCTGAAGATCCGCTCTCGGTTCTGTCCTTGTCCTTGTCCTTGTCCTTGTTGAGGAAAGCGAAGCTCCTGCGAGACATGCCTCCAACCGTCTTGGATCGGTTGATGAGTCCGCTGACGGCGCTCGAGGACAGTTTCCTGTCCGCTGTGCCGTTGCCATTGCTGATGTCCTTCAAAGACGACGAGCCATTCTCCTTCCTCTGCTTGTCCTCGTCCTCGGCTGCTGTCTGCTTGCTCGCCTGTAGAGCCTTCCTCACGTCGTCGAGCTCGCTCTTTCGCGCCGATTTCTGCCGTTGTTCTTTTTCCTTCCTCTGCTTCTCCTCGAGCTTAGCCAGCTCCTTCTCCGCCAACCTTTTGGCCTTTTCTTGCGCCTTTTGCTCCTTCTTTTCCCGCTCCTTCTCTTCCTTGGTCTGCTTGACCGTAGCCGGCACGGGTGGAGGAGCGGCCGCAAGCGGGTGAGTAGACGGTGGTACAACGGGCGGCGGGACGACAGAGCCATTTGGCACCGTGATGGCGTGATCCAGGGCGGCGAGCGCATCGTGCTCCTCGACCGGCTGTATAGGAGTCGTGACCTGTTTCGTTAGAGGAACTGCGGTCCCGTTGGGCTGCTCCGTCGCAAGGTCTGCTGTCTGGGTTGCCAGCTTGATCTCCTCCAACCCTTCAGCATCCTGCTCTGCCATGACCTTCTCTAGCGTCGTCTCCTGGTAGAAGAGCACATAGGCGCACGCTGTGTTCCCTGGCTTGTCACCGAAGAAGTTGCGGACAAAGTGCTTGTCGACGGGCTCGACCATCTCGTCGTCAAACAACAGCCAGCCACGGCCAGGCGTCTTTATGACTGACACGTAGTGGCCGTGCAGCGCGTTGGGGCCAATGTGAACCACGACAGCGTAGAGCTCGTAGACTCGGTCCGGGTCTGCGGCGTCGGGTGTGGTGTTGAACATCCTGAGCTGGTAAGGGTACACTACTCGGTGGAACAGCTTCTGGAGCCGGCTGTAATCCTCTGTGTACTTGAAACGCTTCAGGTGCAGCGCGAGGACCTTGGGAAGCCTCTTGACCTTCATGCGCTTCTCAGCCTCCTGAAGCCCGCCGCAGTGGTCGCAGTGGAACTTGTTCCTCTCGCAGAGCATCTCCTCGGCTGAGAATTTCTGGAGACAGGCCGTGACGGACGAATGCTCTTCTAGATCGATAGACAGATCCAGAAACGTCTCATCCCTCTGAGAGGCGGTTTCACAGGTAAGGCACTTGGTCTCCGAAGTTAGCAGGCCCTCGAATATGTCGTGAACCCATCCCGTGCCGGGTGGCCTGGCCACCGGTTGCGGCCGTGTCAAAGCGTTCGCGGAGGCGCTCAGGGCCTTTTCTGCCGATTGCGCCAAGGGGTCCTTGGCTCTTGCCTCCTCTAGCTCTCGAAGCTTCCTGGCATTTGCCTCGACGTTAGAGATGACGTCGTTCAGCACGAGGCCGTAGAACTCGTGTGCGTCCTGATGCATCGAGTTGCGGAACATCTCGTTATCTCGCTTGAATATCTCGAGGAAGCGCTGCGGACTCAGGACGCCAGTTCTTGTTTCGCTCTCGATGAGGGCCATGAACACATCCTTGAGGCCAGTGAATGTGCTCTCCTGCATCCCGTATGCGGTCGAGTTTTCCTGTGCCAGCTCCAGTACAGGCCCCTTCAGCATCGCCTGCTTCTTCTTGTACTCGGGCGAATCGGGCTTGTCCTCGGGTCGCAAGGGCAAGCCTTGTCCCGCGTTTATCTTTTTCCTTTGCTCGAGGGCCTGCGCGGCCGTCATCTTCTTGCCTGAGGACGACTGGTCTTCGCTGGCTATAGGCGGTCTTATTTGCACATTGACCTTGGCGCGCTTGCCATTCGGGGTATCGGACGGGGACAATGGCGGGTAGTTGACAACGTTTTCTCGGAAAGCCTCGGAGTAGTATAATGCTTGTACGATCGAGTTACAGTAACTTTGTGACACGCAAGTCAGTCAAGGGAGCTCAGGCATGAGGTCAGCTCGGGGCTCGGGTGAGGAGGGTCGGCACCATGTGTTTCCAAACTATTTGCCAGGAGACGGTGGTTAGCAGAGAGCAGCGGCTGGTAAGAGCCTCCATGGGCGGGCGTATACACGTGTGAGCACCATACATTTTCTAGACCAAAGAACTTGTCGCCTCCGTCATCGCGGATAGGCCCGGCATTTTGCAGCATTTTCTCTAGAGGTGTCAGCTCTGGAGCCGGCTCCTCCTTTTTCTTGCCTGCCGCGGCATTAGCCGAGGATCCCGACGAGCCCTGTGTAGAGGCGGCCAAAGTCAGTGGTGATCAAAGAGATGCAGAGCCCGATAAGCGGGCTCGCGCAAGCCGTTTTCTCCAAGCGTAGCCACGCGGTGGGCAGGACGGGGACACCTACTGCGCCGGATTTTAGATGCTTAAAAAAGCTCGCCATTTTGAATCATAGGGGAGCCTATGGCGTGATTGGGCTAGAATTATGGCCCTGTCTCGGGAATCCGCCTCGGGACGGGCGCACAGGTGGATGACGGACGGTGGTGCGGCGGCCGCATTCGCAATGCTGTTGATTATAACGACGGCGTCCAGAGCAAGCAGGTAGGGGGTTCCGGCCGCTGTGCGACCGCAGTGCAGGGCCGAGTCAAGCTCGCGCAGGACAGTGAAGAGGATCGCAGAAGCAAAAGGGAAAGAAAGTGAAGAGGAAGGAGAAGATGAAAAAAAAAAAAAAAAAAAAAAGTAATAAACAAATTAAAATGTGTGCTTTTCCAAGAAGAGTGACAGCGAAGGAGCGATTTCTGGATGGAAGACGGGAAGGACGTCAGGGTTCGGTTCGACTCGCTTGGCGAATGGGCGGTTTCGCGGTTCCGCCAAGGCTGACTTCGAGCGGTGGTCGACGGGCACAAGACAGGGATAGCGTGGCGGGATTAAGTTCGGTACGGCTCATCGAAACGCAGGCCAATTGCTTTTATCCTTCGCAGCCGGGGCGCCTCTGAAGGGGTCGTTGACGGGCTATCAAGTGACGCGATCCGAGAACAGCAATATTAGGACGAACAGGTGCGCAGACGGGCGGCGGTTCGCTGCAGTGGAGGGAAAGAGATGGGACGGAGCGGCGGAGAGGGGAGGCATTAAGACGGCCATCGTCCGCGGGAAGCGCAACGTCGGGCCAGAGCTGGTCCCGGCGGGTTATGATCCCTACCTGGCTCGCCGGCCCCCAAAGAAACACCAGCTTCAAGGATTGTTTTAGGGTGTGGATGCGATTGACTGATGTGCTGACGACCAAGACCCCGGTCCTGACCGGGGGTGGGGTTACCGTGCGAGCGGAGGTTGGCCGTCGCAGCGAAATCCAATGTGCAGCTGATGTCGCGATTTTTTGGGGCGGGCGCAACCACACCTCGCTTTGCCACCTCCCTGCTCGTGGGCGAAGGTACGCTGCCAACAGACAGGCGTGCGTGAATCGATGTGATAAATGGTGTGCGAGCTGGAGGCGTGGAAGGGTAAAGAGTGCCTACCTACTTCTGGCCTCGGCACAAAGTCCCCAGCCTTCCGACCATCGAGGGCAGGTCGATTGAGCCGACAAGGGATTAGCGGGCGAGCAAATGGGCCCTTCGTGGTGTCATCGATCCTGCCAAATTACCTGATAGGCGTGTATTACCCGCCAACGGCCATTGGGTCGCAAGCGATTGCATATGGAGTGCACATACATTAGTTCCGCATGCATACTTGCTCGAGTGTATGCAGATCGATCCTGTCGCGTGCAGCCCCGGGCGGACTCTCGGGGTACGGTGCGCCCTGGCGGAGCATGGCCGCTGTAATAGGTGAGCGACAGGCGGATAGAATGCATGGAAGTGGAAGCATTTGAGTCGCCGCGCCCCACCCGCCGATTCATTTTCCGGTAAGCCAGGGCACACACTGGATCGGCCCAATCCTACGACATGGACATGGCGAAGGAGCAAACGAAACGGGTGGTTCTAGATGGAGGGTAGTCAGTTGCTCAGTCCTCTCAGATGAAGCAGCATTACTCGATGGACTTTTGTTGCGCAGGCTTCACAGTTTCATACAATCTCCCGTGTGTTGTGTGCATTCCTAGACGAAAGGCGGGGACAGACTGCAGGCCTCTTTGGGGAACGTGGCATCCAACAGGTGCAGTCTCTCCTTACCAGCCTTCTCTCAATAATTTTGGGGCTGAAGAAGTGGCAGGCCCCGCTCCCGCATCCCATCAACCGTCAAAATGTGGGGGAAAACGATCCTTCTCGCTAGGTTCATTGACGCGCGTGGCCCGCCTTCCCCAGCAAGCGAAGCGGGGAGGGATCGTGATTGATTGATTCATTCGGGCATGGCGGGCAGGCAGAGCGTGTGACGATGCGGTCGAGTGGGAGACAATGTCATGAATAAGGCGGGAATGAATAAGCCGAAGAAAAGAAGTTCAAAGAGAGGAAACAGAACCAACTATCCTCAAGTCATGGTTCTTGTTGCTACCTGGGGTCCTTTCCGTGATCTCTTGGAACCTGCGGGTTACACGATCAGCCACCACCTAATCGAACCCCATTCATGCCTGCTCACCCCATCACTCGACCTAGGTGCCCAAGCAGGCTCGCGTCCTTCTCTGTACCACGCACATACAACATGTGCGTACTCAACACTTGGTTGGAGCGGGCATGTGGCTCCGCTGTTTGTCAAGCGCGGCGACCTGCATGATGGGTCCGAGGAAGGACCGGCGTCGAATCAAAGAATGGACCTTGGGTTAAGGCTGCTCCCACAACGTCACCGACCAAGCCATCCAACCTAACGACTAACGGCCAGAGCTGCCATCGTCGAATGGTTTTAGCCGGGTGGCGTCGATATTGTCGGGCAGCAAAAACCTGCTCGCTAATCCAATGAACGTCAATCCAACGGGCATATGCAGTGTGCAGGAAACCCAGCCAACAGCTGAACCATCCATCCAACACAGGCATTGGATTGGATGTCAGAGTTGGAGTTGCACCTGGGGTGGGGGCTTTCACTTTCTGATGGTCTCGATACCGGTGCTGTGGGTGGCATAGATTAAGGCAACGGCGACGCCGGACGAGCGCCACCCCATTTTGTTTTTTTCGCTTGATGCGGGGTGATGGAGTGTCTCGTGGCCTAACCACTACGCGGCCCCGCCCTCCGCGCCAATATCAGCACTTTCTCTCCGGCATCATCCGGCGCCGAACTGGAAGCGGTTGGATCAAACAAGGGTTCCATGCATCGGCCGAGGGGAGGTGTGAATAATGATGAGATTATGGACAGAAGAGAAACAACCGCGCAGAAGCCTGGGTTTTGCCGTCACGGTATCCCTTGTGCCGCTTATCCGTGTACCAAGTGCGCGCCCTCTTGCTTGCCATGGTCTCTATCGTAGCCCCGTTCCCATGTTGAAATAGGCTTTACAGCCGCACTCTCGACCCGACCAGGGCCTCTGTTGCCAAGTTGCCGGATAGACCAGCTGAAATCGGGGCTTTGCAGGCACAGAACGAGCTGTTCTTGCCCACGCGAGACCACCGGACACTAGACTGCTGTGCCTGCGCCATACGGCACCTAGCCGGGCTTGGCACATGTCTGCTAATTCCCGCTCGGAGCTCCCGGGCTGTAGAACGACCACTTAGTCCCAAAACGTTTGTGATAGCCCAAGCTCGCCATACAGCCTGCAGAGGCACAACCGCGCCCTACCGAGTCCTACTATTTAACACACCACTAGTCAGGGGCTGCCACGAAGGCGATCACGACGGCCTCGCCCATCCTTTGCATGCCGGAAACCATGCTGCTTATACACCTGCATATAACCATCACAGCGCCAGGTCGTGACATGTTGCTCTGTGGTCAACCATTACGTTAGATTAACAATCGAAATGCTTCTCAAGCCCATTGGTCTGCCCTGCATCCCTTGCGCTGCCGCTCCCCAGACAGCTAGGCTGCAGTGCGGCGCAGACAAATGTCTTCCAGCTTCCAGGCGAGGAGACTATTCCCATCTGGGCCTGGCTTTGATTCCCAGCCGACTGATAGCTCCTGGAGCCCTGAGAGATCCCCCAGGATTGGTCAGGCCCGGTCTGGCTGGCTGCGCGGCTTATCTCGTCACGATGACGATGACTTGGGCAGGTCAAGTCAAATCAGAGCAAACACGCCATCTCCAAAGCCTCTCTAACCGTTTACGGCACCGAGACCGAGTGCTTGGCTATCGGGTCGGTCGATACGGTCGTCTTATTCGGTACTACGATCGGGAACACCATCTCCAAGACGACAAGCCTCGTCATCTCCGAAACCAAAGCTGCCATCGCGCATACTATAACGACCGTCACTGCCGGTATCAAGACATGCATGCCCCATCACTAGAAGGCAAAGGAAGGGTCTATTAGATCGTCGCTTGGACGTCTAGTGCCGTCCACTTTACAAGCGCTTCGTCACGCATCAGCGCCACCCGGGAAGCCGCGGCCGCCGCTGCATCCACCGCGACAGCGAGGCTTCTGATCGTGGTCTAAGTAGCCGAGAGCCACGCCAGGAGGGTCTCATGACCACGGCCACTGGGCCCACGACTCGGGAAGCTATAGGGAGGGATTAGAGGATATACTGTGTTCTTGGGATCGCGGACTGCGGACCTCCTGGCGATATCGGTGGCAACAATACAGCATGGCCAAATATAGTTCTTTAAACGATCCATGCTGTAGAAGAGTGTCAGGGCAAAGAGCGACGCGGACTAATGTTGACACGAGTTGATTGGAGGTTACAACGACCGGTATAGCGATTGATCCTCATTTACTGCCAAAACGTCTCAGTGCAACAAGAATAATGAAAGCCAGCTGCGGGAATTGAGTCAAGTCAAGTACATGTTGTGAACTTTGAATAGGTTTCGGTAATATGGTGATTTCGTTCTCTATCTCGAGCTTGCCAATGACATCAGAGCCAAATGACAAAAGCTTGACGCCGATTCAAGGGTGTCCCCTAGGCGGGCAATCAGTGTCAATGGTTGCCCCACCACATGTGACAACGCAGCCTTTTGGTGCTTTTGCAAATCACATCTGCTCCTTCCAGTGACGCGCTCGCCATCTTTCCAGCCGCCCTCCGAGTCCAACCGTAGCCTCCCCAAACGGCCAACGCCATGACTCAATCGTCAAGCGCCAACGCAGACGGCGCAGCGTCTGCTGCGTCGCAGCCTTTTGTCTCCAAATGGGCTGCGCGGTATCGTGGGGTAAGCCAGTGCCAAGGCCCAACATCGCATCATGTCCCACCACCACCTCAACGAGAAAGACTAACCCAGACGTTCCTTACTTTACTAGGCGGTCGTCTCGGACCTCGACCCTCCCGCCGCGCTCTCCCTGACGCCGTCGGACCCGATCGGGCTGGCGCTGCAGTCGGCGTTTGAGCGCGAGTACACGCACCTGACCATCGTCGACGCCACGACGCGCGCCCTGCTGGGCTACATCGCCATCCCGAACCTGCAGCGGCTGCTGGAGGAGGGGAAGGCCAAGCCCGAGGACGAGATCCGCACCGTCATGACGCGGTTCCGGCGCGGCAAGGGCGGCAGCCCCTACACGGTCATCACGCTCGACACGCCGCTCGAGCAGCTCGAGGCCTTCTTCGCGGGCGCCAACCACGGCGGCCAGAAGCAGGACTTTGCCGTCGTGACCGACGACCGCCGCCGCTTCGTTCTGGGCGTGGCCACCGCGGCGGACCTGGAGGAGTTTGCCAAGAGGCGTCCGGCCTAAGAGGCTGGCGAGCCTGATGGGGAAGCTTGAGGGCTATAGGGGGACGGGAAATACCCGACGGAAGGAGACTCAACGGCGAATTGGAGTTTTGACTTTTTTTGTCATCTGGAGAGGGCATCAACTGGCGTTTGCGGGGGGGATTTTGATATTACAACAGGAGCATGGCTTCCGCTCGTCCGGGCAGCTACAATCTCTTTTGGGAGCTATTCAACATTGGCCATTACTTGATTTGATACACAAAAGTTGTTGAAAGAGGTATATGGATATGCGTGAGCTGGTAGCTAGGACTCAAAACAGCTCTACAGACTTGGTACTAAGGGGGGGAAAAAAAAGAGACCATTCTAATTCCAACACCGTCTAAACCTCAAAGTCCAGCTCCTCCCCCGCCCAGTCGTACACGAGCCGCATCTCGACCTTCTCGGAACCCTTGGTCACGACGATGTTGCGCACGTACCTCCTCTCGCCGCCCACGAGCTGGAACCCCCAGATCTGGAGCGCGACCCAGCCGTTATCGACGCTCTCGGCGAGGCTCTCGACGTGCTCGTCGTCCCCGCCCGGCTGGTCGGCCCCGATCCAGCCGCGCTTGAGGTACTCGTCCGCGATCTCGGCGCGCTTGACCCAGCGCGTCCGGCCCGAGACCTTGCCGAACAGCCAGTCCGAGTGCTCGCGCGGGACGCCGTCCAGGCACCGCAGCTCCGTCGTGCCCTTGATGCCGCCCGTGGCCGTCTGCACAATGTCAATGTGCACCGCCTGCTCGTCGCCCGCGGGCACCACGGGCGGCTTGGGCGCCGCCGTGTACTCCTTGATGTTGAGCGTGACCGACGCCACCGCGATGCCCTTGCGCACGAACCAGCCGATGCCCTGGAGCGCCAGGGCCGGCTCGGTGTTGTCGGAGAGGGTTTTGTTCTGGGGGGGTGCCGGGACGGATTGTTCAGTGCCGTGTCTCTTCTCTGTTTCAATTTCTAGAAAAACGACTCACCATCACCCACTTCCCGTTCAGGTCCCTCAGCGTCTTGGAAGGTGGGGCGGCCATGGTGGGCGGACGGGCGGACGCTTCTCTTGCGAAAAATGCGGGGTAGCTAAGAACGGCAAGGCCAAGGAAACGGCTCGGCGATTGCTTTTTGGGGCCGGGCAGTAATTTGGTTCGAAGCTGAGGTCGGTTCTTTCTTTTTCTTCTTTTCTTTCCCTTTCCAGACCGTCAGAGGCCTTTGGAACGCTTTTGCACCTGGATTGCTTGGAAAAAGTTTTGTGGTGACGTCGGGGTCCGGTGAACTTGGGGCTGCTGCGGCAGACGGTAGGTTCCCCGTAAAGGCAGGTAGGTACACTTTGGGCACCTTATGTAACAACGATTATATAGAGCAACCTTGGAAGTATGCGAAGAAAGACTCGGACTTGCTCAAGAGGGGTCGATCGAGTTTTGGGGCTTGAGGGTCCCACCCCGGGTCTTTATACTCGCGCCCCGTGGCCCAACGATCGATTCCCGCCGTCGCCGGTTCAAAGTGACATAGAATGGTTACAGATGACACCTACGTAGGTAGGTACCATCGTCACAGGAAAAAAATGGGGGGTAGGGTGTGTCACCAAAGTCCTCAGGTGTGGCCGAGCCGAGGCACAACAAAAGCCCCCCTCCATTCCTGAAATAGTACCCACATACCTCATACTCTGAAGTTATATAAAACACAAATTGGTCTACATAATAGCCGATGAGACGAATTAAGAAAAAAAGGTTCGGCAAGCCGGGTCTTGTCGTCCGATAAACCTACCACTGCCGGATGTTAAACCTAAGACGTCGAGAAATGACGTGCATTTCGGCCGCCGAGATGGAAAAAGCCCACCGATTGGATGCACACACCATGTAGACCTCGGTTCGGCAGTAGGTTGCCTACCTGCCTACCGCCTACATGCAAGCAATACTGTAGGTACCCGCGAGGGGTGGCTTTGAGACCTTTCCTCGTACGGCGTACCCCCCACACACACACAGCCACCTCCGGTCGCGATTGTTTGCACGGACTTCTCGGGATGATTTGAGCCGTCGCGCCCATGTCGAGCGACATTATGCTGTTCGCGGGTCCGACATGTCTGTTGCTATCGCACAAGACAATGCCTTTAAGACTAAAACGCAACATTAAGAATGCGGGAAGACGCATGAATGCAGCGGAAACAAGATGGCAAAAGAAAAAAGAAACACACGTGTCTCAACAAACATTAGATGGATATCGGTGGTAATACATGGTGTCCCAAACCCGTCGGTTTGGGATTGGAGAACTGAAAGAAAATGGAGCGGGCACTCAGTATCGCCTCTGCGAGGAGCACCCGTAGAACGTCGTAAAATCAGAAACACCGTTGGCCTGCTTTTTTCAAATGATTTTCTTCTCCTTCCTTTTTTTTCTTTCTTCTCTTCTTTTTCCTTGCAATCCCAGCCTCCCGTCTTCCAAGCTGTAGCGGAGCGGATCATGCATGATCACGTCGCTTGGCTCCATTTTCCAATATATGTTTCCCGTCGCTTGGCAGCGCCGAGAGCCACCTCGTGATCATCAGGGGGGACGCCGAGGTGGGTCGGTTCGTGAGGGGACGGAGTAAAAGAAGAAGGTATTTGTCAAGCACTCGGCCGGCGGTGCGCACGCTCTCACCCGCCAAGCTGAACAAGAGATATTTTCAAGTTTGACCCCCTGGAAACTTTTCGTGTCGTGTTTGCCCATCCCTAAAACTGGAACGCTGAAATGATGCAATGGTATCTTTGGTCTCCTTCTCCTCCAATCAGTCATGGGCGGTTGGTATAGTGTTTGGTCGTGGTGGCGCGGTTGCGGGATCGGCGAAATGATAGAGAGATCCCCAAAGACAATTATTCGGGCCACCATCTCATCCTCTTGTAGCTCTCAATCACCTCTTCCAGGAGCTCCTTGGTCATCTTTGGGCGCTCATACGAGAAGCCGACGACCGACTCGAGCCGGCTGCCGTCCATACTCAAATCCGTGTCCTTGAGTAGCTCCTTCTCCATAAAGGGCGTCAATGGCCCGGGGCGACTGATGCCGGCCTTCTTGAGCAGCTCGGCCCAGGGGCCCAGCATGTTGTCGTTGACCTCGTCGACCACGTTGTCCATGTTCAGCTTGGCAAACGTGCTGATCAGCTGGCCCTGGAAGCCCGTCTCGATGTCGAAGATCTGGCCGATCAGCTCTGCCATGACGCCTTGCGTCGTGACGCCCTTGTCGACGATGTTGAAGGTGGGAACCGCACCCATCGAGGCCTGGTCCCAGTTGGCCTTGCCGGCGTCGTACCACGCCGCGATGGCCCAGAGCGCGCGTGTGACGTCATGTATGTGCACTGTGTTGGTGCGGAGATCCTTGGTCCAGAGCCACTTCATGTCATCCTTCCTGTCCTTGTACACACGCGCCATGCAGAGTGCCGTCGCGACCCATTGAGATGCGTACGGCCCGTACACGTGCGCCAGCCGAGCGATGACCAGGTTCAAGCTATAGATTCGGGGTGAAAGCCACCAGACCAGGCCTTTTGTCAGCAAACCAGCACATCCCCAAGTCGAGCCCATGGCTTTTGACGAGGCCACCTTGTCGGTATCTCAAACAGCAACTGGGACCGCAACTCACCCTTCGATCTTGGAGAGCTGCTCCTCGGCCTGCTGCTTGAAGACGGCAATTTTGCTCCACGGCTTCTGCTTGTCCCCCTCTTTGCTCGGCTGCGAGTCGGGCTTATAGATCATGCCGGTGCTCAGCTCGACGAAGAGCTTGACCTTGCGCTTGGCGGCCTCTTTACCGACGGCGAGCGACAAGGCGAGCGAGCGCAGCCTATAGACCTCGTCCTCCTGCGAGTACCTGGTCTCGCCACCGCAGTTGAAGACATAGTCCCACTGTTTACCGTCGGCGCGGTCAAATATCCGGGCTAGCGACTCTGTGGGCGGCAACCGTTGCTGGTTAGAAAAGAAACGTCGCTGTCCATCGGTCCCTCTTGCCACGGCCTTTTCCCCTCGTCTTTCACCGCCACCTTCCCATTTTCCTTTTCTGTTGTCGTCTTTTGCTTCCGACAGATGGCGGACTCTTGACAAAAATGGAAAGAAGGGAACGGCAAAGACTCACGTTCTCTACTCGCATCGGCCTGGACGAATTTCCCGGCGGAGCACGCGGCGTCAAACTCAGGGGCGAGCCAGGCCAACTGGGGAAGAACCTTGTCGACCAGCCTGACCTCTGAGGCGAGCTCATTTTGGTGGATGTGGAGGGCCAGAAAGCGGCCAATGTACCCCAGCCCTCCTATGATAAGGACCGAGGGTTTCTCCGGCATGGCTGGTAGTCGGGCGCCGGAGGGGTGTGCACGGCTCAAAGAAAATTCGTGAATGCCTTTTTTTTTTCTTCCTTTTCTCTCTCTTCCTTCCGCGGGAGCACCGGCGGGGATGCGACGGAGTGGGTTTCGGTTCGGCTCGGTTGTGGACTTTTGAGTTACGGGCTGTGTGTGGCTGGTGGTGGTGGTGGTGGTGTGTGGGCTTGTTGGCGTCCGGGCGAGCGAGGTCGTTGGGTTGGCGTGGGTGGTGTGGGAGATGGAAGTAGTCGGCCCGGGAAGCACAGAAGCAGGACGCGGAAGGCGGACAGCCGGTCAAGGTTGCACCTTGGTGATGGCAATTTCTTGTTCAGTTCACGAGTTCAGGGGACGAAGGGTCGGACAAGAAGTGTGCAGCTGGGGCGCGCGCTCCGGGCGTCGAACTCGAGTCAAGGTCGACCCTTGGTGGGGTTGCACGTGGTCTCGTTGGAGGGGCGCGGCGGGTCGTCAAGTGTGAGTGTGGGCGGCGCTTCCAAGTGCTGACGATGGCCACGTTGGAGAGAAGATCGGGGTGGTAGGAGACGGATGAGGGTAATTATATGGGGACGGCGGAATTGTAAACAAGATGAGGGAAAAGCCGTCGATCCTGCTTAGGGGAAACGGTCCGAGGACTGTTGCTCTTTAAGCCTTTTTCGGTCTGCTTTTTGACCTTTTTGACACAACCAAATTGCCGCGGAAAGAGAGGGCAGATTGCAGTGCTTCACGAGCGACCACCTAGGAAACAGGGCCGCAGCCGGCAAGGGGAGATGGCGAGGAGCGAAAAGGCAGCCTTTCAGGGGTGGAGCAGCTTTATGCAACGTGGAAAATCAGGCACCGGCACAGTACGGACGGAAATGTTCGTCGGAGCTTAAATTTGACGGGAAACGGGCAATTTATTTGGCGGGGCACCCCTCCCCTCTGCACTGCACGCTGTCGGGTGCTCTGTATCACCAGCCATGCAGCACTGCAGCTCCCTCCTTTTTCCCTTTTTTTTTTTCTTTTCTTTTTTCTTTCTTTGGACAGGAGGGTGATCCAAGCACGGCGCAGAGCAGGGATTGCAAGACCGTGCTTAGCTCGTATCCCACTGATTTCTTCTAGAACCTCGTAGAGCGGAAATCCGTGGGTCATGCCTCGGCTCTTTTTTTTTTTTTTTTTTTTTTTTGTTGTTTACTCATCCTTAAGATGCGCTTTGCTTGCGCTTTGTGGTTGTCCGACGCACACACTCACACTCACCGCCTGGCACAGCCTCCTCCCATGCCCGGTTGGGCGTGATTCTGGAACAGTTGGAGAAGGGGTCCTGGGGATCAGGGGCATGTTCAACACAAATCGCAACTGTGCGTACGTGTGTGTGTGTAATCGTCCAAGCCGCGGAACAGACGCCGCGGACCCCCGAGTGCCCGGCTTCTGGCTTTTCCCGGGCGCCCGCTTCTTACCTACCGCCACATTATGCGCCACTGGGGGTGCCGGGTCGGCCAGGGGTTTGAATGGGAGAGCCGCAAATCTCCGCGATGACGGAGGGTGATCACAAAAGAAGAAAAGGAAGAAAAAAAGTGACGCCAGTGATGGACTCCCACGTCAAGGAAAACCTCCAATAAACCCAACCCCCACCTCCCACGGGCCCTTTTCCCGGTCAGGGGTTCCCGGCACGGACTGTGTGTATGTCATTAGTGAGCCGCGGTGGCATATAATGTGGTCCCCCTTCTCCTTTTATCCCGCTCCCTTGCTGCAGCATCAGCCAGCTTCGGCGTCGCCGAGCAGCTGAAAGAAACCAAACGCAACCGAGCAACAGTAATCACAACCACACTCAACAACGAGAACCTTGATCCAACAGGTTTCAGCTTCTGCTACCTTTACCATCCATCACACCTTGCAGCTGGCCGGCAGGGCCGCAGCCTTGCATTGCATCGGGCGCTATCTTACTTTAGATACCCCTAGTATCCAGAAACGGTAGGTACTACCGTAAGCCCGGGAGAACACATAAAAGACGGGCAGGTAAAGAGTTCGAGCCTCAGCTGGATGTCTTTGCCCCGCACCTTCAACCGCCAGGACGAGGGGAGAGGGCTCACATTCGGTCTGCCCGCCACCACACCCGCCCACTCGCCCGCATATGCATGTAATCTAATTCCCATCCAAACCCTCCATGGGCTTGACCGACCCCAGCCAGCCAGCCCACGGTTCCATCCATCCATCCATCCATCTCCGCTATCCACCCACATCACCCAACCCACGCATTTATCCCAAAACAAAGTTTGGTATATTTTGCTTTTGCTCCTACTCGGTCTCGCCCCTCTGCCTTGGTTCCCGGGTTGCAGTGATGTTCCCTCGGCCCCCAAAGGTAACATGTGCCGAACCGACTTTTCTATCCGCGACAATGCTTCCATCTCCTTCGTCGGGTCGGTCGGGTTGGGAAGGAGGCGGGGACGGGAACGGGTCTTTAGGCTGCATTTGGGTCGTCCGTCCGAGAAACATTATCGCCAGAGCCCCCACGAACGGTACCGAAAGACGAGCGGATTATGAGATACCGAATTATCACCGCACGTCCTCCTTCTCTTTTTTGTCACGACATTTTCCTTGTTTTTACGCTTCAAGCGGTGATATCCGAGCAGATCATCATGATTCGTTTCGCGTCCCGAGAGCCTCTGCCGATGATTCTTATGTGATTCCGATGGGCAGATGGCGACCCTTTTCTCCCTCCTGTGGTATAAACAGGGGGCCCTTTTTGCTGCTGTTGTAGAAGCAGGAAAGGACAAAAAAATAACGAACAAAATACAACCCAAATCACCTCCGCATGCTCCCAATAAGCTCCCTCTGGGCGTCCCTGTCGCGCCGGCCCTCGCTCAGGCTGCCGAGCGAGCGGAGGTCGCCGACGACGTCCTTTGCCTTGCCAAAGTAGACCTCCTGCAGCAGGTTACGCATCTTGAGCTCCATGTCCTCGACGAGGCGGCCGATGTTCGCAATGTGCGACTCGTCGTCGGAGGCGCGCAGGTCCTGCTCCAGCTGCCGCGTCATGTTGCCGCTCAGGTCCATGTCGCCCAGGGCCGGGTTGTTGGCGGCCGCCGACGAGAGCGTCAGGATCACCGTCGACGTGAGCTTGTAGTTTGTCGTGCGCCCGCGCTCGCTCGCCTCGAACACGTGGATCGAGTCCCAGACGCCTTCGCTGCCGCCGCCGCTTGGGGAGGCTATGTTTTCTTTTGTCAGCACCCCATCTACACAGACACATGCACTCAGCTCCATAACGGATCACCCATCCATACCCTTCTTCAGCAGAACAACCCCAGCAAAGCCATCGTCCAGGTTCCACAGGTACACGCTCGACACGCCACCCTCGTAGTAGAGCTCGCGGTAGATGTCAAAGGCCTCGTTGGCGCGCACCTCCATCTTGCGGACGCGCTCGCCGGGCACGGCCGCCTCGCCGGCGCCCTCGTTTCCTCCGCCCGGTCCGACGCCGCCGCCGCCCGGCCCGTCGTCGAGCGGGGGGTCGAACTGGTTGGACCAGGGCGAGCGGTACGAGTCGCCGTCGCGGTTGTAGTCGCACAGCAGGTACTCGCGCCCCGTCTGCTTGCAGCGCCGCACCGCCAGCGGCTGGTCCACCGACGACAGCAGGTCCTCGGTGATGTCGGGCACCAGGTACACCAGCCCGTCGAGGTGTCGCTTCGTGTGCTTGGGGTCCAGCCGCCGGAGGAGGTCGCTGGGGTTGGGCGTTAGAGAGCGGAGGACGAGAAACGTCGAGAAACATGCGCGCCTTTGAAGAGGAAAAAGACTCACAGCGACGAGTCGAAGGGATCTGCAGCCATCTTTTTGCTGCCCGAGCCTCGCTGCAGTGGGTTTGGCGGGGTTGCGATGTACAGTTGATCCTGGCGGCTCAAGTCTCGGTGCCTGGTATCGCGTATTTCGTCTCGATATGGTTCGCTCGGGTGATAAAATCTCCCGGTATATTGCCACTCCCCAGATGCGGTCGGAGTCTGGCTTCGTCGAGAAAGAGCTGTGTTAAGAGGTGGTACTAAACAATAGCAAGCTGCGAACAACAGCTCCAGTCCCACGCCCCGCCCCGCCTTCTCCATCATCGGTCCAATTGAAAGACATGCCCCCCAAGGGACACGGGCACGGACCAGCAGACAGAAATAATGCCGTGACAGATGGGATGAGTACCTCAGGCACGAGATGCGACAACCCGAGGCTGTCAAGAACTAACTACATAGAATAGAAACATTGTGAAAAGTGGCTGAAGAAATACAAAGTGCTCGCTTTCTACACGAGAAGCAGCGCCACAAAGGCATAAAAAAAAAAGAAGTCCAGCTAACAACATGAATGGCCATGACAGCCTTTTCTTTTCTCATTGCCAGATCTGCCGATCTTTCCGCCCCTTCATCTAGATAAGTACCAAAGTAAAAAGATGCTACCCAAAGCAGTGGGTAACCGTAGACAGAAAACAAGGAGGAAAAAAAAGATTTGCCAGTGCACTGTCACCCGAGATTCCTCCAGGACCGCTTTCGAACCAAAGCACCGCAATCCCTTGAGTGGTCTTGGGATAACAGCGAGGTTTCACAGCGCGCCGCCCACGTGGAAGTCGAGACCTGATGGATATAGTCTCAACAGACACTGCCCTGCTGGCGGCTCAGACAAGAGCCAGCGGCCGTAAACTCGACTTCTGCTTTGGGTCCATACACGTCCGCAGTTGATGCTCTTTCCGAGACCGAGCAAAAGCGGGAGCCCATTGTTTAGGTGATATCTCGGAGCATGAGCGTCGTCCGCGGGCTGACAGTCGTCGTATGGCCAGTTGGCCAGAACGAGCAGGTCTGCATCTCGATGGCAAGGCAAGTAAGGTAGCAGGAGTAGCTGGTAAAAGTAGCAGTGCGTGTCCAGTCCGTTGTGGGTTGGTGGATAATCGTGTCGGGCGTCAGATGGGTCTGGAACGAGGCCAAACCAGATGTTGCTGAAAAAATGGGCGAATTTGAATGGTCGAAGTGCTTTCCACAAACGGCGGCCGAAGTAGAAAGATGTATAAACAAGTCAAAAAAAAAAAAAAAAAAAAAAAGGGATGATCCAGAAGCGCCGTGCGCCATGAACAAAGCGATGCCGGTGATGTTTGTGTGTTGCTAGAAGACAAGAGAATGGAAGGGGAGAATACCTCGCCAGATGCCTAAGCCCTGAGAGGTGAAAAATTCGCCTATTAACCGCCAGATGGCGGCAGACTCGATGAGAGGGCGTGTTTGTACGTGATTGTTGGATAAGGAGGTAGGTGGGAGGTAGGATATCGTGAGCCTTAAACCTGATCATTATCGAGTTTAGTGAAGAGAGAAGAGACACGCCGCGTCGCGTCAAAGCAAAGCGCACTGGACAGACGGCTACACGATCTGCACGTGGCAGATCAGACACAGCATCGGCTCCAGCCACACCTTGGCGCCGCCCTCGACGCCCCGGCGCAGGTCGGTGATCTCGATCATGGGTGGCGTCAGGGTCATGACGGTCTTCGCCTCAAACAGTCCATCATAAATGGGCGGCGCCTCGGTTTTCTTCTTGCCCTTGTATTTGCGTCCAGTCCCCGCGGTCCTGCTGTTGGACGATGCTGGCTGGGCCGAGACGGGCTTCTTCATCGGCTTGGACTCGGGTTCGGTCGAGGTTGCCGGTGCCGTCGAAGGTCCCAACCTGGTGGCCGACAGGATCTCGGGCTTGATGCCTCTGACCGGGACGGTGCCGCCGCAGTCCGACTTGACGTCGATGGACTGCTGGGCCGACACTGCTCCGCCTGACTCCTTGGGGCTCAGCGGGCGCTTGGCCTCGTCACCATCCTTTTCGTCCTTGAGCGTGGCCGGAGGCACGTGCGGCTTGGTCTTGCCCAACCTCTGGTAAACCTTCATGAGCGCGTCATGCAGCAGGCAGTCCGAGTGAAGCCACTTTCCGCAGTCCCCTTTCGTGTTGGAGCATCCTATCAGGGTCTTGTCGGGGTTTGCTGGCTGGCCGCATTTGCAGACACGCTCCACCGACTGTGCATTGTGTAGAAGAACCCGGCTTAGCCCCAGTTTGTCGCGATCATGGCTCAGCGTCGGATGGGACAAAGAAACACGTACTGATAGTTCGTATGTCCTCACGTCAAAGGCTTGTCGCCAGTAGAGGCTGCTCTGAATATCGTCGTCGTTATCCTCGATCATCTGATTCACCTGAGCCTGAGAAGTGACGCTGACGACGTTGATCATGTCCACTGCGGCGGCGGCAGGCCTGGTCAGTCAACCTGAGAGGAGCGATGCGGGAGCGCGAGAACCTGGAAAAAGTGGGCGGGGGTGGGGGACGCACTATGGTTGGAGGCGATCAGTTCCATCTGTCCGTGATATGGCTGGCGACCCTGCACCGTCTTCTTCCCGTCTAGCGTGTGTGGTGGCAGCTCGTCGGGCCAGTACATCCAGTAGACCCTGGCGTAGACGTGGTGCTCGTCGCTGGCCCTTATCTCGAGGATCCTGGCGACCCAGTCGTCGTCCGACTTCTTCTTCAAGCCCCCTTGGCTGTTAGATGGCGGTGCCTTTGCCCGGTCGATGGACGACTCGTTGGCCACGTAGATGAAGCCCTCGCTGAAATACTTGACACCGTTTACTGCCACCGGCGCGTGTTTTTGCGCGTGTTAGCGCTGGCTGCAGATATGTCGGCAAGGGACACAAGGACAGGCCCTGCCACTTACGAACAAAGCTGTTGTACCGCGTCATCTCGGACCACTGTTTTGCCGGCTCGATTTGGTAGTGTACGTCCATGGTATCGTGCGTCCTGAACTTGCCCGTCGGCGCAAAGGGCGACAGCTGGGTCAGGTTCTTCTTTTCGTCGTCCTCGGCGGTGGCGGGTGGCGGCGGCTCGACCTGCTTGCGCCGCTTCTTTGACTTTGGCTCCTTCTCTCTCGGGTCGACGAGCTTGATCTTGAAGGGGCACTCGGCGCGCGACTCGTCGGGCTCGTTGCGCGAGCGCTTCTTGGGGGACGACGCCATTGCAAAAGGAGGGCTTGTCGGGGAGCAACCCCAGCTGGCTCGGCACGCGTCGTGGTGCAACCAGAAAGCCCGGAGCGGGACGGCAGCACTGGGAAGGGGTGGTCTCGTGAACAAGGCGCCGGACGGCGAGGATGGGGGAGCAGCCGATGGTCTGCGGGTAGGTAGAGAGCTACCTAGGTATGTGGCGGGCGGTGGTATTCGAGCCGCGTGTCTGACGGCGACAGCGGGCGAGGATGCCTCGATTGGGCTTGCTGAGGCAGACCTCCCCAGGTGGGTATGTAAGCCGATGAGCGCGATTGATGCGAGGGGCGTCGGGGAAGCGGATGCGCGCGCGATGGCTTGTGACGAAGGTCAACTTGGAGAAGAGCTTTGTCGGGATGCGAGTTGGCGGCGTAGGAGCAGTCGCAGGGAGGGCGCGTGGCGCGCTCGGCAACAGACAAGGATAAATTACCTAGAGCATGGGCAAAGCTGAAGGCAGGACAAAAAAGCAAACCAGTAGTGGGTAGGTGGTTACAAACGACGATCAGGAACCGGGGGTGCTTGCGGATTTCTTGGTACAACCCATGATCAGCTTCGTACTTTTTTTTTTTTCCTCCTCCTCCTTCCTCTGGCGATCGCCTTGCTTGTCGAAAGCTGGGACGTGGGTCAGTGACCAAACCAGTGGGAGGGATGATCTGATTTGGTGGCTGAGGAACTTCTCGGCTCCACAGGATGGAATGCACAGATCGCTTATGCCCAACGGCACGGAATGCGGGACAGCGATGGGGCCTCCCTCGTTTTTTATTTTTATTTTTTTTATTCTCGCATTGGCACTAGAATAGGTCGGTTCCGATTTCCTTTTTTTTTTCTTGACCGGTTTCGCCCCTTTCATGCAGGCAAACAAACCCACAGACAGGCACGAACTTCGGATGAATGCTACTGTTAAACAAACATAAAAGCAGGGAAGCAATGGAGAAGAAAGACGACTGACTATTGCGTTTGATCGGTCAGAACTGGCAGCGGGTTGGTGACGTTTGCGCACGATTACGCAAACATAACAGCTCGCTGACCAGGTTGATTATCTAATGCCGCTAGGTTGTTCGGCTTGTGGCGTTGGTGGTCGGAGGAGGGGTTCAGGTCCGATTGGACGAGCCTCGGCCTTGCCGTATTGAGCATGGCTGACACAATGATCTCCAGGTACCCTGGCATTCTTCCTTACTGGACACCTATTCTTGGGTCCATGACAGCCCAGATCCTCAACGGGCCAGCAATGTCAGATGTATTAAACCGCTAGGTATGTGTGGGTGTGGCACAAGCGGCCTGTCCCATACATACCTCGTCAAAGCCAGCGATAACCGAGCGCCGTCGCTATGCATATGGAAAAGAAAAAAAAAAATCCAAAAAGATTAGAGACGTACCCAAACCCATATTAAAGGGAGATGCAGAAGTCGGCATATTCCCCCCAAGCTCAAACATCGCCCATCACGGCCCGCACCCATCATCCCCTCCGCACCTCGCTCCCAGCCAGGTCGTCGTCATGGTCATCATCATAACCCCCTAGAATGGGGCCCCGTCGGCCATTCTCCGGCTCATCGTCGTCCTGATCCTGGCTGTGCCTTCTTTGGTCGTCCTCATCGTCTCCTTCGGCCTTGAACCCCTCGATGAGCTCGGCAAGCCTCTCGCCCTCGGCCTTGCCCCTGTCGACATTGATGAACCAGATGAGCGGGGCGGGGAGGCCAACCATGGCGGCCAGGAACCAGAACGCGGGCCTAATCTCCTCGGTCGCGTCGATGATGGCCCCGACGATGGCCGGGCCAAAGACGCTTGAGCCCTTGTCGGTGATGGCGTAGAGGGCGTAAAAGGCGGCCTCGGATCCCGGGGGGATTAGCTCGCCATACAGTGACCGGCAGTACCCGCTCAGGCCGCCGAGAACAAAGCCGTAGACGGCCGCGAGGGGAAACATCTCCCAGGGCTGCTGCAGGCCCATGACACCCCAGCGGCGGACAAAGGGCAGGTAGCCGGCGAGGCCGTAGAGCGGGATCAGCTCGAAGAGGGCGATGCAGGCCAGGATGGTCTGGTGCGGGCGGAGGCCGAACCTGCGGGACACGGGGGGCCACGAGAGCGCGCCCGCGATGCCGGCCATGGTGGAGATGACGTTGATCATGGCCAGGGCCCAGGGCTCCATGCGCAGCTGCGTCTTGGCGAACAGGATGGCGGTCGACGACGTGGTCGCGATGGCATCGGACAGCAGGAACCAGGCGGCCAGGAACAGCACGATGTCGACAAGCCGACGCGCCAGCGACACAGTGCGAAACAGCGCTCGCCACGCATACGCCGTGTAGGCGAGCCAGGCAAGCAGGCCGCCGCGGATGCCACCACCGTCGGGTCCGTGCTTATTGGATGAGAAGGCAGCCGCGGCGGGCAGGGGCGGGCCGGGCCGGGGCCGGAGCCACATGGCGGCGGGGATGGTGAAGACGGCCCACCAGGCGCCGACGAAGAGCAGGACGAGGCGCTGGGACCACGTCGAGTTCTTGAGCCGGAACACGATCAGGATGGCGACGCACTGGACGAACAGGCCTGCGCAGTAGCCTATCCCGATGCCCTTGCCAGAGATCTCGGTCGAGAGCTGGAGCTCGATCGAAGTCAGCTCCTCACGCGTGCGCACCCGGGTCAGCCCATTCTCGCGGAGAAGAGTGGCGGTCGAGCCCAGCAGGCCCTCGGACTCGTGGTCATCGTCGTCGTCGCCGTCCGGGGCCGCAGCCGCCGTTGCGGACAGGGGCCGGGACCCGGGCGACGGGTCCAGATCCGGGGCGAGAGCGGCGGTAGCCTCGGCAAACTCGCGCCGCGGGTGATGTCTAACCAGCAGGGGCAAGAACGAGTTCAGGAGGACGAACGAGGCGCCAAACGAGGTGTTGGAGATGATGGCCAGGACGGCGCCCAACAGGTAGACGTGCTTTGTGACGAAGACGTAGGCCATGACGCTGGTGCTGCCGATGGCGGCGAAGATCAGCAGCAGCTTCTTGCGGTAGTTGCCGTGGTCGGCGGCGCAGCTGATGCTGACGACCAGCAGGGCCTGCAGCAGCACGCTGACGCTAAAGGTGTACATGGCGAAGGACGCCGTGTTGATCTCGATGCCGAGTACGTTGACGACGCACTGGCTGTCCTTGGCGTCGCCGCCGCCGCCGCCGGCCGCGCCCTTGTCGTAGCTCGCCTTGCAGGGCGTTGTCCGGTCCTTGATGAGGACGCCGTTCTCGCGGGCCAAGCTCTCGAGCAGGATGGGGATGAAGGAACCGATCGCTAGGAAGGGGTGTTGGGACGATGTTAGATTGGCGACCGTGGTGACCTTCGGTGAAGCACAGATGCACATAGCACATACCACAAATGACGTAGGTCTCAGCGGCAAACGAGTACATGTACCAGCCGGCCAGCTCCTTAGGGCTCGTCGGGCGGGTGTCCTCGTCCGGGTAGCTGGTAGGGCCGGACGCGCCATGGCGGCGGCGGCGGGCTCCCCGGCCAGCGGAGCCGTCGTCCATGTCCGAGTCGGAGAATTCGTCGTCGGCCTCGAACGATGACGAGTGGGAGCGGAACGAGCGCTTGGACACGTACGAAAGCCTGGACCAGAGCCTGGGGACGGTTGGCCGGAGCAGGGGCTGCTGGTGTTGGTGTTGGTGGTGGTGCTGCTCCTCCAGCGGAAGTTGGAGGTGTTGTGTTAGCAGCGGTTGCTGCTCCTCGGTCCCGAACAGGTGGTGTTGATGCAGCGGCGGGCGAGGTTCTGGATTGCGAGGCGCCATGGCTCGTGCTTTTTATTTGGTCGAGAGCCAAATGGCGATCTTTACAGGGCCCGAGTGACCTGTGGCACAGTGGCGCAGTGCCCGAGACACCCCTGGAGCTCCAGCCCGCCGTCTCACCAGACCCCGTCGCTGGCTGCCAGGACTAGACGGCTGGCGATTGAGCGCCCGCCCGTCAGCTGAAATTTGCTCGCACGACCTTACTGGTTCCAGCGTGGAGAAGCCGCCCGGTCTTTTACGCCCTGTCTCTTTCTCAAAGTGGTTATTGCTGAAGGGGTCCAGTCTGGTATCTAGCGCCCTGGATTCTTGTGGCACCGCGGTGGTAGTCGGATCGATGCGTCTGGCGTGGAACGAGGGAATGGGGTTTGCGGACGGTAAACCAGGGATTCTTCCAGCTTTCTCTTTTCCTGGAAGAGTCGACTGGATGTGTGCCATCCATGCATGTATTTAGGCCACAAGCGTTGGGCCTGCCAACGAGGCGGACGGCGCCAAATATCGATGGCAGGAACGGAAACGAGCAGCGATCTTCGGGCCTAGGCGCAAAGTCTGCAGCTAAATGCGACGTCGGCCAGGACGAGTATGGTGCAACCACCACATACGGGGTCACCTGGGCAAGGTGGAGGGGAAGGAGAAGAAGCAGAAAGGCTGGCGTCGATGGAAGCCCGACGACCCCATCGGGGCCAACCCAATCCATGGGCCCTGGATGGGACGTTATTTTCAAAGGCCAGCAGCACCCTGGCACCCTTGGCCGCCCACCACCCTCTTCCACCGCCAAGGGCCCTTGGAGATCTGGTGATGAGGGGAGGGAGCCCTTGTGTGGTAGTGCCTGGGTGCGTGCATAGGGGCAGGTAGTAGGTAAGTAGCGACCACGAATAAAAGTCAACCATGCAACACAACCAGGCGCAGCCGTCAAGATAGAGAAGACGCAGGTTCCGATGTTGGGGCTCGCTGAAATGCACGAATATGGGCTGATGCCAGCCCTAGGTGGTGCCTTGCCTGATACTACGACCTGCCGCCGAAGCAGGTGGGGGGAGGGACTTGGGTTCCAGGCAGCTTCCATGTCCTGCGGCCATGCACGACCAGTGGCGGACCAGTCGGGCATTATGCCGCTGTAGGTACGTACAGTACAGTGTGTATGCCCTCACTTCATGATGTGGTCCGTGCGCGCGCGCAAAGGCAACGAGCATCGCAGCGCTGCCGACATTCAATCTCGAAAAAACAATTTGCTGCGCACTGCTTGCCCTTATATGCCCGAATCCAAGGCATCTTTTCAACAGCTCACAGCAGCAAACCGGGTGGTCGAATGGGTACAACCGTGGTATAAAAATTACCACAACCTTCTTCCACGGGTGAGGGCCAAGAAAACCCCAAGCTCGCTGATTCGAATCCGTCCGTTGGTGGTGATTCGACTTTAGAGCTACCGAAGTAAAACCTCCAAAAAGTGGGGTTTTCGTAACTCGGCTCCCCCTCGAAGGGCAGTCGAGTGAGCTTTTTGCTTTTTTCTTTTAATGGTTGCAATAATAAAAGGAGGTTTGGTATCCAGCATCACCATCGCTGGCTTGCGTAGCGCAGCCATATGAAACAGTCAACATTGAAAGGCCTTGCGAATTAAAAGTTGAGAAGGACACGAAAACGGCTGGGTATTATTTTCTGCGTCGCCGCCGCAGCAGCAGATCTCGGCGCCGAAAGCCGAAATTGGGAAGGCCAGTATGCTAACATGACGGCTAAAGTCGGGGCCGTAACAGAAATGAGAGGGCAAACAGCCTCCGGCAATAGGAAAAGCAGCACACACCCCGGATCTCTCCCCTCTCCTGTCAGCCAGACATACAGAGCGCCTCCTCCACCAAAAGCACCCACATGGCAGACACCAAAACAAATGAGCAAAAAAAATCACTTCTTGAACACGCCCAGTAGCTTGTCCTTCAGCTTGTCCGCAAGCCCCTTGGGGTGGTCGTCGGCGGGACCGGCCTTCTTTTCGGCGACGTGCTCGTTGCCGGCGCCGCCACGGCCGACGTGGAAGTCGCCCTCTATGCTAGGCCGCATCGCCGCCTCGGGCACGTTCTCCTTGTCCGCCCGCGTCGGGGCGGGCTTGGTGCCGACGTCTCCGATGTTGGCAGCTCCTGCATCGCTGGTCAGTCGTCCGTCCGTCTGCACGGCGGAGCACACACGCCACGGTGCTCTGTTGGTGACAAACGACACATATATGCGCGCGCAGCGCTAAAGGTACGTTTGTGCAGGAACAGGCGTCGAACGAGAGTCGCTCGCAGTTGAGGGTGAAAGGTCCATGCCAGCGATGAATCAACAAGCCTGGAAAGCCCAAAACAGAAACCCGCTCACCTCCGCGTCCGGTGCTGAACGCCCCGTCATTGTGGCTCCCCTCGACGCCGGTGCGTGTCACCTCGCCGTCGGTGTACTGCGTGTCATCCGGGTTGATGTTGCCGGCGCCGCCGCGGCCGTGCGAAACGATCGGCTCTGGCGCGGTAGCGGTAGCGGATGTCATTGTAGCAGCTGTAGTAGGTGGGTAGTAAGCTGTGGCGTGGTGAAACCCGAGTAGGTGAGATTTGTATATAGCCCGGTGGATTGTTGTTTACTATTCGAGGATGGTGAGAAAAAAAAGAGGGGGAGAAAAATAAACAGGCAAGGAAAGCTGTTTGATGATTAAGAGATGAGGAGAGGAAGAAGAGAGAAAATGAAATCGATAAGACGGGAAGAAATAAAATCGGCAGGTTCCTCAAAAGAGTACAGAATGGGGTCCCATTTCGTTATCAGGCACCAACCACCCGACCTACGCCGCACCTCGACACTAACACAATCGGCCGGGCTGGGACACCCCCCCCCCCCCCCCC